>CM056383.1:4902921-5317921 GCA_029718625.1 Synaphobranchus kaupii | reverse complement strand
ATAGGGGAAAAAAAGGATATTGAAGCAAATTGCTGCATTTCTGATTCATTCTTGTTACATATACTTTAGTACAGTCAATAAAGTTAAAAGGTGTTTATTCTTATTCTATAATGAAATACTGATTTATGTGAACAATCATTCAAACTTCAAAGATAAAAGTTAATTGTTTATGTAATGCTCCCTGTTGTTAGTGTTTTTTAGGTCAGTGTGTTATGAGTGACAATGTATGCTTTCTGAGTGAGACTTGTTGCCAGATTTGTTGCCAAGCTTATTTTGAGACATGTATGAAGTGTTTTGGTGGTTTGAGTGAGTTTTGGAAGTGAGATTAACTGTTTGGCCAAGATGCATGTTGGTAATGCAGACTGTATGAAGAGTTTTGAAAAAGTGGCTTCAGTATTGACCGATGCTTGTTAGCAATTGAAAAAAACTGTAACAGAGGAACCACTGACAGACTGACCTGTATGTAAAGGAAGAACTATATCTATGCACTATATATCTATAGCACTTTGTGGTACCAAGCAAGGTTGGGGTCAATTCCATTTCAATCAATTCAGGAAAGGAATTGATAGTCAGTACATGCATTCACAACGTCCCATAATATTCTATGAAGATTTTTCTCAATAAATACATTTACGTATAATTTCTTGACCTGACTGGATTGAAATTGAATTGACCTCAGCCCCGGTACCATGGCAAAGCAACCGTCACAAATCCATATCAGAACGCAAAACTACATTTCCTCAGATGAAATTGTGCACCTTTGGTTGTGGTGCAGAACCCCATGAAATGAGGTGAGACACATGACAATGGAGACAATGCGAGGCCCTCAGCTGTGAGAGCCGGAGCAAAGAAGCTGTCTGTAAAATGGCGACGGACTTCACGCAGAGCAAGCTGCGGCTTCATTCAGCGGTATCGCACAAGCTGCTCTGCTGTGCCCTGCGCACCCCCAACAATTCAGTCCGTTCCTTTAATGTGTCTCTCCCTGAGTGTTTTTCACTTTTTCAGCGCCCCCCCCCCCCCCACACACACAAATAAAATTCACCTGTTAAGATTTTACAAGAGACCCTATCATGTTATAAATGTGAAGATAAGCCAACAGCCTTTAAATTATTATCATATTGATATTATTTTAGAAATGATAATGTTACTTTTGCTGTTTGTATTTTTTTTTAAAAGAAAATAAGAGGCCATATCTTTTTTTAAAATTTCGGCAGGAATTGTCATGTGCAAAAGTTAACCAAATATGTGAAAGCCAACGAACATGCTAAAGTAACGTGTTTGTCAGTTAAGCCTCCTCCCCCCTCCACTAAAGGGCTCTTTGCAACGAGTGTTGCAACAGTGACGCTTTGTCACTCTGGTTGCATCCACTTCCTGTCTCCTAACACCATGGTCAGCTTCACCAGAGCTCGACTTCCTCTTTGTAAAACCTCCTAATAAACACATGCTACGCAGCGCCCGTTGCACTCTTTTTCAAGCTCTGGAGTGGACAGCCTCGAACCAGCAGCCACGGGATGCAGGCCGACAATCAGACAATGAAATAAGTACTGTCGACACCACGGGTGAGATTTAAAAAAAACAAACACGCGTGAGATAAAAAAAAAAAAGGGGAGATTAGGAACTTAATATTCACTCCTAAAGTTTCTGAACCTGGATTTCACAGGTAAACTGCTCTTTGATAATGATAAACCATCAGCACCCAGGAAACCAGGTGAGAATAGTCACCTACATTAATTAATTCATTGTTAAGTAAGAAGTGAAAACTCTAAACCACGCGGCTCTCCAAGGTGAATGCTAAAGGATAACAAAGAAAGTTTTAATCCTTCTTTTAAATTGGCATGCATGTACAGTTATGGAAAAAAACTATCTAAAGTAGGTTTGGGGTCACTTTCAGTTCAACGGTAAGGTATCCGCCTCCCCAGTTTGTGGCTCATTGGCTGGTAGCGCTGGAAAACGGAGTCCAGATTGTGTGTCCTAACAGTCCTGTCTTGACTCATCAGACACCGACCAATATAGAACAGGGGTTATTCCGAATTCTGTCTCTTTGCGACTGTGAAGATACAGACAAGCATTTTCACTTTCAGCTCAATGGTGACAGGCGTGTTTATTAATTACAGGTGAATCCATCAAATTAATGTATATTTTAGAATACTACGTCTAATAACGCTATTATATATAGAGCAGAAAGCCACTGCAGGAAATCCTACATTTGATTTCCCTTCATGGTTTAGCTTATGTCGTTCAGCCATCTGAAATATGCACTGCAGATGTATTAAACTTAATTAAGACGTGATAGAAAAGCTTAGCTGTTTCACTAACTTGAAACTACTAACATGTTTTACAACCTCTGCTTCTTGTTGCTCATATTGCTTCCTCTTTTTAATGCTGCGAAAGAGTTTTAGGTTCCTGTAGGACCTGCCAGTGGTCCTTACACTCCGTGTATTTGACAAGCTGAGCTCGACACTCATTATGACAGGAGTGTCAGTTTGTCAAATACCCCAAGTGTGAGGTCAATTGCCATCGATGTCCAGGTCCATGACCCTGCTCCTGGAAACCAGAAGGAGATTGTCTGCCGGCTACTACATATGTAACACATGCGAAAAGGTCAAAGGTCAAGCCTCCCCTGTTCACTATAAATGTCTTTTATTCTGAGCTCTGTGTGCTCCAGCTTTCCTTATTTCGGGTTAGTCCCAGTGAAGTCGTCTGGGTAAAGGAGTCTTTTATTAGGATGCCTTTTATTAAAGGTCAAGTATTAGTGGTGCGCCACACCCGTGGTGGCTCCAGTGTTCACACACGGCACACTGGGCATTGCAAGCGCTGTTTTTTTCTTCTGACAACGTACCAAAAAGCACGACCGCAGGCTATTTGAAATGAAACTGCAACAGCCACTTTTATATAATACATTAATTCATTGTTAGTTATTCGACATTAATCTGAACAAAATTATTGCAAATGGTTCATAGAAGTGGATGACCTCCCCGGGGCGACTTACAGAACAATACAAATCACAGTGCAAACAGCAATGAAAAGGAGGAAATTAGCAAGCAGCATGCAATAATCTAGCTAATGACTACAACGTGAAAAAATGAGATTGCATTAGGACACCGATCATTAAAAGCAATCCCAGCATAAATCATATTAATAACTACAGGTGCTTGGCTTTCCGTGCAATCGTGCGGATGAGTTTCAGGCCCTAGTTCCTCTGGCAGATTGGGGTGGCAGGTGCAGTCTAAAGAGGTGGGAGGGTGATTGAAGGCGGGCCAGTTTATTTCTGCTTGAATGCATGAGTCTGCATACATTTGGGAAAGCGAGGCTTTTGCTTTTCACTTAAATTTGATGGATGTAAAAGCCCGGGGGGGAAAAAAAAAAAGAAGACACTCACTGTCTCACTGTGAAGATAGAGCCCTTAAACGGTCCCCTTTTAAAACGTCTGGTTCAGCTTACTGGCATGCGAGACACTATGTTTTATTATTAATTCTCATAAAAAATTATTAGATCTGTACAGAGGAAGAGCATGACATAGCCTCGTCGCAGGAAAAATAGCTTTGTTGCTTCTTGCCGTTTCTTCACAGTGTATGCTAGTTAAGGCTGCCAGGACACACACACACACACACACACACACACACACACACACACACACACACACACACACACACACACACACACACACACACACACACACACACAGAGGATGTGGCCTATCTTGTGATCAGAAGTCTATATAAGGAGATTGTCTTTGTGGGCAGAGGAGAAACAATGTTGTTCTCATGAATTCAAAGCTAATTTGTGCAGTGAAAGCGCTGCAAACTTTTACTTCCAGAACTTTGCTGTAGTGCAATGGCCCACAGACTACAGTGCACGTTCAATTTATGGCAATATCCAAAACTGCTAGTGTGTGGTGTCTCATTACAATTGAACTGGTAGTCAAAAACATCTATCCCTCAAATGAGCTCTGTGGTTCCTCTGGTGCAGTCAGTTGCATAGCTAATGCCTTGAGGCGGCAGTGTAGTATAATGGTTAAGGAACTGGCCTTGTAACCGAATGGTTGCAGGTTCGATTCCCAGGTCGGACACTGCCGCTGTACCCTTGAGCAAGGTACTTAACCTGAATCGCTTCAGTATATATCCAGCTGTATAAATGGATAATATGTAAAAAAAATATGCGAAAAAGTTGTGTAAGTCGCTCTGGATAAGAGCGTCTGCTAAATGCCTATAATGTAATGTAATGTAATGTTGAGGATAGCGATCTCAACATCATAATTTATTTAAGTATGTAATTAAGCATTTAATCAGATGTATTTAAGTAATTAAGTCACTGTTCAGGTTAAAGAGTCCACATACCTTGCTTCCCAAGTTTCTAAGGCTTAAAAGCTGATTGAAAGGAAATGACAGAAACCCTCCAGGAGAGAGACAGAGCGAGAGAGAGAGATAGAGAGAGAGATTAAGTAATTAATAATAATAATAATAATAATAATAATAATAATAATATTACTGTGATGTTAATAATGATTGTTGTTCTTGTTTTCAAATATAGAAATTATTCTGTTTCATTTACATTTAATTAATTTACATCTAGTGTTCTTGTGTATTTCTATATTTCTGTATGTATGCTTTGGCAATATTTACAAGTCTATTTAATGCCAATAAAGCATTTTGAAATAGAAAAAAAATAATTTGAGAGAGAGAGAGAGGGGTGGGGGGGTTGGGGTGGTTTCTGGGTATGAGGTTTCCTTGCCAACCTGTTTCCTAGACCTGCAGGTGTTCTACCAGTAATCCTGTAAGTGGCCTTCATTTGGACCTTCATTCATTGGGGCTGTTTGCTGATCTAGTTCTTCTGCTGAGGAAGGTCACTGTGCTTTTTCTGTTTTTTGGTTTTGATGTTTTGATTAGATTTTTTTAAAAGCTCAGAACAGTTCATATCAGGTTGTGATGTAGTTTAACCCACACTTGTTTCTTACACATTTTAAATTGACATACCTTCCACCTGTCACACTAGCATTAGAATACTAATTGAATCCTGTTAAAATGTAAACATTTACAGTGGAATGTAAGTTTACCGTGTTGACCTTATTCACTGCCAGTTTAAAGGAAAGCATTAAACTTCAGAATCAGAATTCTCTTCCCGTGTTACTGATCTCTCCTCAAATCTCCTCAAAAACATATTTGTCAATTTTTTACTTTTCTGAACTTAATGAGCCAACTGGAAAATCACTTGATAAGCAGCATGTTTTTTTTGGGGATATCTACATATTCTGATTATGAATGGTAAATGTGCATGTTTTTCTATATTTGTGTGAAAACAACTAATAAAAAAATAAAAACAAGTTCAATACTCAGTGTTGATTTAAGAGTAAACTAATGAGCCTGAAAGGGATCAAATGTACTCTGCCAGAGTTGATTTAACCTGGACATCTAATGTACAGTTCACTGGTTGTCTCTGCAACCTGTGAACATCTGTTGTGTTCTTATTCCATGTGCAAGGGGCTCTATGGAGCAGACAGTCGGGATGTCAAAGCGGCAGCAGGATAAAGGCTTGTAAGGTGGCTAATTGCCTGCAGAAAGAACAGATTACATTAGGAATTGGGCTGACTCAATTACTTCTGAAATCGTTTTAACTGGCACAAGAGGCTGGTTTAACCTCCCATGGCACGTAAGCTTGCCGTCACACCCTTTGTTCTGTACCAGTCAATGCCTTGCATTTTCCCCTGGCTTTCTTTGGTGGCCAATTAGTGGCATCATTGGAGATGATTATGTACAGGACCTCCCCATTCTGAAGTGACATCACAGATAATCTTTGGAGAGGGTGATGTAACTGTCTGAAATTCTGGCCATCTCACAGAATCATATATTTAATGCTTTGTGGTTTTGTCTAACTTTCACTAAAGAAACTTTGCCATTGACATTTTTTATGCGATTATTTTTTGGGGACTGTTTTCTTTTGTTATACCGATTTCTCTCATGTTTTTATTTCAGTGGCTTCATCCAACTTACAGGCGCAATTCACAGTTACGTGAAATCCCCCAATCCAACAGGTTGGTTATTGTCCTCGAATTTGGAAACACATCCTCTTTCGTTGACCGTTCACTCATAAGATGGAAGTTAGTGATACGTAGTGCTGTTCGCCTCTTTTTTTTTACTGATGAAAAACTAAGAGCAGAAGAAACGGTTTTCCACATGGGCCTGTAGTATTCTCTTCGTCCACAGGCTCGTTAAAAGCTCTGGGGAGAGTCTTTTTAGCTCCAGAAGAAAGCGATCAAAGGTTCTCCAGCAGTGGCCTGCATTTCAAGGATCATTGTGTTTTTTTCTTTTTTACTTCACCCCCCCCCCCCCCCCCCCCCCCCCCAGTGGGAGCCGGGTGTCCGAAGGCCATGAGAAGCTGCCAAGTGCTGACAGACGGACGCTGACATGCCTAAGATAAGAGCCAGACAGAAACATTTAACACCTGCAGCCTGCAGGGAAAATGGAAACCCTGAGGCGGCCGAGGCACAATCAACGCAAATGTTTTGGGTTTTTTTTTTTTTACAAATGTGGGAATTGTGTAAATACGATATGATATTTGTTCCAACACTACCTTTGTGACTTCTTGTTGCAGGTGCGCCGTCAGTTAGTCACACCATGTAAATGGTAAAGTTTGGGCACAACGTCAATGGCCTCTGTGGGATGCATAACAGTTATTCACGCTGCGAACGTGTCGTTATTTCTTACGCATCAATCTGCACGGTGTGTTGCGACGCCAAGTCTGTCGGTTTTCTAATGTCAGTTGTGGGAGGTTCAGCGCAACGTATTTGGTGTGCGTGTGGCCCAGTGTCAACGAGTTGGTAATGACAAAGAAACAGTCTGGTGCCTTCATGCCGCATTTCACCGATCGCACGGGATTGTCCTTAGTGACACTGTCGGCACAATATTAGAACCAACCTCCACCCCCCCTCTCCAACCACGCCCAAAAAAAACAAAAAAACTCAGCGTGCTTTGTGAGCGAGGAAAGGTTCTCACGGGCTTTTCAGGGCGATGCTGTAAAATTGACTTACACCGTGCCCTGACGACACAACATTTTTCGTAATGATCACGGCCCTAACCAAAATGAATAAGATCTTTCTACGAGTTCCCAAGGCGTTCACGGTTTGAATTGAGATAGCTGCACGTTTTCCCTTCAGCTCTTCTGTGCAGTAACCCCCCACCTACCTTTTCAGTTCTCACGCTAATGCCTTACCAGCTCACACACATAGCCCAAGATCAGGGCTAGGTACAGTACATTCAGGTATATGCAGGTTTTTGTATGCCCTACCAGCTAATTAGTTGAATTACACCGTTGCTGGTTTAATTGTAAATGAGACCTCAGTAAAACATTTTGTAAAGGCACACAAAAACAGCTCCAGCTCTCATTCATAAGCTTATTAAAAAATGTAACTGAAATGTCAATACATGATTGGGCTAATTAAATAATCAAGAGCAGAATCTGGTTTCAAATGCTGAAACAGACATGGTCCTTCTTGCCTACCTTTGCCCAGAAATGCTCTAAACAATAAAAAAAGGAAGGTTTCCAGTTTTATATTCCCCTTGAATTAATTCTCAATGCCTTTAACCCTGCTCTGCTGCACTGCAAATGAATGAGTCAGTATAAGACTGAGTTCTGACATGTAAAATGAGATTTTTGGCCTGAATCGATGGGCTGGGAAGCTAATGTACTGTATAGCCTACTGTTATCCAGGCAATCAGTCAGTATTTATCTCGTATAGGGCTATAGCTTCACTGTGGACAAATCACAAGTGAATTTGTGATGGGGCCTGTACTTCATCACTTACTGTGCATGACATGTTTGACATGCAATGTGAATGGCAACAAGAGTCCAGCAACAGGATCCAAGAATGTTGGGGAGTGAAGCACACGTGCCACAGTTTAGTTTACAGGAAGGGTCAGGGCTATTCATAGGATCCCTATAGCATAATAAAATCATAGCACTGTATTCCCATGTTCTAAATATCTGCCTTAGTTTTTTTTAATGCTAGAGCTGAGCTAGCTCTTGTTGTCTTTTCTTTTGTAGCTCAAAGTACTGATACGTCCTCACTTGGGTTCCTTGGGAAATGAGGGTGCGTTGGCCGCATCAGGTCACTCTGAGAAAATGGAGGGAATTTCAAGCAAAGTATATTTCCCACTGGGGAATTGGGGGTCCGGATATGTTGAGTATGGCTGCATATTTTTCAGGTATTGTTTGTTGTTTTGGATGGTGTAGTAGTTTGTCCTTTGTTTATCTGTAATAAATGAGAGGGTTTCCCCTACAATATGTGGCTTTTATCTCGCAGGGTGTTTTAAATGCATAAGTCCACTGTGACAGAATTGGAAAACACCAAACAAAACAACAACAGCAAAAAAACAATTTGGGGAAAACTGGTCAAGCTGAAAATTGGTGGGAAGCACTTGGAAGGATTAGTAGCCAGTTCAAGGTAAAATGATGCTTAGGAAGACTATGAATCTAAGGATTTGATATTGTTTTTAAATATATTCCATTGTCAAAACCTCTATGTTATCAATTAAATATGGTACTGTCTTTTTGCCCATGACTGCCTTGAAAATAGGTTTTATATCTATATCGCAAGTCAAGGGCACTAAGCCAAGGAAGAGAGCTGTGGCCACCTTGCTATGCTCCTACCTGCATAGCTTCCACTCACAGATGCAGTCAGTAGACAATAGTGGGATGGGGGGTGAGGGGTCACATGTATTTGCCAAAACAATTATCATGGTTTACTCATGACATCATCCATGTTTGATGTGGTTTGGAAAAGCTCAAAGCAGGCCCAGTGTAAAATGTTTTTTTTTTTGTTCTGAATAGGTGGGTAGCAGACAGCTATTGGTTATGATAGTGACTGCCGCCACAGATTAAATATTGACTGAAACCTTGGCAGAATTATAACTGTACTCTGAAGAGAGATGGGCCGATGGCGTATGGGGGACGGTGGGGGTGTATTAGAAGGGAGGACTAGGTACTGACTTCACAGTCCACTGCTCAAAAACACTGGATCTGCTGCCAAGAAGCCCTTTCCCAGTCTCCGTGGAAACATCAATCATTCGGCAACTGGGCCATGAGCAATGCCTCATGGCCTGACGTGCCAGCCACTAGCAGTTTCTCATATTTCCTTCAAGGTTACTGAGCTTGATTGTTTCAGGTAACAGCGCATAGTCTCATAGTCCATGTCGGTCAGGATCTCTTTCACCACGGCAAATGTTGGAAGGCTGAAGCCGCATGTAAAAGAAAATTGAATTCTAAAATAAACAAATAAATAAAACACTTAAAGGCAAGGGATTGAGTAAATATTTTCCTCACAATTAAATGCACATGGTGCAAGCTTTTTTTTCCTTCACAAACAGTTTGACGAGTTAGGAAATTATCTTACAGTTTTTTACGATCGCTATAAAGCGTTTTTCAATACTTTTAACACTTTTCCTAAACTCTTAACACCTACAACACACAATTGGCAAAACGGTTAATTTCATGCTCAAAATCACACATTGTAAACTAAACATCAACACTAATTTTCAAAATACAAGAATACACTAACACAATACACTAAGTCTACCAAAACACTGCAAACATGTCTCAAAATCAAACAATTCTTCCAAAACACTAACACATGTTCTCTTCCAACAGGAACATTTAGTCAATCATAGCACAATGTCATAAAAAACACTAACAGCAGATGGAATTACAGAAACTGCATTACTTTACATGTGTCATTTCTACCCTTATACAATAGACAATATATTGTATTGATCATAAATTGTCTTTTGCACTGCAGTTTCTTTTGAAGCCTCTCTACATTTGTCTTTTGTTGGGTTTAGTAAATGCACGCATTTTGTCTATTTTTATGCAAACATTCAATACCAAATGTGAATGACCCATCTCAGAGTAGCTTCATAGAATGTATAGTTTATGAAAAAAAGAAGACAGTAAGTGACAGAATTGCTGCAGTAAAGGCTTTATTTGCAATGGGAAATTGCTGCTAGAGAACAAAAATATGCAATATAGCTGCTGGTCACCATTGTGTGAAAATACTAAATATACAAACAGAAAAAGGCACAGAAGAAATTAAAAAAGAAAAATACAAAGTCCTCTTCTAATCTGCCCAGTCTTCTGCATTTGGCCACATGTTCTCATCCACATCACACCTTATATCTTCTCTGGCAAGGCACCTTGGGAAGAATCTTTTGGCATGCCTTATCCACCTGGCAGTGTTCAGCTGTGATGTCTTGGCATGCAGCATCCATTGCATCCAGGAGGGACATTCGGTCGTGTGGACGATGATCGAAAACCTTCCATCTCCAGGCTGAAAAAAACTCCTCAATGGGGTTGAGGAAAGGGGAGTAAGGGGCAAGGAAAAGGGACATCATCCTTGGATGGGCGTCAAACCAGGCTGTGACTGCACGGGAATGGTGGAATGCCACATTGTCCCATGTGATCACATATATTGGCAAGTGGTCCCCCACCTGTCCCCTTTCTGCCTCCGGCACCAGTCTTTCATGCAGGTCTTCTAAAAACAGGAGAAGGCGGTCGGTGTTGTAGGGGCCAATCTCACATTTGTGCAGGAGCGCGCCATTGTTGGAGATTGCGGCGCACATGGTGATGTTGGCTCCTCTTTGGCCCGGCACGGCAACTGTGGCCCTTTTGCCAATTATGTTTCTTCCCCGCCGACACCTTTTCGCCAAGTTGAAGCCAGCCTCGTCAATGTAGATCATGTCATGTGGGGCTTGATTGGCCTCCAACTCCATGACTCTCTGCAAGTAATAAAACACAGTGTGTGTAAATGCTTTGCTGTAAACCTACTGTATGTCCTACTGTACCCCAGGTTTATAGAGTAGTTTACTGCAAAACACACTACGTATAGTACAGTAATCACTGTATTGGATAACCTTACCTGGACATATTGGTGCGCTCACTGTTCCTTTCAAAAGGAACTTTATACAGTTGTTTCATTCGGACTCCGTGTTTAGCCAGAGTCAGAGAAATGGATGTCATGCTGATTCCTTCAGTATTCCCAAAGACAAGGTTGTCCTCTACAACTCTGGCATGAATTTCCTTCAGTTTTATCTCATTGTCAGCAATCACCATGTTGACAATGGCAAGCTCCTGTTGTTCATTTAGGAGCTTTCCTCTGCCCCCTTAGGGAGGTAGACGTTGAATCCTTAGAGGAACTAAATACATTTACATATTAGGGACTGGAGGCATACAGTTACTGTAATACATGGTAAAATTATTTACACTGTGCAGTAGGAGAAGCCCTTATACAATATCCTACCTGTTGGTTTCTCAAAAAATCCAGACAATGGATGCCACTGTGTCCCGGCTGAGATTTGGCTGTACTCGTTCACCAGCCTCTCTGAATGATAGCCCATGGTTAATGACATAGTCTATGATGGTAGCTCTTATTTCATCGGTTACCCTAGCTCTGGCCCTTCTTTGAGCGCCACCACGCATTCTAACTCCTCTCCCTTTACCTTGTCCTTGTCCAGCCATTCCTCTCCCTTGTCCTTGTCCAACTCCTCTCCCTTGTCCTTGTCCAACTCCTCTCCCTTGTCCTTGTCCAACTCCTCTCCCTTGTCCTTGTCCAATTCCTCTCCCTTGTCCTTGTCCAACTCCTCTCTCTTGTCCTTGTCCAACTCCTCTCCCTTGTCCTGGTACTTGTCTTCCTCTCCCTTGTCCAGCCATTCTTCTTTATCTCTTTCTGTTGCTCTATATTGTTCTTTGTCCACACAAGATCAGCCCAAAGAGGTCCGTTTTTATACTATACTTTTTATACTATAACTTTAGCCTATAAGTTAGGTTTAGAACAAGAGGTTATCTTTTCTGACATACAGTGTGAAAGCATTTGTAAATTTGGCAGTAAAAATCCATTGGTTTGGTCTTGGATGAGCTTTTGTGTAAAAGAAGTTCAAGCATTTTTAAAATGCGTTAACTGTATTAATTTTGTGTCAAAGGAACAATAAATGTGTTAATTGTATAGCCCACACAGACTGATGTTGTGCCAACTGTGTTAACAGTTTTGGAAATGTGACTACAGAACTGATAAAAGGTTGATAGCAATTGTAAAAAACTGTAATTAACTCAAACTGTGTTTGTAGAATACAAATGAAAAAAAAACTGCCAACTATATCATTATCATGCACAATGAGTAATAATTAGAGCAAAATTATTATATTCCTCTTTGGCTCAATATGGTACGATTGTATCAGAGGTCAATAGGTTTGAGCTCACATACAATACATTGAGGTTTGAAGGCTATGTCATGCTCAAAAGGTACTTACTTGGCATGCTGAGTTGAACTAGTTAAATTTGTTTTTGGAATTTTGATGCATCATGTGCCTCCATTTTATTTTTCTCTGAAGGATATCATGCTCAACTGTGGCACTTTTGAAAAAAGAAAAGAGCTCAGTGCGTGTGGCTGTGGCTATGTACAGGCATGCATTTCTGTCTTTAAAGAACAGAGAATATATTGATATTCATAAGCAAATGAAGTTATTAGAAGAACTTAGTTGTACTGGCAGGTTGTCGTGGATTCAAAAATCAAAGCAAAGTCAAAGATACTATGTGAAACCAAGATCAGATCAGACTCCCTAAACTTTTCAGTCCCTTTATAATGTCATTGGTTCCCCCTGTAGGTACAGTAAAACAACTGCTTATGTTGCTCAATGGAAAACAAAGTTTGTTCAAATTATATACAGAGAAGGACAGAAGAGACTTCATTTTACATTTTTTTACCCATATTTTTATTTGATCCTGAGGGGATGCCATTCTTGAGCTCAGGATATGTGGGTGTGGCCTAGAGCCTTTCCAATTAGGATCATGGCCATTTGGCATACAGTTGGTCTGGTTCAAGAACAACTGTGCCTAAAATAATATATGTAATATACATGTAAATCTGGGTTATGCCATATTTGACCGTTGAGCAGCAACAGATGCACAGAAGTAAATTTTTGCCAATAATTTATTTTATCTGTAATATGTTTTTCTACTTTTTTCATCAGTCATATGAGCCTTGATCATGTGTCTTTTTCTAATAATCCATTATCTGAGCTCTAATCTGAGCGATATCTCATCAGCATACCTGAACTGTGCCAAAGTTCATCTATTGTCTTGTTTTAATTTTTTTAACCTTTTTTGATTTATCTTTGATGTATTAATGTGTGCAGAATTCTATTTTGTGTTCACCATTGTATGTATGTATGCATTAATTATTATTATTATTATTATTATTAGTAGTAGTAGTCACAGTATTAACAGTAGTAACAGTGAGATTACAGCAAATGCATGGTAAACTTATTTGTGTGGTCATGGTTTCCTGCCATTAAAAGTAACTACTCCTCCCTTTAGCTTGAAAGTGCCATTCGCATGCCTTCAAAGACACACTGTACTATGCCAGCTTAGCATGCTATTGATTTTATGGGCTTAGCTTTTCTCCATTTGTTAACATAAGTGGAATTTTCAAAGCACAAAATTCCAGTACTGTTGCTAGTGGTTACCAGCTGCCAAACGTCTATCCGCCCTTCCTGGTGACTTACAACAACATGCTGGTGTTTTTTTTTTTTACTTAAACAGTATGTCAACTGTGCTGAGGTCCTTAACTTTCACTATACTGTTAGCAAATTATTCACCAATTATTTTTGTTATAAAAATTCACCAAAATACATGTTAGATAGCATGCTGGCTACCTACATCATTGTTAGTCCTAGAACTGGCATTTTGAGACCTATGGAAGACAATTAGACAACTCAGTCTCAGCCACATTAAGTTTAATATGCTATATGACATGCTTTCACATGCAGTCTAAATATGTCCTTGACTCACTAGACCACAGTAGTAACAGTAATGATGATGTCTAGAGAGGAAACCTTTGATAAGATGCAGACTCCGTCTAAATAAACCTTTGTTTAATCAATTTTGTTCCTATGATGAGCCACAATCGCTTCCAGGCAACAGGTGCCCCAACCATTCCTGTAACCAACAACCTTTTTTTTTTAATTAAGGGGAAAAATAAAGGTCAGTGTCAAAATGAGACTAAAACAGTCATCTTTTTTTGCCACCCAACTGCAAAAATGTATGATCAAATAATTAAATATTACAATCAATTATACTGTCAACCAAAGAATGTGCTGGTCACAATTAGCATTTCATTAAAGTTATTCAGTATATAATTGTCATTACAGGTGATTGATGGGAGCCAGGTGCTATAGTAGAGGATTTGGCATGATCCACCCCTCGTATGTGTAAGAATCAAGGAGCGGTGGTGAATCAGGTGAGGAGAAGGCCCGGCCAGTCACAAGATATCTGAAATATCTTCTTCTCGTCAATAGATGCATGTGAACTACTCCCAATTCCTGCACACCGGCATGTTTTGGCGAGGGTGGCTGCTGGCTCTTCTGTGTTTACCCAGTATCCACGGTGATGGTGCTCCGCGTTCCGGCCTTTCCTGTTCTCTTTATTCAGTGGCACCCTGACCTGCTTCATGCGATTGGCAAGAACACCCTCCTGCCCTTGTTTCTGACAATGCATCCGCTGCCTTTCTCCTATGCCCGCCTTCCCCTTCCCACCCCATCAACCATTACACACACCCAAACAAAGGGCCAAATAACAGTCAAGAATTAGTTGAATTATCGCTATCATTTTGATTTATTCATTTAACACCAAGCATTGACCCCGAAAGAGTACAACTAGTCAATAGTAATGATCTCACTATTAATTAGTGTCCTTAATGAAGGACCAGTATTTCAAATCTTCAATTTTCTTCAAAAAGAAATATGGTTTAACTACATTTTTACGGAGCAAAGAGAGCAGGTCTGCATCTAGTGTGGATTTGCAGACATAACTTCAAACAAAACTATGGGCAGATTACAATCATTTAAAGAACAATGCTGAAAATGACAATATCCTGCAGCAGTAATTAGCATTGTTGCCACACAGCATGCGGGCCAGGAGGAAAAATGCGTTTGCATCAGAGGGTTTGGATTAGTCAAAAAGCTCCCAGCTGCTTCCTGGTGACCGCACTGGACTCTGATCTCACAGATATTTGGTTGGAACCTGGAAGGACCCCAGGGGAGATGGGGTAAGAGGCCAAACGGCAAGAGACCAGAATCTATCCCACATGGAGAGATGGCCAAGATAGCAGCTCAAACCTCTCCTGATCTGTTTTTTTTCCTTTAAACTGAATGTATTTATTTTACCTCTATTTAACCAGGTATGTCAACTGAGAACCGAAAACACTGACGGTTCGAAGACAGGGTGAGACCCGATAACATACGCATGTTGACCCTGCTGTTGACTATACAATGTTCCATGTGCACCATGGGATTGTCCAATCCTGGGCTTTAGGCCTGGATTTATCTATCTTCATCTATTCATCAGTCTTACCCGCTTATGAATGTGTGGTGCAGCTATCATTAATATTAAATAACTCTGATGCACTCTGTCGTCATAACAGTGAGGTGCCTGCCAGGAATTAATTAATTGGACCAGGAGAGGATGAATCATGTAAGCACTGCAATAATATGCAGTTACATCTCAGCAGCTTGCAACCCCTCCACCATTTCCAATCTCCCCACACTGGACTCACTTGGCACCTGCCCAGAGACTAGGGCGTGATGAGACAAATGGACTTTATCGTAACCCTTTGCGGTAACTGAATTCTTATAATGTCGGAGGGGTATTTAGGCTACCATGCAATTGCCACAGTATTCAAATTAAACACTTTTCTCAACGGTGTAACTGGTGCAACTTGATTGAAATCAAATACGAAAATTTATAATAGTAATACTCTTCACTGTCACCATTGCCATTATCACAACAAGCATATTCATCATTCTTTATGATTACACAGAGTTCTGTAGTTCTCGTTTGGCCTTTCTGGTTAGGAAAGTCACAGGACCAGCCCTCTCACAGGCCATACTGATTACATTATGCAGTAGTTACACAAGAGACCTGGCACCTCAGAGCTATGACTGCGGCAGACTTTAAAAAAACTGTCTGCTAAAATATCTCTGACCGACGCTGATGAATTCCACTTCTGTCTATTGATCAAAAGCAAGTAGTGATTGGGTAAACCCAGACGTTTTCTCAAAATGACAAAACTAGCAGGCTAAATACCTGCCACTATTGGCCCTGGGATGGCAGCAAATTATCTGCCAAGTACCCGTCTACGAGCAGACATGTCTCTACAGGAGCAGATGGGTTGGATCCAAAGTCTGAGCCAGCCAGAGTGGATACATTGGGATTGTGAGTACTCATTTGATGCAGAAGGCACCAGCCTGCCATGGCACCCAATCAATGGCCCACGACTGATTAGATTTGAACAAAACACTTCACACAACTCTTAAAATGATGTACTGTCCATCTTTTCTCTCCCTACTTTTATACTTTACCATATAAGTACATGTAGAAACCTACAATTTGTTCAGATTGCTTGTTAAGAACATTAACAGCTACACAGTGAATAGACATGCCTTACATTGTTACAAGATACAGTATGATTTAACATCAATTCTGTTGGATAATGTACACCTGATTAGCCTTAGGAAATAGATTAGGAGGAAAGAAGAAATGTCTAAAAATGTAAATAGTTTTAGACAAAGGACGTTGTAAAAAAAACCACATTGGTTTTAACTTCTTTGTTCATTGTTTTGTTTAAAACACTGAGCACCATGGAGTAAATGGTATCCTTAACCAATTGAAACTACAACCATTTTATAAAACAATGCTCTCAAATTTGCTGTGACACATTCCCTTAAAGGAGAAGTTCGGTATTTAGCATTATAAGCCCTGTTATAAGGTTATTTACTATCATATACAACGGTCCATATCAACATTTTGACGAACTGTGCAGTCTTGAGATATATTGCTCATTGCTCATGTCACAGCTAACTTACACAATGGATCTGGATGGGCATATAGAAAATCCTTCAAAAAACACCATAAACTCTGGTTTTCAAAGACGGCAAACTCACCAAGTGGTCACTGGTGCCCGTTGATGTTCTGACACAAAAATCGTTGCAAAGTATGCTTCGTATAGGGTTTTATTTATCATTTTATTAAATCCATTGACTTGTATAGACACCAAAGGAGGTTTAGATAGATACATCTGCAGCTGGAAACCGGAAATACTTCTGAATTGTTTTGGAAAGTTTGTCGTTTTCTGTTGCTCACTAGTGGTCTTGTGCGCTCGCAGAGAAGGAATCAGTCGCATAAACGTACACTAATTTAGCAAAATGGATCCTTTTGAAGAGTTCGTACTAGCTTCAAAGCAAACCCTGACCTGGTGACCCGGAAGCGGCTCTTCTTCTTCTATGGTAGCCTTCAAACTCAGCCAAGACCTCCCAAAATTTCAAGAGGAAGTTTACAAACATATGGCTGTACGGCGACTGAAAATAGTTCTATAAATCTTTAAACAGTTATTTAAAACATGTTTTAAACGTAAGCGTAAAGTAAAAGAAGACACCTGTGACCACTCGGTGAGTTTCCCGTCTTTGAAAACGAGAGTTTATTGTGTTTTTTGAAGGATTTTCTATATGCCTATCCAGATCCATTGTGTAAGTTAGCTGTGACATGAGCAATGAGCAATATATCTCAAGACTGCACAGTTCATCAAAATGTTGATATGGACCGTTGTATATAATCGTAAATAACCTTTAGAACAGGGCTTATAATGCTAAATACTGAACTTCTCCTTTAAAGGACCACTGCAATATGGATTTTTGCTTTGTATTGGGATAAATGTGAGTCCCCTCATCATGAAATCATAGATGTATTTTTGAAAAAATTGAAAATTATAGCCAATTTTTGCATATTTTAAATGACTTTTGCACCTAACTACGCCCCACCCCCTAAAAAAAACGAGGTTGTCAAGCTGTAGAACACATGGCCTTCTGACGTCACATAAAGAACGATTAGATCGGGCTGGCCGCGGCCTTTCACTACTTTCTATATCTTTTACATGCGTGGTTTCCTATTGTTAGCTTGTATTGTATAAAAGTTTTTAGAGGTTTTAAAAGTTTTGGATAACTATAATGCCGACAAGATGCGTTGTAGCTGGTTGTAGCAATACAACAAAGGATGGAGTAAGCCTCCATTTGTTTCCCAAAGACGCAAACCTTGCACCTTCGAAGACGGCCTGTTTGGAATTAAAAAATTGAAGCGCCTAAAGCCTGATGCCATTCCAGTGCTGATAAACAGCAAGGTTCAGACTGGTGCTGGTGATGAGATGGCAAGGAAGAAAACTGGGAGAACAGCTGCTGAAAAGCAGAACAAAATGAGGGTAAGTCCTATTCTTTTAACTACGTAGGCCCCAGTTGTGGCCTAGGGCTGTTAGGCTGATACGGTACGCTACAGACAACTCGCTCGAGGGCGTCGTTTAATCACCCTTTTCCACCATTTAACATCACTTTCTGACGATGCAGACATGGGTCTAAACTACGACAATTTGGCTGCGTATACTTCTTAAACTTAAACTACTTCTATTTGGCTGGGGACTCAACTCACCATATGTTTATTATCTGTGTTTATTATCTAGATCACCCCCAATATTAGGAATTAGTTTTGCTGAGATTTTTTTCTTTGTTTCTGCTGTATGGGATGAAATGCGAATGTCCAAAAATTAAGGAAAATACCGCATAAACAGTGGTTGCTTTCTCTTTTTTTCCACTTTTACAAAGTTATTCCTTAGAAAAAAAAAGGTTTTTAATTACATATTCTTTAACAACCCTTGGCAGACATGGAATATGAATTATATAATAGATTCTAGATGTTGCGTATAACAATTTGAAAGTAATAGTAAGGGACTGATATTTTGGACCGAGACTTTTACCAAGTTCAGCCACACAGATGTTTGCTTGATGACATCACCTAGATCCTCAAGTTTATTTGATCAGAGGATTCTGAATCAGAAAATAGATCACTCCCAGATCCCTCAGACGAGTCATTAATGTAATCATCTGCCATATTTCGTGCCGAGTACAATATTTGTGTGTACAGACGGTGGTCGATCGGACGCAGCAAGACGTTCGTTCTTGAGATGACGTCACATGGATTACGTAGTCGAGTCAGGCTTTTGTGCAGAATTTTTAGGGCCGTTCCCATCCAAGATGATTTTTTCAAGATAACTTGTTAGGAAATTTCTGTAATTGAAATTCATTGACAGATTTGGATTTACCATACAAAACTCCCTTAGAACGCATACATTCCAATTTTTAAAGATTTTCTGTGGCAGTGGTCCTTTAAAGCTGCAGTAGGCAAGTTTGAAAATATACAAGGCAAAAAGACTTCCCCCTTTTGCTCTCCTCCCTCCTATGTGTCTCCTAAGCCCCTCCCACCAAATGATGGTCCAGTGCACATGCGGAGACAGGCAGACAGGGAGGGTTTATTCTACAGGGAGGATATTTTGCTTGTAGATAGTTGCCCTGATTGGTAGCTACATAGCCCTGATTGGTTGGTTTTTAGAAGACCAGGTTGAGATTTTTTGACAGCCTAATACAGAGCCCAGGACACTAACAGAAACCAGATTTTTTTCCCAGAACACTTGATTTATTGATAGCTACTGGAATATAATGAGTAAATTTAATAATTTCGCCAAAATTATATCAAAAGAATCTTGCCTACTGCACCTTTAACCATATAAGCCTTAAGAGCATCTCAGATTATTGTCTGGAAATATTAAATGCAGAGAAAGTGCCTATTTTGATATGGCTTGGATATCTATCAGACATTTGCAAATGTATTATGTTTTAAATCATGGTAACAGAAGTCCCATTTTCAAGTCAAGATATTTAAATTATAAGCTCATACTGCAATAGAAGCCTATCCCATTTGTCACAATGCCTACTGGGGGGTTTTGTCAGTCTTTTGATTCAAATTATTTAAAATATTAAAATGTCCAGATACACCACGTATAAATAGCTAAAAGGGATTTGATAATGACTTCTCAATTTTTGGGAAACAACACAAGGCTCTTAATATGCGAAGAAACTTTAAAATGGGTCAAGGGAGGGGTTGAGGTAGTTTGCAAAATACACATTATAAATGTCTTACTATTCACGACACACTTTACATTAACATTCAAATAAAATCAAAACTAACATTTTACACTACTTACAATGCACATGCAGTTGTGTTGTTAATTCTGTATTTCAACATTTGAGTACTTACTACTCTGGGAAATAGCAAGTCTCGCTTTTGTCCCAGCAAGCTGCACATTTCTAGGTAGTAGTATTAAATGTCAGAGGTGGAAACAAGCCGTTAAAGAAAACAAAACACACACACACACACACACACACGCACACTATCACATCATCGCATTCAATACACACACACACACACACACACACACACACACACACACACACACACTATCACATCGCATTCAATACCCCCCCACACACACACACACACACACACACACACACACACACACACACTATCACATCGCATTCAATACCCCCACACATATTTCATGAGCATGCAGGTCATGATGACTGCAAAACAGAATCTGGAAACTGGGTGGTGACAGTGTTTCCAGAATCCTTCGTAGAGCCATTGTTTCCATGTGGGTAACATGAAAGTTTCAGTTCAATAATGTTGCAGTTTGCTACTGTTGTACAATCCTTTTCCATTTGATTAGCCCAGATTTAGACACACATCTGACTAAGTTTGCAACGTGTAAAACCTGCAGGACTCTGAAAATGTTTTACTGTAATAGACATA
Source organism: Synaphobranchus kaupii (assembly GCA_029718625.1). Classification (NCBI taxonomy): domain Eukaryota; kingdom Metazoa; phylum Chordata; class Actinopteri; order Anguilliformes; family Synaphobranchidae; genus Synaphobranchus; species Synaphobranchus kaupii. Next base: position 5,297,194 of record CM056383.1, on the reverse strand, counting down.
ATGAATACTTTATTATAAACACACTTCAACATAAATATTGTACAATGTTGTATCAATTCTCAGACAGAGGGAAAAAACCTTTCTGACATATGCACAGTATGCCTGCCCACAGGGCAGACGTAAGTAATAGTTTAGATCTGCATTCAATCTGCATTTAAGGCATGCTGCCTTTATGAATAAAAAATTAAACACATGTTTAATTGTGACTCAGAGTTAAGGACAATTGCTCATTGAATACAGGCCTTCAGTTTTCAGTTGTTTGTTTTGAGGACTTCCTGTGCTGGCCTGCAGCAAGTCCATAACATTGTAATCATGTACATAAATGCACAGACATACTCACATGCACACATAAATACTACATGCATGCACATGCACCGTAAATACGTTCAGGGTTATTTTTCATGATTTGTTTGTGTTATTTGCTTGTTTATTTTTCCTGGGAATCAAAGCAATCACTCATTGTTACAGAGAGAGCTGGGGCAGGACAAGAAATATATATTTGGTATTGCATTGCTAAATTGAAAACTCACATTTCACAGGATTTGAATTTTTTGTTTATAAGCTCAGCATCATGCTCAATATCAAGAACGAATGTTCATTTGTGATACCGATATTTTTTCAGCCTGAGTTTTGCTGATGGCGCATCGATATCTGACAGAAATAAGCCAGTCAGCCAATGCAAGGCTATAGGACTTATTTAGAAGATGTCACAATGATTACTTGGGTCAGGCCTCAAAGCATATACTGTATTACACTTCACAATGCATACTGAAGAGTCATGTCTGCCATTTAAATCATCTAATATTTGTAAACTAGCAGCTTGAACTTGCAAAACTATTTTGTATTCAGAAACTGAAATAGCTAAATTCAGATCATCATATATTCAGGGCCCGAACTGGTTTATAAACAACATATATCTAGACATATATATAACCACCTAGATACATAACCATACTTAAACAGCCAGGACATGCCATGCTTGTACAACAATATGTTGCAGGCAGTTCTGTGTGTACCTGATGGAACAGCACATAAAAAATATATTGATTCCTTGACTGTTAGTCAAAAGACACAAAACTTAGTCAAAATAAGTTTTTGGGAGTTGGGTGGGGTAACGGTCAGAATTCAAAGTAATGCCTTCACAACCAAAGGAACTCAAACAGAGACAACTGTAGTAAACATGATAGCATTTTGCCTCCACGAAGAAGACGACCTTGAAACAGAATGTTGTTTTCAATAGGAAAAGGATCAGACTGGCGACCACTTGTGTGTGGACTTGGACTCCACCCATATATGTGAAAAGACCTGATATTCGGAAGCTGGAAGGGACTTCATGTTTAGGTTTTGTAAATTGTAAATTTAGTAAATTTAGGTTTTTATAAATTGTGTAAATCCCAGCTGTTTCAAAGGAGTGTGTATATTTGTCAGCAAATTACATAGCTTAGAAAAGCACCTAGACCAAGCAAGTTTGTATACATCAGATTTTACATATAGCTGGAATTAATCGTATACTGTTACTATTTTTTCTTATGTATTGTCAATGTTTATTAAATGTAGCAAGGATGTAAATTAACTGAAAAATATCTTCCACAAATAAACAGATCACATATATAATTAATGTTTTTTCCTCCTTTTAATTATGTTTTTCCACTACTTTTGTTCCACTAAGTTTCTGTGATTGTCTTTAATCATAATATTTTCATGTGTATAACAGGAAATATGGAATATAATCCTATACAAAAGGACCACAGATTTTGAAATGTCAGAGACGGAATTTAGCCTTTGCTTTGGAAGGCTACGCCTGGGCATGCCGTGCTCACTCCTTGGTTTCACCTTTCACAAGCGATAAAAACATTTCACCCAACTAGGACAGCCCCTTTGTCATCATTTGTCACTTGACCTGTCAGTCGCCTGGAGCTACTGTCCTTTTGGCCAATACGTTTGAAATTGTTTGTCCAATTATGAAAAGGGGACAGTAACACTCCCATGTTAGTTCCTGGATAAATTCCAAGGTGAGAGGACACCGTGTGACTCCTGATGATCTTCTCCTTCTGTCTCAATGCATTCCTGTGTCTGTTTCAATGCTATAGCTCTATCGATGCTCTTGTTATTGCAGGCCTCGCTGGAACATGGCTTTTGACATGAGTTTGGCTGTTGACTGTTCTCTGAGATAATGGATTTTCTTGCCATCCAGTGATGGAGCCAGCTGTACCACATTAAATCTGTGATTTGTATCGTGAACATCACTGTAGTATAGACTTAGCCACAAACCTCATGCACACATGTAGACCATTCAAAGCTTGTAGCCTACATCCTCACCACTGCCAAGCAAGGTATCAATTTCCCTAAAGCTACTGTATGCCAGGCATTTGTTTACAAGAGCTCTGTTCCTTCTATAAAGCTTGGCAAGGCATCATTCATCAACACAACTAGCCACAGAAGCCTAATATCCACTAATCCCATACTTTTCCACAGCCTCAAATGTATCACCTTTCTGTGACAACTATGTGAGGAAAAAAACACAGCGTAAATGAGTTCAGATTACCTTGAATAAAACAACAAAAGAATGACGTTCTAATAGAACAAGTTTGTCAAGTTTCTGCCAATTATCTCAGCAACATATCCTTTTACTTTTTTCAGCATCCCTGAATCTTTGATAAATTCAGCAAAAATGAAAAATGCTATCAACCATCTGCATTTAATTTTTTTGATTAGATACATACTGTATGCACTGCCTTAATATAATCTGAATTCATATTTTCTGAAATAAATATTTATTGCATTAGATTAGCCAACAAGTCTCTCCTTTCTAACACAAAATGTTGAATAACAATGTTGCAGTAATGTCTTTAATATTGTTTCCCCTTTTTTACCACCTCCCAATCACAACTTTCCAGCGAAGGTGCAAATAGTAGCCTACAATTTCCAGGGAAACCGTGAAAAGATCAGTAACTTGCCACCTGACAAATTCAGAGCTTAGCATTTTCTTGTTGGGTTTTTTGTACGTAGTTCGGTAGGCTATCACATAATCAATGTTGTCGCAATGTCTGTGTTTTCACGATACACATAGGCCTACGTGCTGCATAGAGAAATATGAAGCAGTGACGAACACTTCAATTTGATGCAATAATTTAATTGTATTTATTTTTGTCCCTGAGAAATAGCCTAAATACATACACACATGCATACGTTATAATGTCAACAGCTCCTCTGTCGTTATTAGATAACCAGGGGGTTTATAATCGCCCTTTTTTTCACCACAAGAAACACTTTACTTCGAGACATTAAAAAAACACATTGACAAACTAATGACTACAAAGCACTACAGATCAGTAAATGCAGGGCCACATAACTGCAAAGTCAAGGCCATCTGGCTCCCAGGAGCGTGCCAAGCGAGCAGATGTGAAAATCAGTCAGAAACAAGAATATGGAGAAGATTCGCCCCATTATCTCCATGGCCAGGAATGACCCAACGTTTGGAAATCACCCACATCGCCCAAAGACAAATTCAACTATTTTCTTTGAACTTCCACTTGCCTAAAACAACAAAAAAACTATAATCGTACATTTCCCCCATAGTAATAGTGTGTAGCTAACCTAGTGTTATGTTTTAATACACCATTAAAATAGGATCATGCACTCTATTGCATTATGGGGGGGAGTTCCCGTTACTTTTGTGATCTGCGAGCAAAAAAAGTGGGCTATGGTAGCTTTCACGACGCTATTGTATTACGTTCTATAGCCTATTACGTAGTCCGACGCAACTATCCGCCGTTCACGACTGTAGACCGAACTCCACGAAATGTTGGATTAGCCTATTGCTCCGTGCCACTCGCTGTAATTTTCATTAAATTAAAATATATGCAACGGATAACGGATTCACATGTGAAAGTAGGCGTACAGCGTTTTCACCTTTTTAGAAGCCAGCCTTTTTTTGTCACCAGTCTCCGGCCTTTACGCTTGCTACGTCTCCCGTGGCTCGCTGTCAAAGCGAAGAAGAAAAAAACAACAACAGCGACATTACACTTGTGACAGATTAGAAAGGTGTGTGCTCTGAACTGGACAACTCACTTTCGACTTGTGAGCGGTGAGCGTATTTCCCAAAATGTGCAATGCTCATTTCGATTAATACAAGATAGCCTATTTGCGCTCGTTTTAAGTTGTATTTCAACGTGGATTGAAACGAATTGTTACGATTTCGGTTTATTTAATAACTCGATGTCATGCTTATCCTTTCAAAGAGATTAGAGGTTACTTGAACGGGGGAAACAGTTATTTTTTCGACGTATATAAACAACAGATCATGTTGCTTTCATTGACTGCTGTTTTATTGTCGGACAGTCTCACTTTACTCGCATAGGCTAGTAGCTAGGCTATTTCTTTTCTTTAAATTGGACTCAGTATTCGAAATACTTTCCAAATAAAATAGGTTAGCCTACGCATCCGTCAACGTAGCCTAACGTTACTCACTGTAGTCTATATCCCTTTTGCATGTGTTAGGCTACCGAACGTTGCAAATTGTACGATAGGTTGTATTACTTTACCAGAATATAAATTACTATGGAGATTCCAGTTGGGTTAGGAGGAGTTTCAGATCCCACGAACGCCGTTTTTCGCGGACCTTACCAAAACGTTTTCCATAGCCTTCAAGTGGCATTTCAGAGTCACGGCGCCGTCTCCAGGAGCTTAGACTTTCCAAGTACAAAGTACGGTTTTCTACAAAACAGACATCTCTGTGAAATGCGTCAGGAGAACAAGCAGCCGCCCTGCAAAGGACTATTTTACGGGAACCCTCGTAATTCGGACACCGGGGCAAACGAAGACGACATCGCTTGTTTTTCCAGACAGAGACAGTCCGACGCTGAAGCCAGACCTGGTATTTTTTCTGAAAGCTCATTGGATATTGGAGACGAGATTACTTGCAAACTCCAGTCAGACAACCAAGGGGTAAGAGTGAGCTGTCCTCTCCTACCGGGATCTAGCGGCTACAATTCGGGACAAAAATCCTCCCTGGCTTGTACGTCCCGACAAAGAAGGCAGACAACATCTCAGAGTGACACCTGCGCAGGAGAGAGCTGCTCGGAACCTCAAGCAACTACCATTTCGGAAACTGCGCGCGAATTGTGCAACGCTGTTTCCGTGTCATTGGGCTTGAATTTAGATCTTAATGACATGAATGACCTAGGTACAAACCACATATCTGCCGAAAGTGACACAAGTCAAGGCATCTACTTATTTGAACCTTCGCCTGGGTATACAGGGAACGCCTTGGTAAGAGACTGTAAATGTCAGAGTGCGCGCGAAGGGACTTCGGTACAGCAGTACGGGCGTGGGGCAATGTTTAAGGTAAACCGTGTAAATGACTTGCCGATTGAGACAGCACCCCCGCGACACACCAGAGTTAGCGATGCTAAGTGGGACATGCAAGAAGGGTTGTGTGCGCAGATGGATCACAAGGACTCTGACAAGTGCGTGAATATGGATGGTGCACACTCCTCTTCTGTCTTCTCTCAGTTCGACCAACTGTTGCCAGTAAACCCGCCGCACTACAGCCAGAACGTCCCGGTGAGAGTGCAACCAGAAAGCGATTTTTCTCTGATTTTGTACAAATCACCGGGTATTGAGAAAGATGCCGAAAAGTACAATTCCCAGTATGGTGCCACAATTAAATCAGAAAATGGGAAAATGACACCTGAACGGGAATGGGGTTTGCAGTACAGGTACAATGAAAGCTGCAGCACACCGTCCGCACCTCCTAGACATTGTGCACACCAGAGCAGGGCCGGACCATACAACCAATTCATTTTTAATCAATTTGAATATGGGAAAAGAGGTGTTGTCTCAAGGGAAGGATCCTTTCTCGAACAGGGGTACCCAGATAACCTCGGTCGGATACCCTACTCTGGTTCCTTGAAAAACGAACTAGGAGACCTTCTGAGTGGGCCATACCCAGACGTCAGGTAGGCTAAGCATTTTTTTCCCCATTCCCATTGTTACCTTATTGCTAAATAATTAAAACAATGAATGTAAACCGTAGGTGTAATTATTGATGTTGTGTAGGCACAATTTACTGTTGTTGAGCCACCTCATATTCTCTGTTAATTGATTAAATTACTTATTTTCTTGCTTGCTAACTTAGTCTTATACCATGTAGGCTATGTGCGCACCATTATAAACAGGTTTCATATCTATGTCCACAGAATTGTAACTATTAGTAACACGTAGCTACGCAAACAGTGTTACTAATAGTAGCAAAGTACAACGACATCATTCGTTAGATTGCACCCTATGAACAAAATAACCCATAGGCCTACCTGAGAAGTTACATGCTCAGTAGGCTACAGCTAGAAGACTTAAATCGCAATTCCTTTACCTAGATAATATTCTTAAAATGTACATACTGCCGAAACCAACAGGTCAGCCCAATGCCAAATAATATTAATAATAATACATAGGCTAATTTACATAAGGAATTGAGCAAAGTAGCGGAATGCGAATTATAAGCCAAATAAATAGTTTATTGTTAAAATATAAACACAAAACAACCTGTGGGTTCAATGTGTAGCCTAGCTACTTCCTCAAAGTAGCCTACTTAAATAGGCCAGTGTGCATATGTATGCCATTTGTGAACAGCGTTTTAATCCCAGATCACACCGGCGCGCCCCTTTATTTTAATAGCCTAAACTAAACTAAAATGAGGTAGGCTAATAAAGCAACATTTTTACTTTTCCATGCGCATTTTAGTTCTAAAAGTAGTTACTATTAAAATAAAAAATCATGGACAAGAGCAAATTTATAGCGCCTAAAGCCAACGTCACAATTCATTCTTCAGTAGGCTACTCTATAACGAAACAGACATTGTAGATAAGCTGATCAATATGCGGTCTCTTCCCACCCATGCCTTAGCTTGTACTACCGAAAAAAAGGACAACACAGCCAGAGACAGAAAATAAAAAGCAAATGCAGATTTATTTCTCAAGGTAGTGCACCGTTACCAGAGACGTGCGTCTGCTCCTGCTCCCTCTCCTATATACGTTCAGATTGCTTGCGTGGATCTTACAGTCACGGCACCATTACATTACATTACATTACATTATAGGCATTTAGCAGACGCTCTTATCCAGAGCGACTTACACAACTTCTTATTACATTTATCCATTTATGCAGCTGGATATATACTGAAGCAATTCAGGTTAAATTTCTCAAAAACAGTCAAATCTAAGTGCAGGCCCTATTTTCTTCTCAAAAACAGTCAAATTTAGAGATAACCAAAATTACGTAAAAAATGTGTTTACATTGAAAAAAGTAGCTAACACATCCATTTATGTGTCAAAGTCAGAATTAAGGAGACAGTGTATTAAATTTGCCCCTAAAACTGTTAGGTATAAAATGAGTTTGAAAAAACATGCTCTGAACCCTACATTTTGACTTAATTCAATGTGTCAGAGAAGATCTTTGCCAAATGTCATAGTCACCTTTTTGAACTGAATCGGAACATTCATTTTTGTCTTTTATTTTTAACTGGAACACTAAGTTATACTCAAATCAAACTTTCCCCTTAAAGGTTTAGCAATGTATTATCTAGCTGCATGTCATAAACAATTGGACAAAATTATTTTGAAGAAATAAAGTAAGAATATAGTGACACTCAACAGTAAATCCGAACTAGACATTTAAAAGCTACTACCAAACTGAATTAATGTTTTTCTAACACAAAGTGCATAAGCATAAAGTGGCTATCAAAGGTGTTCCCTTTAAATTCATTCAAATTTTAAGAGGAAGAAGCTGATATTGAACTGAAAATCAGTGCTTGAAGTGGGCTCAGCTTGGTCTGGATTCAATCAATATTTGTCCATAACTTTATTTTGCCAATAACTTAAAATGTATCTTTTTTCTTTAAAACCCCAGTTTGGTGAGTCAATGTTGGTGATCGCTGGTCTCCCCAAACTTTATTTGTGAAGATGTGACCAACTATAATTCTATGAAGTTCAAGAACAAAGTCAGAAAATAAAAGAGAAAGACCAGTCACTCACATTCCTGTCTTTCTTACTGTTGAAAGTTGAGAGTTTTCTTTTTCATGTAGATATACATACCATAATAAACTATTTATGCAGGATATAACTATATCTTATTCTTGAACAGAAGTGAGAAAGTGAACACATCTTTTAACAGATAGACTTTTCCACGCACGCACGCACGCACACACACACACACACACACACACACACACACACACCAATGTGTCCCCTATAATTGTACAGGCCTGGCGGGTCGCCAGGCCAACGAGGACCCCCGCCAGGCCAACAAAATCCTTTTTTAATGCCAAAAATAATGGTAAATTATGCTGGCTGTGAAGGGCAAGACAAATTTACAAATCAGAAAACACAAAAACAATTAAAAAATGCATTAACAACTCTAATAACAATACACTACAACAAATTAGAAACACAACCACATTTCACAAAACAAAATAACAAATCTGAAACTGCAATATAATTTCACTAATCGTACAACACATAAAACACAACAACATTTCACAAAACAAAATAACAACCCAAAAAACACGTCACAAGACTCATTAACAGCTAAGAAAACACAACATTTCACAAAACACACTCATAACCTAGAGAACATAACAGAAAAAAACTTTTATCGAAATAAATTAACAAATGTGAAAACACACACAGCAAGAACAGAAACAAATCAACATTTCACATAATCTGAAAAGGGTAGGTACCGACCATCTTGACCGTCCCTCATTGGACAGAATTATTGTCTATCTGTGTGACCGGAAGTACTGGAATCTAACACATCTTAACGAGTTGCACGTTGAGACATATTCATGCAGCTAGAGAAACAGCTAGCTAGACTATTGTGAATACATGTAGCCAACACTCAGTCATTCCTCTGTCACACACAGGAGTAAATAAATACAGGCCTATAATGTATTTATTTAGTCCTGTGTATGTATTAGGTAGCCAGAGAGATATCTAGCTAGCTAGACTATTGTGAATATAGCCTACACTCAGTCATTCCTGGAGTGCTTTTCTTTTTACAACTTCCCATTGTAAACTAATGCAAGCAGATGCAGCTCAAATACACATTCTTATCTTTCTGTGTTAGCAAGATAATTTTCACAGCTCAGTCTCTGACTGTCTGTGCCATTTTGAAACACAACATGACTGTCTCAGTGCGAATCTGTCCACCAGGGCTGAAACACAACAAAATTACAGCAATGAACCTTTTAATTTAGGTGCAGACACAGCAGAAAGACGGACAAATCTAGCTGATATCTATCTCTCTATCGCTAGGTAGCTAGAAAGATCGCTAGCTAGCTAGCAAAAGAGATGGATCGCTAGCTACATAGATTGATAGATTTATAGCTAGCTATATCTCTCTTGCTAGCGAGCTAGCAATCTAGCTAGCAACAGAGAGAGAGAGAGAGATAGAAAGATATATATCAGCTACCTTGGCTTAGTGCTCAAACACCACATAATTACTGCAATGAATCATTTATTTTAGGTGCAGACGCACAAAGTCAAGGTAGCTGCTATCTATCTCTCTCTCTGTTGCTAGCTAGCTAGATTGTGTGTGTGACAGAGGAATGACTGGTATGCATTCACAATAGTCTAGCTAGCTGCATCTCAGTGTACAACTCTGCAATGATGATGCATTAGATTCCAGTACTTCTGGTCAAACAGAGAGACAACAATTCTGTCCAATCAGGGACAAGATGGCCAGTAGCTACCCTTTCCGGTTTATATACAAAACGCTGATTTGTTTCTGTTCTTGCTATGGTGTTTTCACATTTGTTGATTTGAAACGAGAAATGTTGTTTTGTTTTACTTTTAGGCGTTGTGTTCTCTAAGTTATGTGTGTGTTTCATTATGTTGTTGTGTTTTCTTAGCTGTTAATGTGCTTTCTGACATGTGTATTTGGGGTTGTTATTTTGTTTTGTGAAATGCTGTTGTGTTTTCTGTGTTGTAAATGGGTTTTGCAATATTACATTGCAGTTTTAGATCTTATTTTGTGAAATGTTGTTGCGTTTCTAATTTGTTGAAGTGTCTTCTGAGTTGTTAATGCATTTTCTGAAATATTTTTGTGTTTTCTGATTTGTTAATTTGTCTTGCCCTTCACAGCCACTGTACAAAATAACTATTCATTTGGAAATCTATAATTATTTACACTTGGGTGCCTCTGTGCGGTGCTGTTCCTAAACGTGAGTCAACCTCTGTGTCGTTGCCTGGGAACCCTGATGCGGTGTCAGTCCCTTTCTGTCACTGCAGAGCGAGAACGTGAGCATATGGGATGCATGCGGGTAATGATGGCATGGAGTAGATATGCTTACTTTTTTAGCTTAATTGATTCTTCTCCAAGGCTTCTCAAAGTGAAAGTAAGTTAATACTTAAGTATTAAAATGCTGAATATTTAATATTTTCTTGTGGATCCGCAAAGTCACTGTATTTGTCTCTTGTTTTTGCTTTCCAAACTTCAACCTAATGTTACCGCATGATCATGATCATGGTGTCTATATGAACGTAATGTTACCTCCATAATCCAACGCAATATTATTGGATCAACTCTATTTAAATAATCAACTAGCAAGCTAGCATTGCATGGATACTGCCTCTCATAGCTAGGTAGCGAAGCATAGCTATCAATGTTGTGATTGATTAGTTTGAACGAGTTTGTGCCCAAAGGCGATTTCCCAATAATGCAACTTACGGTGAGTTATTACTACAATCGATAGCTAACGTGAGCATGGCGCTACCTCTCGTAAAATATCCATAATTATGATGCCATGGTGAAATTTTTCTCCAAGCCAAGGAAGATAAAGTGCAGCAATGAATCATGCATACTGTGTTCATAATGTGCTAATGTTTTGCAACGGTCAGAGGATTGTTAACATTAAAGCACAAGATGCCGCATAAAATAATGGTAAAGCTGCAGATTAATGCCAGGTGTCCCCATTTTTTTTCTTCCAATAGCAATGCTTAAGGAATAAATAATCCCAACAACTCCCTGGCGCTTTAATTGGATTGCATCTAATGTAATTTAATTTGATCTAATATACTTTTATTGAATGTTCTAAAAAAGCTTCTATGGCACTGAAGTTTGTAACATTGTTAAAGATGCTCTGTATGCAATTGTGGAGTCCTAATTATAATGTAGCATAGGTTACACACAGTTTATAGTAATGCAATAAATGGAGTGTATTAAGTCATCCTCTCCTTGTGATAATTTTGTTTTAGGTCTTGAATATACAGACTGAACAAATATTTGAACACAAATATAAATTGTAGACCGACTGCTGCGCCATCCGACCAAAGCCACCATGCCAATATGCCACCCGGTGTACAATGTATTGTAGGGGAAACACTGCGCGCACACACACAGACACACACACACACACACACACACACCTGTGTGTATTTGTGTATATATGTGTTGTAGGATTAATTATGAGTATTAGGCTAAGCTATTTTTATATTACGTATGCAACCATTATTTAAACTACAATTTATCCAATTCCAAACAGAGAACAATATTTCTTACAGGCAAACGGCTGTATTTTAGTGAAAGATCCAATTTTTATGTTGTTAGATGGTGATCATAACTTAATATATTATATTATATTATATTCAGCCATAATAATTAATCTTAATATTATTTCTTTTGCATTCATATTGAGAATTGGGAATTACCTCTATTTCCATATTGTTTTTCTCTGATGTTTTTGTTATTTGTTTGGTTGAGTGGGTGCCATACTTGTGAAACCAGCACACTTATACATACCAATTTTCTCCTGTGAATTACCAATGTGGAAATTTAATTCTGGATAATATGAATGGACTTTACAAAGGTAACATTATTCATTATATCAATAATTATTCAACATAATTTTTTACTCCCAGATTTATTTTATGCTATTTATTTTATCAGATTGTATTATCCAGAATGATTTCCAAGTCTAATGTAGCACAATGCATGAAATACATATCACAGAAGCAATAATTATAACAATAGCATTGATGCAATGTAGGTGGAATGCCATGTAATAGGATTCAAGCTATAAATGAGAGAAAAAAAATCCAGTCCCAAAACATGATCATGAAGTGCATTAATAATATTTAAATCACAATAGAGTAAAGATACTCTAAAAATAGAGAACACATCATAATGTTCAAACATTATCAAATGCCTGGATTCATCAAATTCTGAACTTTGAATAAAGCCTAATGTTATTTTGTCTTCACAATGACAAATCAGTGAGTCAGTTTTGGAGAGTGTTGAAACTAAGACTTGCATTTATTTGCAGATCAAAGTTAAGTACACTTGTTTGTTTTATACAGGCCAAAGTTATATAAGTGCAATGTAAACTTTCATCAAGTGGTGGAATTATTATCTTAGCATAGTACATCCCAAATGTGCCTGCATTTGAATTTTGACATTAACTGGACTACGCATTTGGATGGGATTATCCGTGTGATCTTCTGAATGTGTCGGCATAATGTAAAATTATTTACATTATTTGTTATTTAAACAAACCAACTATTATTGCTGTAAATGTACAAAAAATAATTACTTACTAAATTGCTTTATATTATCCTCATGCAAGGCCAACTGAACTTACTGTACACCTGGAAGGGTAATGGGAATGAATGGTATTTTAAAGATGATGGCTTACTTTATCGCACTTCTGTCAAAATCAAAATATTATTTATAAATGTGACTAGGGTATAGTAATCCTTTATCTAAGAGGGAGAACTGATTTCTACTTTAGTACTTTAGGGTGGTGCGGTGGTTTAAATTCATTTTGGTGATGGCTGATCTCACCAAGCTGTTTTTGTGTAGAATAATAAAACGAACACCTGTATTTAATGACACATTTTGACTAGATCCAGAACAAATTGTTTACTGCAGACCATATACCCTTTTCACAGTATTCCATTCAGTACATTTATGACAGCTAAGAATCAGAATGCACTCGTATGGATTAACAACAATAACAAATAATAATTATTATTATTATTGTGATAACTTATATAGCACCTTTTGTACATAGATTGTATCACAAAGTGCATCACAGATCATAAGAATAAAACATGGAGCAGGGTAACTGACAGTACTAAAAGTAAAAGAGTGATAATAAAAAAAGGTGAAAAAAGGTCTCTCTTCCCAGGAACATGATTAGCCTGCCATAGTTTTCTAGGATATTTCACATAATGTCTTTAGTCCAAAAACCTTAATGCCTAGGCCTACACAGCTTCTTAGTACAATACACTGAAACTGCTTCTGAGGCGGTCTCTGATTAGATTACCTACTCTGACCCCATCGGCTCTCATATTTAAACAGAGAACCAGAGTTTCACAGTGGTTACCACAGAAATATACTTTACATTTACAAAAATAATTGATTTATGAATTGATTTCATCATATACTTTTTTTGCTAAAAGTAAACTGCAAGTTAACAGGAGGAAACAGGAAGGAGATCAATTTCTTTTATCATTCTTTGAATTGAATCCTTACTTAATAAACCTATCTATTTTGCATGTTTTTAATGTTAGCTAAGCATAGAAAACAACAAACTAACAAAATATCACAGTGTTAGCTAGCTAAGTTAGCTATGTCCTGGCTCTAATTTGATTTGTCTCGCAATGAGCAGCATTAGTTTTCAGAAAATACTGTGTTACCAGTAGTGACCCTGAATGAGATGCTGGGAATTGTCAAAAGCTTGCTTGCTCACGGTTGATAGAAATTGGTTGACTTGACTAGCTAGCTACTTTTTTATGTCAATGTTAGATAATATTAGCTAACAGCACGTTAGCTATGATCATACTATTTGGCTATGTAAGGTATAATTGTTCCAAACTAGCCTAGATTCCAAAAAAAAAGAGAAAAAGCCTGCAAATTAAAGAAATGATCAGAAAAGCTTTAGCTAGCAATATTGGTAAATTATGTCTCCAGAATATGAATAAAGCAGTATCATAATGCTGTCTAGCTAGCTTTATCCCAGGTGTCTTACATTCTCTTTTGACTATGTCTGGAATCCACTTGCAGCATCTCTGGTGGACATTGCAATCTCAAGTTTGCAGGGGGCCAGTAATGATGACATCATAATGCACAACCCAAATTTCTGGTAAAAAGTTTAATAACTCAAAAATTATAAACTATAAAAATAGCTACCAAAATCGTTAAATAGCAACATAAATAATACACTGTCCGGCCAAAAAAAAAGTCACACACTGTAATATTTTGTTGGACCGCCTTTAGCTTTGATTATGGCGCGCATTCGTTGTGGCATTGTTTCGACAACCTTATGCAACGTCACAACATTTATTTCCGTCCAGACTTGCATTAATTTTTGGCCGAGATCTTGTATTGACGACGGGAGAGTCGAACCACTCCGTGAAGTCTTCTCCAGCACATCCCAAAGACTTTCAATGGGGTTAAGGTCAGGACTCTGGTGGCCAATTCATGTGTGAAAATGATTCCTCATGCTCCCTGAACCATTCTTTCACAATTTGAGCCTGATGAATCTTGGCATTGTCGTCCTGGAATATGCCCATTGATGGGATAACCTGGTCATTCAGTACATTCAGGTACTCAGCTGACTTCATTTTATTGCTGCATAACGTTGCTGAGCCTAGACCTGACCAATTGAAGCAATCCCAGATCATAACACTGCCTCCAGAGGCTTGTACAGTGGGCATTATGCATGACTGGTGCAACTGCGACTTTTGTTTTGGCCAGGCAGTGTATTAAGCATTCACCTGTACGGTTCACTATAGTCAAAGTGGGGTTCAACAGGACTTCAAAAGTCACTGGATATAAAAATACAATATTGCCTTCTTATGAATCAAAGTGTATTTATTTTCTGAGAGTAATTCAGTAAAAATATAAATGAACTGGAACCCATGGCCCCACTGTTTATTAGCTTATGAATTAACTTAGGTTGACACCTTTCGAAGGTGGTGCAAAAAGGTGCTAGCTCTCAATTAAGAGAACAAACAAACTCATTTGTTTAATACATGAACAAGGCAGTGCAGTACAGGCAGACAAATGCGACTCGTGCAGACAGGACCATTTAGAGATGCCAATCAAACTGGAGAACCTTAGAAATAAAATCTCACACTGATTTAATTTCATTTTTCAATTTCTGTCTTGGCAAAGTAAAGGCAAGCCGAAGTTTGCTGAAATTAGATTATGTTTTGTATTGTAGATCTGTTGAAAAAAAAAAGGCACATGAAAGGAAAATAATAATCCTCTTGTCATAAAGTGCTAACAGAAGCCAGAACTGAGCATTTTATTTTTATAATGCTGGTTGGCATGATTTGCAAATTTTTAGACAAGGGCTTGTTGGCTCAGTTGCATGTTTCACACATTTAACAGCCAGTTTGCTTTCCTACTTAAATGACCACGACCAGTTTAACTTGGGGGGGGGGGGGGGCTTTGGTTGTGTCTTCCTTGCAGTGCGATTGTTTACTGAAAAGTTTTAAAAAATATATATTTTAAAAATTATATTGATTGCTTACAATGTTGCTTGCATATCTTTAGTGAGCTACACTGTGAATGATTTTACAAAAATCTATTATAAGAATATATAAACCAGAATAATGCGACAAGTAAACTGGTCTGTACCAGTTTGGCAATTATTTACAATCAGTTTGGTTTTTGATGTTTTTATGATTTTTAAAAATTCTTTCTTAAATAAAAGACATACTGTTTTGTTTGAGAGTCAAATATTTAGATTGGTTTATACCAAAGTCTGACGGGTAGTGTTCGGTAGTTCCATCCATTATGGGACTCTTGAACGTTCATTCTATGTGCTGAGATAATTTCTGCAATCAAACAGTTTGGAAACTATTGGTCTGATGGTCCTCATGCAGAAGAGAGACAGGCGCTTGCACAATTAGCATTTCGTTTGTTTAGCTTTTATTATTCACCCCAGATGTTTTTTTTCACAATTAATCTGAAGTTTTGCATCACTAACAAATTAATTGTTGCAGGTTTATTTTGATGTGGTCACAAGGGCATTATATGATAATGGGATTTGGATGCCTTTTTAAAACCTGTTATATTTATAAAAACCTGGCATGCTGAAACAAAGCAAAGGCAATAAGCAACAGTGAATTATGACCATAGATATAGAATTCTGAAATGGAACAATTTGGCAGCCATTTTACCTGAGGTGCGTTCAAATTCAGCGAACAGAGCCGAACGTGCGTGGCAAACATGTTTTCTTTGAACGGTTAAATTTGAACGGCTTTTTAAGAACCTTCCAAATTGTTTGCATTAGGTATCTTCAATTGAAATCGCCATCTGGGAACACATTTCCCTCAGTCCAGCGTCCATTTTTGTTCGCCGCAAACTACCTTTTCAGACCGTTCGCTTATGTTTGCAAACGTTCGCGGTGAACACAAAGCTAACGGAAAAAAGTTTGAAATAGTTTGCAAACGTTCGCCTTGTTCGCTGAATTTGAATGCACCTCTGGGTACAGCTATAATAGGACATGGCAAAGTGTCATGCACTTTCTAACCCACTGTGATGTCATAATCAGGTCTCAGAAGCCAGATAGCTGATGATCGGCTCATAGATATAAAACCATGGTTACTGGCCACCATCTTACCTGGGTATGGTCTAAAAAAATATATGGTCTAACTATGACATGTCACATCTATGGGTTCTACTAAAGGATGTCTACTAAGCAGAACGACCGGGCCCTCAGTCTAAGGAACACTGCAGTCAGTTTGCTGAATCCCTAAACTAGTACATCTTTTACAGTAGATTTGACCTACATGACTTTAAATCAGAAATGGTTGATGTAACATCAGAAGTATTGTTTCTAACTGAGGAGAGCAGCAACATCAATGTACAGTTGGTGGATGTTAGTTAGCAGGGTTACAGCTACAGCCGTTAGACTGCTTAATGACACTGGACATCTCAAGATAGTAAAGGCAATTTTTCATCATCAACTGAAGTTCCCTCACAGGCAAATAAAAGTTTATTCAATTCTATTATATTCTATTCTATGACCCTTTGTGTTGTCTCTCTGTCTCAGAAGGTATGCCAACCTGCAGTATGTGGGCCAGATGTGTCTGTTATATCTGTTACAGCACCTGTGTTATGGATTTTAAAAGCTTTAATCCTTTAGACACTAACACGATTCCTGCAGAATACTGACAAATTAAAAGCAAACATCTACAGTATATCTAAAGTATTTAAAAAAACCCTCTTTATTTGGACACAAGTGTCCAGGCCATGTTTGAATTTGTCACGTGCCCTACTTGTAAATTTAGTTATGGGCCCTTCCATGTGCCACATCAGCATTGTGCTATGTGCTAAAGTATTATGACATATAGATATTGATCCCTGTCACATTTTCTGACAGTTTCACTCATTTAATTGTGATTGCAGTCGGAATTTATTCAATTTGGATTTTGGTGGATCTGGGCCATTTTGTGAGTCCTGTATCAACAGTATATCTGGGTGAATTTCAGTATTTCTGTGACAAATTCACTGGTATGTCGCAGTTGGGATGTAGTTAGTGACTGGAAATATAAGCATTAAACATTTTTTTTAAAGCTAAACTTGGGTGAAAGAAACCAGAATATATTAAGACAGCGACCCATCATTAGAAATGATGATACACCTTTATGTAGTTTGGCAAATGTATTGAAATTATGATGTTTTGCTACATTGTTACCCAGACAAAACTTTTTGGACATCTCTACTTCTACGTACTGAGACAAAACTTCGTTTTAGAACTTTTTTGACATCTCTACGTCCCTATTTGCGTTTATAAATGTGTCTGTGTGCGTGCCTGCATGTGTGTGCACGCTATTGAAGAGCCCATATTTATGAACCAGAACACTGAGCTTTTTTTGTTTCGTTTATGAACCGCCATTATCATGCTTTGGTAAGAATTAATGAGCTGTTTTATTTCTGACACAAGGGATTATGCATCTTATTGGGGTCATTTTTTTCTCACTGTACTAGTGCTCCAAATAATTGCATTGACAGTTAAAACGAAGAACGCACAGGAAGAGAAGACCTTACTTTGGGGGGGGGGGGGGGGGCATTTTGTTAGACAACTGAATGACATACATTTTCTCAGTGGATCTCAAGAGTGCCATTCACCGTAAATTAATACATGTGCTCTGTGCTGTAAAACGTATACGCTGTAACCACACAGTTGGTAGCAGATTTAGATATTGTTATAGTAGATAATTGTCAGTATTCATTTCCTCCCATGAGTAAGGCATGTCTGGAATGGGCTTTGAAGCAGTCCACATTCCCTATGTGTTTATGTGGTTTAAGTGTTGTTTGGGTGAACAAGCGGCAATGGTTACATTTGCCAAATTAATCTGCGGAGAGTCTGAGAGGGTGAAGCTGTGGCTTTGACAGAGTGACCAAAATAATGCCTTGTTATTAGTTATTATACTTCTGGGAGCAACTGAGGTAGATCTATAACACCACTATAAAGAGAGGGAACAAGGTTAAATTCGACGTTATTTTTTAAAAGACGATTGAGCAGTTTCGCCAAGGTTCTGTGGCGGCCGTACCGCTTTAACGAAGGGACAAACAGCCCTCTCATGAGGACTCAACAAAAGCTCTTTCCAAGGGGCCTGAGTGAGAATCAAAGAAATATGTTACGTTTCAGGGTCCAGGCTGCTGAGCTGCCCTGACATCAACCGTTACCCACAAGCGCACGCATGCTGCCTGTTCTTCCATTTGGCAAGAATTGGGTGGAAAAAATAAAATGAAAACGCATGCTGCAAATGAGATTTTAGCTAACAACAAACATTTGGATCACCGAGAAAATTAGAAACATGGTTTTCACTGAGATGTGGAGCTCTCGTATTTCCAGACATTCCTTGCGTCTCCCAGAAAAACTCCCAAAAAAGGCTTGCTAGCAATGATAGTTTGCTGCCCATATCTCTGGCTCTACGAATTTCGCTCAGATGAGGGAATGAGAGGGAATATCTAATCAGCTTGTTGTTCATCTCCTCTGCCACAGTGCAGTGTGGCTACTATTAGGTACTAAACAGTACACACTGCACAGTTACAGAGCCCTACAGTGTTTCCTGTTACAGGGATCTTTGATATGGATACAGGGCACTAATACACTGCTACAGCAACCTTATACACTAAAAGTGCCCTCACTAATGCATCACCCTTATAAATGTATGCAGGGACCTCTTATACTGATACAGGGCACTAATACACTAGTACATCAGCATTATACACTAATATGGATACAGGGCACTAATACACTAGTACAGCAGCATTATACACTAATATGGATACAGGGCACTAATACACTAGTACATCAGCATTATACACTAATATGGATACAGGGCGCTTATACACTAGTACATCAGCATTATACACTAATATGGATACAGGGCACTAATACACTAGTACAGTAGCATTATACACTAATATGGATACAGGGCACTAATACACTAGTACAGCAGCATTATACACTAATATGGATACAGGGCACTAATACACTAGTACAGCAGCCATATACATTAGTACAGCACCATTATACACTAATATGGATACAGGGCACTTATGCACTAGTACAGCAGCCATATACACTAGTACAGCAGCATTATACACTAATATGGATACAGGGCACTAATACACTAGTACAGCAGCCATATACACTAGTACAGCAGCATTATACACTAATATGGATACAGGACACTTATACACTAGTACAGCAGCCATATACACTAGTACAGCAGCATTATACACTAATATGGATACAGGACACTTATACACTGGTACAGTAGCATTATACACTGCCTGGCCAAAACAAAAGTCGCCGTTGCACCCGTCATGCATAGTGCCCACTGTACAAGCCTCTGGAGGCAGTGTTATGATCTGGGGTTGCTACAATTGGTCAGGTCTAGGCTCAGCAATGTTATGCAGCAATAAAATGAAGTCAGCTGAGTACCTGAATGTACTGAATGACCAGGTTATCCCTTCAATGGGCATATTCCAGGATGGCAATGGCAAGATTCATCGGGCTCAAATTGTGAAAGAGTGGTTCAGGGAGCATGAGGAATCATTTTCACGCATGAATAGGCCACCAGAGTCCTGACCTTAACCCCACTGAAAGTCTTTGGGATGTGCTGGAGAAGACTTTACAGAGTGGTTCGACTCTCCCGTCATCAATACAAGATCTCGGCCAAAAATGAATGCAACTCTGGGCGGAAATAAATGTTGTGATGTTGCATAAGGTTGTCGAAACAATGCCACGACGAATGCGCGCTGTAATCAAAGCTAAAGGCGGTCCAACAAAATATTAGAGTATGCAACTTTTCTTGGCCAGGCAGTGTACACTAATATGGATACAGGACACTTATACACTAGTACATCAGCCATATACACTAGCACAGCAGCATTATACACTTGAATATACACAGTCGAACAGGCTGATGTTACTCATTAACTGTTGCTAGCTAGCTAACATAGCTTTAGCTAGCTCTGTGTAAAAGGGATAAAGTAATCAAGATGTTAGCAAACTGCAGATTTAGCCTATTGCCATTTTTCATTCAGTGAAGTTATAACAAAATAAATAATAGTAATAATAATAATAACAATGACAATAATAATAATGATTGTAAAAATAATAATAGTACTAATATTGTAACTTTTTTAAAAACAATTAGGTTAACAATGTTGAAAATTGAGCCATTACAAGTGGTAATGGCATGTTTAATCTTGTTTGCTGAACAAATGTCAATATTATAATTTCAAATTCAGCTGTTTTATGCAACAGGAAATGGGAATATTCTGTTATCGATAATTTAAAGTTACTAAGCATGAGCATTTGTAGTGGTGGTCAAGGTCAAGGATGGCACTGGAGGTTAAACATAGCCTACATGCATTATGGTAGGCTATGAAATTACGACAGGACATACAACCGCATAACCCATAGGCCTTTTTCACATAGCTAATAAATGTGATGCCATATGTGGAACATGACTAAGGGTTTGGCCGTGCTTGTGCGTAATCAGGCTTTCTTAGCTGTTATTCACTGGCCTTGAACAGTTTGACGATCACAGTCACGCAGGGTTTTTGCATAATGTCTTTCAGCATCCCTCCGTCAATTTATTACCAAAAGCCTTTTTTAGGCAAGGTTTCTAGATATACTCTCAACTGTAATTCATCATTTATGTAATTAGTAAGTTGGCAGAAACTCAGGAAGAATCACAGAGCATTAGCTTAGCAGACACGAGTGCAAAGTGCAAATAACAATTGGCAAGCATGAGTCTCCAAAAACATAACACTATTCTCATCATAGAAGGGCTGAGAAATAAATCCAGTCCAGTTACAGTTACTAATTATGTACACAATGCAACTTCCTAAAATCGTTTGGTCCACAGTGCTCATGGTATTTGCACTGGGACATTAACAGTAGGTAAGGGGAAGCAAGTGGCAGTGGCTTAGGGAATATGTTACACTACCAGAAGGATTCAAGTTCAAATTTGTCAAGACAATTTTAATCCGAGCAGCCCCTGTGAGGACCCTGTCGTGCAAATTGATACTTGGTAATATGCAAGCTGTGGTAAGTCAATAGCGATGAGGCGGTCGGCCAAAAAAAAAGAACATAATCGTTGGGCATTAGAGATTGCCTTGGTTATGTAGACGGCTGACCCCTGCCTTTCACTGACCCTGAGCCCCTTTGTTTGTGTCATTTTTCCAGCAGTTACAGGTATGAGGGCGAGCGGGAGAACGTGTTCCCGGTGGAGTTCTTCTTCCCGCCGCAGAGGACCTGCCTGATCTGTGGGGACGAGGCCTCGGGCTGTCACTATGGCGCCCTCACCTGCGGCAGCTGCAAGGTGTTCTTCAAGAGGGCTGCAGAAGGTGAGCTCCACCCGCCCATCCGCTATGTTACGTTGCTTGCCGAAAAGTGATGAAAGAAAGAGTGATGGGGACTTCGACAATAATAATAATAATAGCACTTTAGGGATGTAAACATGTTATTCGGGTAATCGGTTACTCGTTCGAAATTTGAAACTCGGATAATGCAAACAAATAATGAATAATAAAAATTACGTTACACCTCCTGACTGCACGAGAGTGCTACGAGGGCGCTTTAGACAAATAAACTCCATGGCAGATATGAGCAAAGCAGGCTGTCTGGCAAAGCTACACATGCCATAGCAGCTAACGTTAGCTTTCGTTGTCTCTTTCTGCTGCGCGTCTGCTGTAGTCCTGTCCGAGTAGCATCAACATAGTGCTTCTTTTAGGACGAGGTTCCTTCTCACCCCGTCTTTGTCAGCTGCCGCAGCCGCCCCTACAGTATATAATAAATTCAATATTGTAATAAAAATAACACAAATATTAAAGGAGAAGTTCGGTATATAGCATTATAAGCCCTGGTATAAGGTTATTTACGATCATATACAACGGTCCATATCAACATTTTGACGAACTGTGCAGCCGCTCAGCCGCAGGTATAATGGTCAATAGACTGCGCACACGTTTGACTCCGGAGCATGTTGACATGCTAATATTTTTGAACAAAAACATTTGAGACTAGCTAAGCTATCTAGCTGGCAGCCCACATTTGTTTTCGGCTTGTGTTTAAACTGAGTTAAATGGAAAAGAAAAGATTTTATTTTATTTCATTTATCTGAATTCATATACCTTAAGGTTATGCTATACTTTTTGTTGCTTAATGGTAAAAGTAATACAATAAACATTATTTCTTGATCTGAACTTTAGCATAGGCTACTGTCATTTCTTCTGCCCCCCCCTTCAAATGAGTAACCGAATACTATTCGAATAGACAAAGTGAGTAATTGAATACCAAATAATTAGTTTTTTACATCTCTATGTAAAGCACTCTTCTCCCACTCACCTTACAGTGATGAGGGGGAAACTGTACTCTACCACCGCCAATGTGTAGCACTAACCAGGGTGATGCACGGCAGCAATTTTGTATCAGAACGCTCACCACACATCAGCTGAGGGGAGAGGAAAGGAACTATTTTTAGCCAATTAAACTGCGGGATAATTAGGTGGCAGATTAAGAAATTAGTCAGGACCTCGGTTTAACATCTCATCCAAACGATGGCATCTCCTACAGCACAATGTCCCCGTCACTGCACCGGGGGCATCTGTGGTTCATTTGACCTGAGGGAAGGTACAGGCACACCAACACCACTTCCAGCAACAGCTTAGCTTCCCTGGGAGGTTTCCCTTCCAAGTACTGACCAAGCCAACACCTGCTTAGCTTCAAACATTCAGCAGGAGCAGGGTACATGGTGGAATGGCAACAGGCAGTCTTCATAAAAATAGACTATAACACAAACACCAACATAGCCTCAATAGCAGACTTAAATCAGTGTTGTTTTTAATCATGGTTAATAGTGATAATCACCAACCAACCAATCATTTCTTCGCTATTACACTATCACTATAGCATACAGTGTTTAAGGTAATATAATAATGCCTATGATTGTACTATTAGTATTTCTGTTCATTTGCATTGTGTGCTTCAGTGTGTAGTTCATCTTTGTTTTTGCTAGTACTTTTATTTGTTTTTTACCTCCAGTTGGGAATTCCCAACCTGAGGTCCTTCCCATTGCTTTAATTTGATAAGGACCACATTAATGCACATCCTCCAAATTCATGCATTCAGACCAGGGTATGAAATTCACTTTTTTACCCACTGGCCAGAGTGGCTTGTGGATTCTAAAAATCACCAGGCATTTTCAACATTTTACCAGCCACATTACTTTTTACAATATAACACAACCTGGTTGGTTACTGGCCAAGGTGGTTGCTAGAGTAAAAATCTTACCTGCCACAATCAAAATTTTACCAGCATTTGTCTGGTGGCTGATGTTAATTTCACACGCTCATTCAGACCCTCACTATGAAATCCACCCCATGGCAGCTGTATGTGCTACACAAATTCATATGGTCGATGGCAGGGGACTGCCCAGAGTTACCGCGGCGTGGTCATTATAGGGTGGTGAGGCAACAGACGCACTGCGGACTGAGACCCAAACTCCCTGGGCCATGCGGAAGCTAATAGCGTGTGGCCCTGTGGTATACATGCAGGACTGTAAGGCGCACCGCTGCGCTAACAACAATCGCCTCAGTGGGATGTGGCTCTTCTGAGGCCGCGATTCTACTGTAATTACACTGCATTTTTAATTGCCCCAGCCTGAATGGGAGTGATTTTCAGCGCTACCTTCTTTTAAAAGCCTTACCGGCGGCACGACGAACTGAAAAACCTTCTGCTAACCACCTGCCGATGGCGTCTCGCATTTCTGAAATATTGCTAGCGTCAGGTCGTGCAGGACCCGTTTTTTTTTTTTCCTCCCCTTATCGACTGCCTTACCCCTCAATGTTGGTGACCTTTGTAGCGTATTGTTACATTGGGCCTGACCTTCGTGGGTTTTAAAAAAAAAAACTCAGAGTATCAACGAGACCCTTGCTGAAGTTGCATACGAAAGCACTCAGCATGCAGCCCTGCAAAATGAGCCATGGAGAGAAAAGTGCTGGATGCCGAACAGGAAGTATTACTGGCGAGGCCTTGGCACGCTCCAGTCAAGAGCCGGCCTGTTGTGAAAGGCCGGAAGAGCCTGGCCGCCTAACTCATCTGCGGATTTGCATTTTGGGTCCTTGGGTCTGCCCCGTCTACATCTGCTACCATATTTTTAAATGCGGCCAATCCAGATGTGATGTCATCGTCTGAAACCTAAGATGAATAGTCTCCTCTTGCTGTAAATTTTGTCCACTTATTTATGTTTGAAGATTCTGAAGATTATCACGCCAGAGTGGAATGATACAGGGGAATTATTGTCCTTTGCAATTATAGGGATTAATTATGTTTCCCCTGAGCCATTTTGTGAGCGATCTCATAAATAGCGTCTGCTGTGTCAAATCTTGCCCGGATTGTAAGAGGAAACAGGATGTGTCCAATGAGGGGGTGTTGACATGATGGCGATTCCACATGCTCCCTCCGTGGCCTGGAGCATGTGATAGTCTTTTTTAGCATCCTGGCCTTGGCCTTTGAGGATGTAGGATTTTATTTATCAACCCAGTATAATTTATGACTCTATTAGATCATTGGCATGGGGTTACATAGTTCTATAGTTTTTTTCACATCTTGAAATGCATAATTTTCATTTCAAGGCAGTTGGCCAAAGTAAAACAGACCGTGTTACTGACCTTAAATTAGTAGAGTAAACCACAGAGTAACTGCAGTTCTCCAACATTCTGATGGAGTGTTTATTTTTAATTTTTTTTTAATTATGAGCAGATGGTGTTTTCCGCTGTTGAATCCAGTAGCAACCCCTTTTTTAAACAATATGCAGTGCAACTGCAACCATTTGAACAAAGGTTGCACCATATGAAAAGCGTGCATTCAGTGCTTCTGCACACACCAGTGCAAATCTGCTCCAAGCTGTGCGGATACGCATTTACGAAGATGTATATATGGCATGTATATCTCCAACAAATTATAATAAAAGGATGACAATATAATTTTATCCGTAGATGAGGGGGTCACAGGTTGTCTTTGAAGTGCAGTAATTCTTGAAAACATTAAAGACCTTGTTAGGCTATGGCGTTTTGCCTGTGACTTTGAAAAAGCAATGTCAGCAGTCTGCCTTCCTACTGGTTCTGGGTGCTTACATATCTGAGTTTGGCAGTCACTGAAATGATAATAATAGGGCTGAGTAAAGAAAGGTGTAAACTGTGTCTCATATATAATGACAAAGGGGTCAGCTTAAAACGTACACCCTTTCCTTATATTCGTGTTTGCGACCCTATCCTTGCAACACTGAAAAGTACAGGTTGAAGATTTGTTGCTGTTGCGCCAGTGTGATGGCATTCCTGGTTGGATCCCAATGTACACTCCTCCCGCCCCCCCCACACCCCTCCCTTCTCTTCCCAATCTTATCCCCCCCTCTAGGAGGGAAAGGTTGTGTTTCTATTTCTGGCATACACATATGGCCTCTGAGGTGCGCTTTTGTTTTCTCCTCCCAGGGAAGCAGAGGTACCTGTGCGCCAGCATCAATGATTGCACCATTGATAAACTTCGAAGGAAGAACTGCCCCTCCTGCCGTCTTAAAAGGTGCTTTGCTGCCGGGATGACCCTTGGAGGTAATGGATTGTTTTCTTTTTGTGAATGTCTTTTTTGTTATTTTTTTTGTGTGAAAAAAAGCGCATATGTGACAGAAGAACGTGCGGGACAAAGATTGATAGTAATGTTGAGCAGAAAGATGTTTTTGTCTGTAGCAGGGCGATTGAGTGACCCCGTTCATAGATCCAAATAGAGCCAGTTAATATCAGACAAGGTGGGAAAACTCATAATAATTTTATACCTCTGTTTAAATTACCATTATTTAAGGGCAAAACCTGCTATAAAATATAACAGTCGTGTCATTAATAAATGATGGATGGTCAAGCAGTGCAGCAAACTACTAAATCACTAAAATTGGATTACTTGTTTTTGAATTAAACAGTACTCCATAAAACATAGTATATAGTACAGTATCTTTTCATGGCCAAAGATGGAGCGTATAGTATATATCTACATGTACATATACAGTTAAACATATAACTATGTCACTCACCCCAAGTTAAAGGGATAGTTTGGAATTTTGGACATAATGTCTCAATTAAGACTTACCCATGATGTAGTTGATTGATGAAAACCATTTTCAGAGAATTCCATGCTGTCCCTTCTTTTGGACATACACACATTGCTAATGCTAGCGCAACTCTAAGGTATCGAGTAGCATCCACTACCAAACACACTTAAACACTCCACAGTGCACCAAAGCAAATAAAATGCGACGACAGTCTATCAGGGTTATTTTCAGTGATTATACCATCTTTTTTCAAGTCAAACTATCGTTGAATCCTTTTGTTTGTGCTCACCTAAATTCTTAATGGCACTGTGACTGGGAGACACACTACAGCATGCTGCAGTGAAATATAAAAATATCTAAATTAATAGGGTATACTACAGATTCCTTTTATGCGTGGAAGTATTCTGCAGTTCTTAAGGCATAGAGCATTTAACCAGAAGGTTGTGGTTTGAATCTCGAGAGAGGATTGCATTTGTGCCCCTTTAAAATCCTTAACACAACGAAAGAGGTACTTAACCTGAATTTCTTTTGTAAATGTCACGTAAATGGATAATGTGTAAAACCTTTTTCTGCCATGAGGGGGTTTTTCATAAAGGGCAATGGTTTGGTAAATAAAAACCTGATGCTTAACTGTGGTCTTGGACTGTAATGCGGTTTTGACATGATCGTGTACATGCCTCAGGTTAAACCGGATCTGCAGTGTCACTGTTGCCCAAGACTACAGCTTCTTATTGTGTTGTTTTTGTTGTTTGTATTTTAGGTGTTGTTATGGTCATGGTTTTATCATTTATTATTCACGTTTAAGTAAATACTGCTCACAGGGTTTTTTATTGGTCTTTTGTGGTAATGTATTTTGGTTTGTTGCACTACCTGGTCCATTTAAAATTTAGAACCAGTTGTAAAACATTTGCAATTATGTATCTCAAGGAAAGACAATGCCATGTTTGTTTGTTCAATTGTCCGCATAGCAGTCTGCCTTACCGTAAATCAGTTCATGGCATCAAGGTGGTTATTGCACAGATATTTCTGCAATGTGTGAGAGTTTGAGAATCAGGTTTCTCAGCTATTTTTAAATAGTGTCTGTCCTCTCACTTCCACTCCCTGTCCTCAGTAAGATGGCACCTGGTAATATTGAAGGGCATTGGGTTGAGAGAAGAACACTAACACGTTCAAATTC
This sequence comes from Synaphobranchus kaupii, assembly GCA_029718625.1. Taxonomy (NCBI): domain Eukaryota; kingdom Metazoa; phylum Chordata; class Actinopteri; order Anguilliformes; family Synaphobranchidae; genus Synaphobranchus; species Synaphobranchus kaupii. The sequence continues at coordinate 5,269,381 of CM056383.1, read as the reverse complement.
TTTCAAATTACTTGATCTAACTGTTGACCATTGTGAGACCATTTTGCTAAGACATAAAACATATGCTTGTCTTTGAAATAAATAAGTTAACACGTTTGTGATTATTGTTATGATAAGAACCAAATTTTGGGATTGGGTGGGGGTGTAACCAGGATATATCAGGTGGGTGCCTCTGTATAGGATAAATGTGACATAAAATTTATGTTTTATAAATCCATGTTTTTGGGAGAAGGGTCTAGAATACATTTTATATCTATCCAGTAAAAGAAAACTTCTGAACTACATGACATAGTATGCAATTTGGACATGACTTGAATGAGTGGCAAATTAAATTTGACATCCAAATATAATTTAGATTTTTCTATGTCCACCCCACCTGCCACACCATTTGGTCCTGTGCTGTTTAGTCCAATTTTACATGCAAGGCCTTGGCTGGCCTCTGGCAACCAGCCTTTAACATCTAAGCCAATCAGAGAGCTGGAAGGTGGAACCTGCCTATTTAAGCACATCTTACTGTGCGAAAGATGCATTATAATAGTAAAGGTACAGGAGCGTGTGAAGTATATTATCAAAGAATAAGAAGGGCTTATCCAAGGGCTTATCCAAAGGAGCAAATGGTTTGGTTTAAGTGCTAATTTAACATGTTTATAGTGTTAGTTCCAAGAATATGTTAAGTAAGCTTCTCTATTGAAGAAGATTGACTTCCCCCAGCTTTCTGTTATTTCTGAAGCCGGTTTAGAAGAAGCCTGGGTGCGCAGGTCCTTTGTCAAGTCAGGTCAAGTTGATCTTGATGATCCCAGAATGAAATAGGTCAAGTTCAAGGTCAGGGTCAAACAGTTATGAGATAAATGTCCATAAAGCTGGACAAGATTCAGATCCCACATGCTACACCGATATGTACACAATGGACACAGTAGTCAGACTGAATGGCAGCACTTTGTCAGCGGTTGCACAGACATACTGAGGTGGTGGACTTCTTTGTGTATTTGTGAGCGCGAAAGCGTGCATCCTCCCTTGGATACAGGACCCGGTTCTTTCCGCATAGGTAACCACGACTTGGGAGATCTCATTGAGTGTGACAGGTTGAAATGAAAGCATTTTCAGGGATATTACACAGCAAAGAGCTCCCCCTCCCCCCATCTCCCGAGCTTCATCCTGTCCGTGCCTGAGACACAATGGTGTCCCTGGAGCTAATCAAGCCACCATCTGTGCCTCAGGGTAATTTCCACCTATTCCATTCAGCCTCCTCACCATCACTGTGGAATCGGCCTGTCTCATTAGGTTCCGGGGCAGGTCTCAGGCTAATTTTAGCCTGATTTTCAATTTTGACTTTCTTTTTTGTTCTTACATTCCAATAAATGTAAAAAAAAAAAAAAACTATCCCTGCCTCACAAAAATGAAAAAGAAAACTGAGATAGAGAGAGTGATAGAGAGAAAGAGACAGACAGTTTGAATTGAAATACGTGAAATGGATTGTAATTTGCTAGTTGTCGATGGGGGAGATGAAAAAAATTGATATAATTCATTGTCAGTGACAGAGAAAGACATCTCTGCTCCCGGAACTGTAAGCCATGAAGAGAATGACAGAGGTAACAGCCCTTATGACCATGTGCCCTTCCCGTTTGCGATGAATCATTGGGTGTTAAGTTAAGTTAAGTGTTAAAAGTATTTAGGTGCGGACATTTTCACGCCCTGCTCTTACAGTGCTGTCAGACATTCCCGATTGTGTATCTCAGATCAAGGAAGTGTTTTTGCTTGAATTCTTTCTTCGAGAAGCCATTGGCTTCAAATGGTGTCTGCTCCGCATCTGAAGAATGGCTGCGAGACTCTTACTTAACTCGGATTCCTTGTTTCATTAATGCTTCTCATGGTTCATGTTTTTTGCAGCAGTGGAAGGAATAATTTCGAAATTTTGTCCAAGATCTCAGTTAAAAGCTTGTCATTACATTTTGAGTTCCCTCTGGACAAAAGCAGCATATAAAAAACAGGACTAGAGAAAGGATCCACGCATATAAAACACTCAATCTGGCATTTATCTACATCTTGGCGCAGATTCAATCCTAGTTCACTAGGAGCAAAAGTTGCTGGTCATTTTCATTCTTGTAAAATTCCTTTCATTCATTTCAGAAACCAACCACCCTTGTGATGTTGTGCATGTACTGCCAAAAAGGTGCACTTAGGGGCTTAAATTTCATACTCAAGAGTATATCTCTCGAGTAGCAGGTACAGTAGATTTAACCTGGGGACTTGGTTTCTGCACCACCAGTATGAGATAAACAGAGTCGCCATTTTCTCCCCTAACATGCAGTGTTCCGAATGGGAGAAATAGGGCCAGAGTGGTTCTCACACACACTGACAGGATATACTTTTCTACACTGAATACCCTGTAATCTGTACCTCAGACTGAATTAAGTGCAACATGGCAGGAGGGTTACAGCAAGCATTGAGACTAATTATACCAGCTTCAGAATCATCAGATGTGTCCATCACTGGACATTTTTATTTAAAGTGTACAGGCTGGCTTTGCAAGAATGTCAGCTGTCTGCAAGCAGAAATGACCAGTCGGGTGACTGAGTTTAAACCAATGCTCTTGTTATCAAGCTGTAAAGCTTGCGTAACTATTTTGGACAGATGCCTTGTGAGTCCTAAAGTGACAGGTTGAAAGTAAGAGCTTAAAGGATAAGTTCGCTATTTTGGACCTTGGACCCTATTTGCGGTCTGTCTTCCATGAACCTGACACATTGAGTCCATATTTTCGCTGATCGGTCCAGTATTGAGCTAGCTACAGATTTCCTGTAGGCTCTCACTGGGCTACAATAGAAGTCAACGGGGGCAATTAGAAATGTTATGGAAAAACAACGATAAATGTGCTTTCATGTACAATAAATGAGACGGGAAGCTCAGGGTGTATTGTTACCGGTCTCAGTATGCTCTCCTGTGAAATGTATCTCAATCCGAACATTTTTACGTGCTTGGCATGGCTTGGAAGTAAGCATTTCTCTGTTGCTTGTTTTCGCTGCTCCCGCGGAGTACTATGTGTCGCGGGTGGGGGAGCGGGAAGGTGTGCCGGCCGTTTACGAAACTATCTATGTGAGCAGTCTGCGTTTGTTTACCTGCAGCAACGTAGGCTACAATTTCCACAAAAAAAACTTGGATGATGGATGACTATAATGATTACGAAGACGAAGAATTCGATTTTCACTTTGACGTTACTGGCTACAGATTTCAGCCAGAATACACGGACACGGAACTACAAGAGATGGATGATAAGAGAGCAAGAGAAGAGAGAGAGGCTGAAGTTGCGCAGGTAATGTAAATTATTACAAATGATGATTACAAACACTGCGTTACAAATAGTTCTGCTGTAGGCTACTAGCTAGTAAACTCCAACGGGAGGTCAGGATTTGTGATCAACTGCTTTTCAAGCGGCCTCTCTACAACGTAGCTAGACTGCGGAAGTTTACAGTGCGAGGTAGTGCGGTCGGAGAAATAGTTCTGTTTCAAATGGAACTGTTGTTTCAACGTTTGCGATAGCCTACATTTCACAGGAGAGCATACTGAGACCGTAAGAATACACACTGAGCTATAAAAACACATTTATCGTTGTTTTTCCATAACATTTCTAATTGCCCCGTTGACTTCTATTGTAGCCCAGTGAGAGCCTACAGGAAATCTGTAGCGAACTCAATACTGGGACCGATCAGCGAAAATATGGACTCAATGTGTCAGGTTCATGGAAGACAGACCGCAAATTGGGTCCAAGGTCCAGAACTTATCCTTTAATAGAGAAGTGCACATTAAAATATTGAATAAAAGCTGAGTTTTTAATATAATTTAATTGTTTGTATATCTGTTTGTCTACTAATAAAACTCCCACCCCTGCTAAATGAACACTTTTCAAATACAGTGAGGCAGTATCCTGTATTTTTTAAAAATCACAGAATGTCATATACCATATTACGCACTCTGTTGTGGGCCTCAGAAAACCATTTCTTTCTTTAACCGCAGCAACCTAATCAGAATGAAAGACACGTTTAAACAACCTATGAAATTCCATAACTTAATGCTACTCATTGAAGAGTTTTCAGTCCTTTTAGTCCTGTGTGTCATGAGCAAAAGCAAATCCTTAAATAAGTGGTTAAAAGTCACCATGATAAGAACAGAGGTATATGACTAAATATTGTTGTATAAAGAGCTTTGACATAGCTAGGTCAAAATAAGAGCTGTGCAGGCCAAGTACATGTTGTACTCAGTTTATGAACTCAAGAGCTTCTTGGGGGGGGGGGGGGGGGGGTTAGAACGGGGAGCGTTTACCGGGGGGGTGTGATAAGGGAAAGGGAAGTCCATTTGTTTTGTGCTCCGTAGGTGCTGGCTATGTAAATGGTGACTTCTTGTCTCGTTCAGATTCAAAATATGTACGTCTATACGTGGTTCAACGGAAAGGAGGTGCAGTGTGGTGCAGGCAGGTGGGAGGTGGAGATGGGGGGGGGGCATTGGGTTGGGCAAAGCTACACTTTTTCCAGCAGAGGTGTTAAGCTAGGGTGCAATTCCATAAAAGTGAGTCAATGGGGATATCCTTTCTCCTGAGTGTACAGTATGGAAAAAGGAGGGAAGTGTGTGACATTGAGGAGCAGGTGAACGCGGCCAGCCAGAATGAGCACAGAATGTGCTCAGGGCTGTTCTGCCAATAAAACCAAGGGGAGAGTATGTTTGCTGGATCCAGGTTTGTGTGGGTGGCGACAGAAGAGCAGCTCGACCTGACCTCTCTGTTATGTGTCAAGCATAGAGGCTTCGTTGATCCATGCGAGTGCAACCGCGCACGTGGCCTCGCCATGAGGGAAGCAGGGGATGCGGCGCATGCCACGAAATGAGGTGTCAACATAGCAGTCCACAGAATTATAGATGGGGCTGTGTGGGGACTGGCTGCTCCAGACCCACATGAAAATAAACTGCTACCTCCTTCCCTTTTTATTCCCAACTCAAAAAAAATAATTTACATCCACTGACAAATTTCTGTCAGTACTGCACTACGCTAACCTAAAAAAATCAGTAACATGCCAATTTAGTAGAGAAATGTTGTGAAATTGGAAGCAAGCTTCTCTTTGTTTATCAGATTCTTGTGTGATGACTGTACTAAATTAGAAATAGATAGAAATAGGTAGCAATAAATGACCTTTGTGATTAATGGGATGCCTCAAAATAGAGGCTGTTGCAAGCGTCTGCATTCTGAATCTCAGTGCAGAGATTACGTAATGAACTGGAATTAGTTATGATGATATGAAAATGTCTAGGAAATTGGGACATTGAAAAATGGGATCGCAGAGTTAGCCCCCATTTTGTGATCCCCATCGTGGGTGGAGCTATCTTGTGCTGACAGACACTGACTCACATGAACCAATCAATAGACTTTGCTCTCCATGATAAAATACTGTTTGCAAAATAAGGTTGTATGATTAAAATCAGGCCTTAAATAAGTTTGCCTTTAATAAGTACAGCTGCAATATCTTGGTCATGAAAAAGTAGAAACTCCCAAGACACTCTTTTTGTAGAAAAGTTAAAAGTAATTTAATGCAAATGGGCAAGAATAATAAGAAAATATGCTTAACCTATGCCTTGCCACTCCAGATGTAGCCGCCTTTAGGGTACCCAGGAGACTATTTTTTGTCTATCCCCCCCTTTTCATGATCAGGTTACTACAGCTGCACTTATTTAAGGCAAACTCTGCCAGAATCGCAAGTCTTACAACCTCACTTTGTCAAGAGCACCTTTTTTATTGCTTTCACTGTTGAGTCTCCAACACACCCAGACATGTTGTTATTATAATTTTTTTAAAAAGGCCTTTATCTCATTTAATATCTTAAGTCCTCGCAAGGAGCGGAGATTTGGGCTGTCGGGTGATGCGTCCTGCTAAAGCACTCTTTCTTAGTGTAGTGACAGACCTTGTGGCTTAGTTTCAGATCCTGACCCTGGCAGTGCTGATCTCAGCTGGCAGCCCCCTCAGGGCAGTGTGTAATTGGATTTACCAAGGTTTAAAATGGCAGGGTTTCCCGATCTCATTCAAAGGCAAATCCGCTGGCCAATCAGGTGCCTGCAGGGTGCCTGGCTCAAACAGGACTATGAATATATTTGTGGTTAATTCCCATATTGGGAGAGAAAAAAGGAGGGTAAAAATATGTTCAGAAAAACTGAGAGATTCAGGGGAAAATGGGAGATTTGTGATATGCATTCTACAAGGAAAACAGAGCTGACCATGACTTACCCTAGAACAGCCAGCGGGAAAAGGTGCACTGGTTTAAAAACAGTCCAGATCTTGTGTATGTGTTACTTATGTAGTCTGGAATAGTAATAATGTAGGTCACAAATGTGGAAATCGGGCCAACATCTTTCACATTTTGGGCTCTATTTTCAAACCAGCGCAAGGGGACGGTATAGTCAAACGCAAGCTTGTTGACAGCATCAACGTCTTAAAACTGGCGCTATGGCGTTTCTCAGCAATACCGCTAGGATCAACAAATTCTCAACATAACATCCTTTCGCTTGCGCTGCAGTGGGATGGGTGGCGCTGTCTGGGGCGTGTTCTAAAATACTTTCGGCTCAGTGACAATTTGAACCAACGAAAACCCATTGCGTTATGATCAGCTGGAACCACCTCTTAGCGGCAACGCAATAGACTCTGGCAATTTGGCAACTTATTAGTCATGTAGTTCTATGTAGTGTCTATAGGTGATGCCAACATTACACTTCCATTTAATGAACAAATAGCCTATAATTATTATTAATTAATTAATTTTAATTTAAACTACTAGAATAAAACAGGACAGCTTACAAGAAACTTGCGATCATGTAGGCCAATAGCCTATAATATATAAATTACACATTGAATCATAAGCCTACCATTTGAATCATAATTATGCCTACATCACCTAATGTAGGCTAATTAATGCATTCGCCACCTCCTCCCGTGCCTTCCGAACTTCTGGGAGACGAGGTGGTGTGGATTGTGATCCATAAATTACTACAGTCCTAGCCTGTACTTCTGTTGCAAGTATGTCTGATTCCTGTGCGGAAAATCGCTCTTGTCGTTGACGGTCCAGTGCGTTTGGGTTGCTCATTATGAAATTGCATGGAGCGATTGCGTTCCAACTGGCTTTTTTTAAAGCATGAGAACAACAATTTGATTGGCTACCATAGAGACACACCTTGGACATTTAAACCTAGCCTTTTAGCAATACCGCCATCAGATGCGCCAAGATTGCCGTCATGAAATTACCAAATTTCTCGCCAACACGCCCTCAGAGCGATACCGCCAAGCGCTTACTCTTGTATTCACCATTGCGTTTGGTTTATTAAAATAGAGCCCTTTACCTTAAAGGACAGGTTTGCCATTTTCCATATACGGTTATCATTGATAATCATGCATAGCACAACCTTACTGATCGCTTTATTATCGAGAAATGTACCTTTTAACCGCAGCTTCTCGTGGGTTTCAATGGGGTTCAATCAATGTGTCAAGTAGTTAGGCCTTCAAAAACCACAATTAATCTCCTTTTATAAAACAAGAAACTCACAGGATACTCACACATCTCTTTGTGTATTTTATGTTTATCCAGAACATATTTTGAGAAACAGTAGTATCACATTTGATTTGGAACTTCTTGCAGTTGGCACATTTGTAAATTTCCGCACTAGATTTCCGGCAGCCTCATAGAAGAAGACAAACTCTAACTCTAGCTAGCTTCTCTTTTATTCGGGCACGGATGTAACCAAGAGAACGGATTTGTGGAAGTGCACAATTAATTCAATAAAACCTGATAGACAGCATGGTTTGCAACCCATTTTTTGGTAGAACAAAAAAAGGCATGTCTGAGAATACTGTGAGTTTCTCCTTTTCTAAAAGGGGATTTATCATGGTTTTTGAAGGCCTAACTACTTGCCCCATTGAACCCCGTTGAAGCCCACAGAAAAGCTGCGGTTAAAAGGTACATTTCTCAATAATAAAGCTATCAGTGAGCTTGTGCTATGCACGATTATAAATGATGAGAAAGTAACCTTTCAATAAAGTCCAGGTTCAACAATGGCAAACATACCATTTAAAGACATAAAGACAAAATCTCTCGTATAAATATGTTTAAGAAACCAAGTACTTACCAGTATATTCAGCTACAGCTGTTTTCTCATGAACCCTGAAGAGTTTATCTTGTTATATTTCGCCAAAGTCCCGTACAGTCGACATTTCCGCAGTGACCACCCCTCGCACTGAGAGCTGAAATACGTTGCTGTACTTGTGTGAATACACACGCGCTTTCGTACGTTCTTTTTTAAACGTATTTAAATACATTAGGCGACGTATGTTATGGTTATTATATATATACTGTATGTGACTATTCTGAAATAAATGTATTCTGTAGCAAATTTCTGAATGATACAGCTTCTTCTTCAGTTCAAACTTAAAACCATGGATTTTGCAGGGAATATTTTTTTAGATATTGACATTTAAATAAAACTAGTAGAAACCAGGAGGACATTGCCTCAAAAGGGCCAAAGTAAATAGGGTTAAAGTGCTACAATGTGGGGATGGTGTGGGATTTTTCAGGGCAGTATGGGATGGAAGTGAGAGTTTTTCACAAAAGTGGGTCATTGTCAGGATATGTGGTTCATTGTGGGTTAGAAGTAGAGCCAAGCCAGAACCACCAGGCACAAGAAGAGGAGGGCCAACACCTTTATGGGACACAAGTCTATCTCTCTCTCACACAAACACGTACGCACGCATTCATGCACGTGCACACACGAACACACACACACACACACACACACACACACACACACACACAGGTCAGGTCCTATCAGGTATTATCTCTCTGCAATATCAATCCTGATGAGCACTAAGGCAGTAAATGATCGACATTTCAAGAGTAAGGGTGCACGTACACACAGGCACAGGTATGTGCATGATATGGTCAAGATGCTGCTCACAGCAACAGTTCAAAAATAGCATACATTTTTAATAACTTCAAACTGTGATGCTGTCAGCAGCATCAGCAGCAGTGGTATTTAATAGATTCCAGTTAAATTACATTACGTTCATTTGTCATACGCTTTTATCCAAAGCGACGTACAATAAGTGCATACCGAAGAACATTGGAACAACTACAAACAAGTCAGATAAAGTGCAGTTCTATCATAAAGTAGCAGCTCTCCATAGCCATGAACATCAAGTCTAGTTCACACATTAAGATATGGCTAAGATTTAAGGCTAAGTCAATAAGCTATGGCTAAATGTTAAGAGAAGTGAAGCCTCCTTACAAGAGACGGTAAACTACATCAAGATCAGGACACTAGTGCTATAAAATCAAGATACAAGACACAAGTACTACATGAAAGCGCTACTTGATTGGTGGGTCAGTCAAGGTAGAGCCTGAAGAGGTGTGTCCTCAGGCCACGACGGAAAACAGGCAGTGACTGAGCAGTTCGTAGAGGAATAACTGAGTTAGCTGAGGCAGCTTGTCGCTGTGCTCTCACTACCTAAGGAACTGAACTCCATGAAACTTGGATTCTGAATGAGAATCCAGTGTTACCCATGATGCCACTCTGTTTACCAGACAGTGCCATTATACATCAGAAAATTAGTTTTTGTGGGGTGTGCAGAAAAGGGATCAGGGAGCTGAGTCGGCCTTGAATGTGAAAATAGAAAAAAAGATTTATTTTGAAAAAAGAGAATTCCATGTATTTCCTCATGATAACAATATTATCACGTTCAACAAGTAATTCAAGCACAAGGAGTGTGTAATCATTAAGAAAGAATCTAAACATTTGGGCTCTGCCCTGCGCAGGTGTTGAGTTTCTACAGTTGAACAAAGCAGGGGTGATTAGAGTGCATCCCTTGTGTATTGGCAGGCCAAATTTAAATGCCAGGATTACCCTGCTGTCGCACGCACAAGCGAAACAAGATATTTAGCACCAGGAAATGCACGGCTCACTATTGTTGGGTACTTTTCAAAGTGTTTGCTGTTGTGACACTCAGATAAGCAAATATATCAAAAATATACATGATTAATAAATTCAGCACATTCATTTAGTCAGTTGTGTATGGGAGTGGGCTTGTTACTCAGAAAGGTTGTGAGTTTGATGGTCAGGTGGTGTAATGATCCTTGGGCAATGTACTTAACTTGAACTATTTCAATCCAGCTGTGCAAATGGATTGTATGTAAAATAAAATCTGTACAATGTCTCTTGGTAAGAGTGTCTGCTTAATGGCAAAAATCTAAACACTATATTTTCATTTCTTATAATGATTTATTCAGTTAAAATGAAAGTCTGATTCTCAGCTGCTTCCCCGTACCTTACATCATATGCTGCTAAAGCATGTGTATTTGCAAAAACACATAACAAATGACATGCAAAAGTACAACAAACAAGGGGACAAATGTGGACATGTGACCTGTGGGTAAATTTCACAGGAAGTATTTTTCTACACAGGGAGTTTTTAATGATTGGAATAGCTTGCCATGTAGTACAGGTAGAGACCCTAGGGGGTTCAGGTCCAGGCTTGACATAGTGCAATTTACAGTTTGGTCATTTAGCAAAAGCAGATGCAGGTACAGTCATATAAGTTCCACCGTCAAGATGCCGGCCTCAAGACACTGCTGCATTTTTGGTGTCAGTGTGGTTTTATTGCCCGGGGCATTAGGGGTCATTTGGGTCAGGCTGTGACTGGCAGATGTGTACTCCACTGTTGCCACAATCCAGCCACACTTTCTCACGAACACAGTTTTTATTTGACGCTAGTCACATTCTGAAAAGCTGTGATAAACACTTATTTGGGCGTTGGGAAGGGGGAGACGTTCCCCTTATTTGGTGATTTTTTTTAACGTGTTTCGTGTAAGTGCAGCGTTCTCTTTGCATACTGATGTTGACAGTGCGAGGACGACCTGCCCTCTCTGGGCAGTCAGGCCTGATTGTGAAGGCGAGTATCTCTGTCCCTTTCTTCCAATTCAGTTCAATTCAAAATCGCTAATTTGGATGGGCACATCAAAACAGTGTTGGCAGAGCAGTCAAACGTAAGCAGCCAAGAGAACCAATTATAGTATAGAGCACAAACAGACACCTATACACATACGCATAAGTTAGGTGGGCATAAAAAGAAACATAATTTACGAGAAAAAGAAAAAGATTATTGAAATAGATTATCAGCTATCATGCTAAAAAAGAAAGGCTTGCAAAATGGTTAGCCAAAACAACAGGGGTATTCAGAAGCTCCCGTTCCTGCCACACAACGGGTTTGTTCACTGTCACTGGCCAGAGAGAAATCAGGTGCAAATTACATTCGAGTGTGGACTTTAACAATAATAGGATTGCGTGAGATGCATTCAGAACTGCCTGCTCGTCTAGCTGGTACGCACTAGGTGGTACGCACTCCACAATGGACTTACCCCACGGCCCAGGATAAAATCCTGACGGGGCTGACTGTTGCTGGGGCACAAGTTGCCACAGCAACGCCAAGAGAGGGCGTCTTAATTTGGCAGTAGTCTAAGAACCCAGACGGTATGATCTCAACAGACCTCAAGACACGTTCAGTTTACCATCTGGAAATGGCACCTACCAGCATTGACATTGGTCAGATTCTCAGAGAGCAGTATAAAGACATTTGGCGTATTTGTTAATGGTCTAATAAAGAGCGTGTGGCTTGAAATGTCATGTTTGTGGTGTTAATAAATACTTTTATCTTGGGGGCAGTAAACTGTGCGGACTCTACTTTATCTTATTTTGACACGTCTAGCTAATTCAGCCATATCTTATGTTTAACCCTTGTGTGGTGTTCGGGTCTGTGGGACCCGTATTCAATGTTTACTAAAAGAAAAATGATACAATTCATAATTTTTTCAACCTGAGACTCATTGGCCTTGACTCATTTTCTGTGATGAACATGTAAAAGAACACAAAAATCACATTTTATCACAAAAAACAAATATCACTTTTATTGATAAATGTGATCTAGCAGAGGTAAATGGTCAATATTAACCATATATGCTGTCTATATTGCTTGTAATTGAGATAAAGTCAATATCTGTGAAGTATTTTTACGTAAATTGTTATGGCTTTATTGTTTTAAAAACCCAATAATGTTGTGGGTCCACCAGACCCGCGAACACTGGGTGAGTAACAAAAACACAAACACCACACAAGGGTTAAGATATCACTGCCTTCACCATAGACCCACCTTTACTGAGTTAATGTGTAGTATAAAGAGCAATTTGTCAAAAGTGTCGTGTGATAGAAATGACGGTGCCACACAATGTTCGGCACACTTCTGCGAAGGTCTGCAGGGAGAGTTCTGTTGTCTCTATGGTAATGAGATGCCAAACTCCTGACCACCACATTTGTAATTTGTCCAGTCACACTATGTGACAAAGTATGACCGTGTCCAGGACATAACAAAATTCTAGAGGTGTGCGACATTGAGAAAAAAAAACACCTTTTTCAGTTATGAATTATTATGAATTAAGGTGGTTACAACATGTTTAAAACATGGAGCAGACACGTACGCAGACACTTTTGCCTTTCATAATCAAGCGTACCAACCCCCCTTTGTAGACTACATTTACCATTACTGTACTGCTAAAGTACTTAACCTGAACTGCTTCAGTATATATGTAAATGCTTCAGTATGTAAATTAACTGCATGAAAAAAGTAGCTCTGGAAAAGAGTGTCTGCTAAATGCCTGAAATGTAAATAAAATGTAATCTAAATGTAATCCCAATATTTGGTTATAATATCAGTGTCATCGTAATGCGGTGACCTTGCAGCGCGGTCTGTACCTGTAATTGGTTCAGGTCTGGTGTGGTACTATATGGGCGTAGTATGAAGTTACTACAAACAGGAGAAAAAATGCTCTCTGCTGTCAGGCGCACCTAGATAGGGTACTGTGGTGGTGTAGATAGTAATGTACCCTTACTGACAGCTTTACAAATAGAACGCTGCTTGCGCCCAATTCTGGGCTCTCAGAATATCACCACATGAAAGTCAGGGTACAGGCAGACTTCCTCTTCCATGTAGCCAAAGCTTGTTAAATCTGGATGGGGGAGGCTGGTACCCCTGCACCCATGCCCCCCTGCACCGTAATCTCTGTGCTGTCATCCAGTGTGCTTCAAACCTGGTAGGAATTGAAGATGTTTATTTATTTATAGTGTGGCCTGAAACCACGCCTATGAGACAGCGGTTTCTCATTCTTCCACAGTGCCCATTCTGCCCTCCCCAGCAGGCTGCAAGCTGATTGGTTATTTTTAAACCTGAGTGTCACACAGTCTCAGATTTCGTTCGGGTCCATTTTCAGGGCTGAATTTGAACGGACTGCTGTTGCGGTAGTAGAAGTCTTGTTCTTGTTTATATGTGTAAAAAGAGCTGGTACTGGCGAAGGATATCTAAGGGAGTCCACAAAAACCTGGACCGCATATTAAACAAAACCCATAAAGCTACTTTTTTAGTTTCCCCTACCAGATCCCTAATATTCAATGGTGAGATTAATTGACTTCTGGCAGCATTTTTCAGCTGATATAATACTCTTTTTGAGGTGATATCATATCTTATCTTCAAGTCCTGTTGTATTTACCCAACAATATATACTTACATGCATCTTGTTTCAGAGAAATATTCATTATTCCATGATTTTTCACTTCAGAAATCAAAAATCAACTTAGTTCTTTCCTCCAGCTACAGTATCTCACTCCGTAGAGATTATGATTTCATATTTACAGTACCGTATGGAAGACCCTTGTGAAAGGACAGGCTGGCTGTTTCAATAATTATTGCTGTCTTGTTCATTTCCACTGTATTGCGTCCGATCAACAAATCAGATTCTTTACTGTGATGTCTTTGGCAGCCAAAATCAAGAGCGGAAACTCCGGATCCGTATTGCTGCAGGGTCACCCAGACTGTGGAATGTGCTGCCGAGGCTAATTAGGGCCAGAGCATCTCCCTCTGTGGCTAGATTGAAATATTTATTAAAATCTCTCTTGCCCTAATCTCAGTCCCATATTACATGTTGTAGGGGATGCAGATCTGTAGAGCAAAAGATTGCTATGAAACCTTTCGCTGCTCCCCTTCCCTCACTATTAACGCGCACGTGCGTGCACACATGCACGCAGCACACACACACACACACACACACACACACACACACACACACACACACACACACACACACACACACACATACCTTCTGCATAATTCATGGAGTAGACGTACAGCAGAAGCTCTGAGATATGAACACACTGGGAATGGGAGTCGGAATGAAATCGGAATCATTGCATGTTTGCAAGTCAAAATAGGCAATTCCAATTATTATTTTTATTGGAATGACTCTAGGCATTACTTTTTTAAATACCCAACTCTCATTTTGTAGTTTAAAGTTTAGTTAAATTTAAAATAAGCATTAATCAGAAAAGTGGTAAGCGGAATATTATAAGAAGATTTTTTATTTATGTTGGCTTTCTGCTAGAACTAGAGGTGGTTCTATACTGTGCAGACGAAGTGAGGGAGTGAGGGAACATTGAAAGGGACTAGTGGTCTGGATGGGGTGTAATTGCTTATGGGTGCCTACCCATTTTAGGTGACTGATCAGTCTATAACTATGAGCTTCAATGTCTCTGAGGCTATACTGTATTAACTAGACTGCAAGCTCTTATTAATGGAAACTATAGTAATGTTGGGCCTTTGAGAAATGAGCTCAGTTTTGACTGTGGCTAGGCCAGGCCATCTCCAGCCTTGTAACTGTGTGAAAGCTGGCATGTTGGATAGGATAATTCCCAAACAAACTGGAGTCTTCTGCAGCCACAATTTGACAAACCCTGATAGCCTCTCATTATCATTAATTGCCATGTGCCTTTGGCTTTGACTCCTGTCCACATTTTCTGGAAACCATTATTTTTATTTCAGTATTACATTTCTTAACAATGTTGAACTAGATAATTTGAAGATAAAATAATGATATGTTCAATTATATCTGCTTTGTAAAAATTCAACACTTTTTTGTTGTTGTTGTAAGCTCTCCAATTTGTGTCTCATAACTCATATTGAGTGATATTGAACACAGTTAAAAAAGGTTTAATGATTTTATCATAATCAGTGGGCAATACAATCTTCTTTCTTGATAATCCATAAGCTTGTTGTCATTGATAGCAAATCGGCTACAGTGACTCACTGGCTTGTACATTTGTACATCCATTAACATAAGCCATTGGTGACTGATATTCACTGACACAAGCACCTAAATGCTAAGTGCTAATGCTCATTTTTGTGTCTGTGCGTGCATGTGCATCTGCTTTTATGTGTATGCATGGATATTGATCATTGGAATCTCATCGGAAAAACCCTTCCCATTGATAAATAAATGACCCCAATGATAGCCATCATTATCATTCTACGTTATTTTTATGGTTACCTCTATGGTGTGCCACCTCCATTTATTTTAATTCGAGTGATTTCAAAAGTTTTATGCTTAGTTATCATCATCATTCTCATCATAGTTCCACGTGTGACTCAAGGCACAACACATATCTGTGTGTGTGTGTGTGTGTATGCGTGTGTGTTCACCGGAAGTAAAACATATGTCACATACATACACACACCCATGTATTTGCAGATTCACATGGAAACACAAACATAGATGGAAAATAGCCATTGTCAAGTGGACTTATCAATTTAATTGATTATGGTGTCTCCTACCCCTGTCTTGACAAGTATTTATTTCTTTATTTATTTTTATATTTTATACAATTGTTCTTTAGATTGTTAACATTTGATGTCCGTAGGTAGACCATAGGCAGTCTATTCTGTTCACCTGAGCAGGGCTCCAGAAAGGTCTTCCGTGATTGCAGAGATTGCTGAATGCTTGAGATACAATTCAAGGTGCCCCAGAAAGGCGTCTGAAAACAGTCGATCAGATACATGATGTAGGAGCTGTAACATGATTTTCGTCTGTCTGGGTTTTTCTTTTATATCCTGGGGTGCTTAGGGGTGGGTGGATGGATAGGGGGGTTGAGGGGTGTGTTTTTGTTATTTAAAAATCAATAAAAATAATTTAACCAAGAGAGATAGAATGATTAAAAATCGATAGTGTGATCTTGGCTGAGCTACCTTGGCATTGGCAAGAAATAATGCAGTGAGGTCACTCTATCCCTTCATCCCTGTCTTCCTCTCTTTTATTTATTTATTTATTTGGGTTCCTTTTCCTACTTACAGCACGGAAGCTGAAGAAGATCGGGCAAATGAGGGCTCCCGAGGACGGCCTGGTGCAGGGCCCCATGGAAGGCAAGCAGAGCGTCACCCCCAAGTATGACCTGGGCTTCCACACCCAGTCCATGTTCCTCAACATCCTGGAGGCCATCGAGCCAGAGGTGGTTAACGCCGGCCACGACTACGGCCAGCCGGACTCAGCGGCCAGCCTCCTGACCAGCCTTAATGAGCTTGGGGAACGGCAGCTGGTCAAGGTCGTCAAATGGGCCAAGGGCATGCCAGGTAATTCAGCCATACGTGTTCATTCATGTGTGTACTTACTTTTCTTTTACTCTCTTTACTACTAACTATTTTTTATGTTAGTTTTGCTGTATGTTAATATATTTATACACAAACACACACACACACACACACACACACGCACACGCACACGCACACGCACACACACACACACACACACACACACACACACACACACATTCACCATTCCAGTTTCATACAGTATTGTTTCAGTCAGCCAAGTGGTGACATCTGTTTTAAATGTGAGTTGAGCACAGAAGAATATGGAAAATAGATGCTTGTGGGTTTTTGAAAATCAAATTGTCGAGTATTGTTTTAAAATGCCGTATCTAAAAAAGAAGAAAACAAAAACTTTGCTGTCATTGTTCATTAGCCTTTTAAATATCTGTTATTCTTCCATGTGATTAATGGATTATGGCAGCCCTGAAGATGTGAACCTGTGAGGGGCCCAGGTTCGGTGAACCAGATGCGACAGGAAAGGGGATCAGAAAAAGCCATGAAAGTGAGGACCACTAAAGGAGGCGAGAAGTGCACAAACAGCGCAGAAAATAAAGAAAGGGAATAAAAACTCCCGGCGTATAGCCAAACAAAAATCAACCCAGGAGAAGTGGCCGAGACTCGAGACACGAGTATAATTAGCAAATATCCATAACAATAACAATAGAGCAAAACAAAAAGGGGAGGCAGAAACAGAGAAAAACACCTCCGGCACGTAAAACTATAACGACCGAAATAAGGAGATGAAAAGGACAAAAGAAAAATAATTACTTCTCGCTCTCAAAGAGAGCACTAAAACAGAGAAGTAAAGGAAAAGAAAGAAATAAAAGAAACTGTCTCCGAGAGAACAGCAAGAAACCAGTACTAGAAACAGAAAGTGCAAAGAGAAAACAAAATCCTATAACGGAGCTCTAACGCAACTAAAGCCAGTCCCACGTAAAATTAAAGCAAAGCTTTAAAATGAAGTGGTGGCTTATTCCTATACCGATACCTGGCTTTGAGTACGGTGATGTAACACCAAAGCACCGGAAAAGGGAAGCGAGGCGTATTTATAGCCGGAAACACACCTGAGACAGGTGAGCAAATTGATATCTGGGGAGAGGATAAAACACAGCACGGATGCCATACCGGAGCTGCGAGCAACCCTAAGCAGAGAAGGGGCGGCGACCAGAAAAACTGTGACAGGACCCCCCCTCTAAGGGATGACTCCAGAAGATCCCTCAGCTGCGGAAAGTTCTAATCAGCTCAGGGTCCAAAATGTCACTCGACGGGACCCAACAGCGTTCCTCCGGACCATAACCCTCCCAACCCTCTGCCTACACGTCTCTCTTTCAAAATGCGACAGACAGTATACACCGGACCTCCGGGGAGGGGGCGGCGGCTTGTCTGCTGGAGCAAGAGCGCTGACAAGCACAGGTTTCAGCCGGGAAAGGTCGGGTGGATGCGCATGGAGCGCGGAAGTTGTAGGCGCACCGTGACCGGGTTGATCTTGTGGACGATTTTAAAGGGACCCGCGTAGCGTGGCGCGAGTTTGCGGGACTCCACCCATAAGGTGACGACTCCATGAAGTGGGGTCGGAGACAGCCAAGCACTTGAGAGTGTTCTTCAATGTTTGGTTGGTACGCGCCGTCTGTCCATTAGTCTACGGGGGAAACCCAGAGGACAGGCTAACGGATGCCCTAGCTGAGCACAGAAGGAACGCCAGAATCTAGCAGCAAATTGGGGGCCGTGATCTGATACCACGTCCTGCGGAAGACCATGTACCCTGAAAACGTAGTCTACCACCAGCTGAGCAGTCTCCGGTGCTGATGGTAGTTTGGGCAGGGCGATAAAATGTGCCGCCTTGGAGAATCTATCGACAACCACTAGAATGGCCGTGTTGCCTTGAGACGCAGGCAAACCGGTAATGAAATCTAGTGCAATATGGCTTCAAGGACGGCTGGGGATGGGTAAGGGGCGTAAAAGACCTGAGGGTGGGAGTTGGGACCCCTTGTTGCGAGCGCAGACTGTGCAGGCAGCAACAAATCTGTGCACATCCCTCTCCATATTGAGCCACCAAAAGCATCTGGAGAGGAAATCCTTGGTCCGGTGAGCACCCGGATGAGCAGCTAGCTGGGAAGAATGACCCCACTGGAGCACCTGAGACCTTAAGTTGGACGGCACAAAAAGAGAATTCGAGGGGCCCCCACCTGGGCCCGGATCAAGGCGTGACGCCTTCTGAACAGCCACCTCTATGTCCCACAAAACTGGGGCTAAAATTTTAGCCGCGGGTACAATAAGCTCTGGAACAGAGTCCCTGTCAGAGCGATCAAAAATATGTGAGAGGGCATCCGGTTTAACATTCTTAGACCCAGGGCGGTAAGTCAGCAGAAAGTTAAACGAAAAACAGCGCCCAGCGGGCCTGCCGGTCTTTTCGCTTGTTGGACGTATTCCAGATTTTTGTGGTCGGTCCACACCGTGAAGGGATGCTCTGCCCCCTCCAGCCAATGACGCCATTCCTCCAAAGCCAATTTCACAGCCAACAGCTCCCGATCTCCCACGTCATAATTCCTCTCAGCAGGTGTCAAAGCACGAGAGAAGTATGCGCACGGTGCATCTTCCGATCAAGTGGAGAGTGTTGGGACAAAATAGCCCCCACCCCTAACTCCGAGGCATCAACCTCAACGACAAAAGGGAGGAAGGGATTGGGAGTAATCAGGATGGGCTCAGAACTGAACCTTCTCTTGAGTTCCGCAAACGACGCCTCAGCCTTAGGGTTCCAGTGAAAACGAGAAGTGGACATTTTTTTTGGTAAGAGCAGTAATGGGCATGGCTAGTGCACTGAAATAACTAAAAAACTAAACTAAAAATAACTTTAAAAAACTGCGGATAAACCACCGATAAAAATTGGCGAACCCCAGAAAACGTTGAACCTGCTTTACTGACAGTGGAGTGGGCCAGTTTAATACTGCCGAAACCTTATCGGGTCCATACGAACCTTTCCTTCCGATATGATGATCCCCAGAAAAGACATAGTGTGAGAGTGAAACAAGCACTTCTCCGCCTTGACAGACAACCTTGCTTTTAAGAGAGCATCCAAAACCTGCCTGACATGACCAATATGAGTAGACAGGTTAGGAGAGAAAATTACTAGGTTACCAGTACTAGGAACAGAAAGTGCAAAGAGAAAACAAAATCCTATAATGGAGCTCTAACGCAACTAAAGCCTGTCCCACGTAAAATTTAAGCAAAGCTTTAAAATTAAGTGGTGGCTTATTCCTATACCGATACCTGGCTTTGAGTACGGCGATGTAACACCAAAGCACCAGAAAAGGGAAGCGAGGCATATTTATAGCCGGAAACACACCTGAGACAGGTGAGAAAATTGATAGCTGGGGAGAGGAAAAAACACGGCACGGACGCCGTCCCGGAGCTGCGAGCAACCCTAAGCAGAGAAGGGGCGGCAACCAGAAATACCGTGACAGAACCTCTACAAACCATTCAACTGTTGTCTTTTGCTCTATATCACTCTTTTTCTAAGAGAGCTAGAAGGCTCTGTCTCTGGTAGTTTTTTTTTTTTTTTTTTTTTTTAAATAAAAAAAGAGAAAACAAAAGAACAAATTCGACCTTAAAATAATTAAGACTAAAAGGTAAACACCAAGTCCTTCCAGCAGTCCTAGTACATTGTGTGGGGTTGTAAGAAGACGGCCAAAATGGACGGGGCCCAGTGAGGCCCTCACATAAATTAATACTAACAAAAACCAGCAAATGATTTCTTTACACTACAGGTCTGATGACGGTAATAAGAAATAGCTCAGATAATTGCTAATCAGCCCCAGTTGTGCATGATTGTAGGTGAGTCCGCAGCTGTCAGTGGATCTGAAGCCATTCAAAGCAACAAGCCAAAGGGGGGCGGAGGGGCTGATAATCATTGGCAGATAAAAATCCTTGTCAGTGTCTGAGAGAATGGCATATTATAGTAGAGAATGGAATAATTAACTGTCCGTTCCAGGGTTGGTTTCAAAACCATTTAAATTTAATAAATTCAGGAAATAAAAGAATGATTTGAGAAATTGTTATACTTTTCTGTGGGTAAATTGTTGAACCCTGGGCCATTCAATAGGGCATGCACGTCCTCATAGAAAAATCTATTCTTGAGTCAAAAGCATGTATGCGTAGTCTTATAGGCTTTTCACTGCGGCTTCTTGCCTTTTTGTCTGCTGTAAATAAACAAAACAAAACAAATCACATATTTTAAGATAGGAGGGGGCGATGTTAAGAATCGCGATGTTAGGCTTAAAAAGGCAAGATCTGGCAATATGTAGTTGATATTTACCCAGCAGTATAAATTAATTGATAGTAAAGTGTATATCCAACATATTATGGTTATAATGAACAACTGCAGTAATGTCTGGATTTTCTCCCAGTTTAGCAGCCAGCAAGCTATTAAGTTGAGACCAGAGAGAGTTGGAATAAGGACAGGTTCTAAAGTCTCTTCTGCAGTGTTACAGAAGTTACAGCAGCGGTCTGGGGCTGACAGACATTTCTTTAGATGATGTTTTACTGGGTAGCATAAATGACATGCATCTCTTATTGTATTATTTAATAAATAATTATTATGAATGTCCAGATTTGATCCCAATCAAAATTTGTAAAGTGGTTACTTACCATTACTACCAATTAATCACTCCATTGGGATTGTTTTATCCTGAAGTAATGTTCTACTTTTCTTATTGTTTGTGCCTGGACTTAATAACTGACAGTCAGCTCCAATGATGAGATCATTCAAGTCCAACGACGGAAATACACAGTCATCGGATAGCGGAGCCCAACACGTTAGGGCGGTACCGTTAGTTAAAATGGCACGGCATATTATGGCATACTGTTTAAGTGTTGTATTAAATTATTGTATGATATTGGGAGATTGAGTTGGAATATGAAATAAAATTGCCATCAGGTCCCGTGATCTGTTTGACCGATATAACCTATTGTCAAAATCAATGTCTTAGGAAGAGAGATTTATTCAGATGTTTAATATCTTTATTCTTCCAGAGGAAGTGGTTATGTGGGGTGAAATTGTGTTTGTAAATTAGAGATGAGCAGGATAATAATTGAAGAGTTTGGTTCCAGAACTTTTTTTCTGTTTGCAATTAAAAAGAACAATTCTTTTTTTTCCAAAACGCTATAAATCCATACTTTCGCTTTTTTCCAAAATGCTATAAATCCATACTTTCGCTTTTTTCCAAAACGCTATAAATCCATACTTTCGATTTTTAAAAAAAATGCTACATATCCATTTTGATATATCATTGGCTTATTTACATGCATAATGTTCAGGTATTCAGAATACCAACAGGATTGAATGCATGAATCACCATCACTGGGTTGTGATTAGCCTTATCAATTGTCATGAGAAGAACTTTGTTTGCTCAACTTTGTTCGGTTTGCCATAGGATGAATTAAAGTTCAGGATTATATCACCTGGAGTAAGTCGATCTGCATGGCAGAAGTTTGTGTGTACAGCTGATGTATGCGTGCATGCAATAGACGGTACTTTCCCTCTGCCAGAATGACAAATTCTTTTCACTTTTTCTCGGTTGTGATTGTCCTTTGACGGCCTACATTTCTTGCCCACGAGGGAAACAAGCACTGCTTCCTCTGTTCCATTGAAATTATTCATTATTTATCGTTAATTTAGCTAATAAACACGAGAAGATTCACGGCAATGGCGGACTGTGATTGGTCGAGAGGATATATTGCGTAGAATTGCATACGGCGTTTATCGCGTTATGGAAAGAATGTACATAATGCAATCTATGGCGAATATCGTGTTTTGGAAAAAAATTTGGGACATGTTAGACCTGTCTAATGTTGACATATTGGTGGCAGGTTTTATAATTTCATTTTTATCAAGATTATAGTTGGACCAAAGAAGAAAGTGTAGCTCTCCATATTTTTTGAAAATAAAAGCTGGAATGAATTTCCAAATTGAGTCAGGCTTTTTTTTTTTTTTTTCACCCATTTGATTTTCATAGTATTATTAATGGATGAAAAATGAAGAAGATCAATACCTCCTTTCTCGTTGCTCGTGGTCAACACAGAATTTTTAAAGTTAACGAGTTAGATTTTTCCAAAGGAAATTATGAAGAATTGTATCAATGCATTTGACAATTTCCCTTGGCACAGCTAATGGTTGTGCAATGGAAATTACTTCAGAAAGACCATCTACTTTTGCCACTAATGATCTACCAACTAAGGATAAAGGTCGGTTTATATAGTCCAGCGACAGTGTCGCTCAACTGAAATCGCAGAATGTTAAATGTCGCTGTGACCAGTGACATCCATCGCACGTCGTAGGTCGCTGGACTATAAACTGGCCTTTAGACTCCCTGAAGCCTCTGAGTTAGTTTTTGATTGCATGTTGGTGACAGGAAAGTCCAAATTTATCTTGGATCTTGTAACCTCATCTTTAATTATTATAATCCCCAGGTATTTAACCTTTACTTTGACAGGAATATTATATAAAGATTTTTCTTCACAGGTCTTAACAGCTATGAGCTCACATTTGTTTAAGTTAAGATAAAGGCCTGATGCCTTTGACAGTGGTGCAGTGGATCGCACTGTCGCCTCACAGTAAGAAGGTCCCGGGCTCGAATCCCAGATGGGACCTTTTTGTGTGGAGCTTGCATGTTCTCCCCGTGTCTGCATGGGTTTCCTCCGGGTACTCTGGTTTCCTCCTGCAATTCAAAGACATGCAGGTTAGGCTAATTGGGGGGCATTAACAGAGCGTTACTGTAAAAGAGCATGTGTGCTCAGTTAATCTACCCTGTATAAATAAAGGTAAATAAAATAAATAAATAAATAAAAGCTTGATTGCATTCATATCTTTCATTATTTGGATTTTATCTTTTAGAACTAAAGTATAAAGTTGTAGTAAGTTGGCTTATTGTCGCTATTTTATTTGCAATTTCTATACCCTCAATATTCCTATTTCCATAAGACGAAGGGGACACTTGGAAATTAGCAATGGGGCATGCTGCAGGAGTTTAGGGGTTGATAGAATGGGTTTGTGACAATAATGAAGTTACAGCAACTATTTTACTAATTAAGGAACAGCATTGATTACAGCCATTATTTGGGGGTGGGCGGTGGGAGATATCAGGATTTTACCGAATGTATTGGTAAACAATTGGTAAACACATGCTTACATTCTTACATTCAGTGGTACATGCAGGTTTGGGATACAAATGATGTACATTTTTTAACATCCTTGTTTCTGCAGGTTTTCGGAGTCTGTATGTGGATGACCAAATGACAGTCATCCAGCACTCCTGGATGGCGGTGATGGTGTTTGCTCTGGGATGGAGGTCATTTAAGAACGTGAAGGCCAGGATGCTTTACTTTGCTCCTGACCTTGTTTTCAACGAGTGAGTGAATCCCTCTGCCAAAAAATGACTCCTAACTAACATAAAACACCTTTATCCTTTCCTCTAAGAATTTACTCGAGAGATAAATGGGGTAAAAACAAAATTCTGTTCAATAATAGCTCACCTTCACAGTATATCTTCACATTTTCACTTTCAGTGGTAAATTATTTTCCCTGACTGTGGTTTTGAAAACTTCCAGAGAAAAGTAAGAGAACAGTGTGGTTTAGTACAATGCACAGAGACAAATGTTCTCTAAATCCGGCAGAGTTAACAAAAGTGAAATTATATGCATGAAAATAGTCTAATTAGATTAACTATATAATTAATGTACATGTTACATAGAAACATTTAACTATAGCTTAAAACATGTCTGTGCTATCCATTTTACGTCTTTAGAAGGCTGTGGTTGTAATTAATCTCAGGGGTATTATGTCACATTCTACCATTACAGTCCACTTGCAGATGAGGATTTGATAGGTTCAATGCAAGATTCACGGTAATTTGGATTAGCACACATAGGATCGAAACTTTAGGAGGCACAAAGCTAGTTAGTAATATTTCTTGAATCAACATAAAATCAATGCATGTCACGTATCTCATGTAATGCAATCAGTCAGTAGATATCAACAAGGATCCAGGTGGAGCTGAACCACAGTGCTTTGGGAGAGTGAGATATTGGCATTTGTGCACGGTGTCTTCGGGGATCTGTCAGAGTCGTTCTTTAATAATTTACCAGTGTGATGAAAGCAGTGGGCCGATGTGCCTGTATTGGTGACATTATCCAGGGGTATCTCATCACTGTGATTTGTAAATTGATATGGAGGCAGATTAGTATGGTTCCTCCTTCCTACTTCTCACATGTCATACTGTAGTAGTTGTAATATGGTAAAAACGTTTTCTTTTCTTTTAGTTTTAAATCTTCAGGAATGTTTTCCCAGCTTTGCTGACACCTAAAACTAAAAGTATTTGGAATACTTACTTGTCCCTGTCTAATCTTCACACCTGAAATTGGAAACTGAAACCCTGGAGGGCAGCAGTGTCTGCTGATTTTTGGTGTGTTTTAACAGTACATCGTTATTAGGTTATTGAGTCCACACACCTTGTTTCCGAGACCTAAATTGCCCGTCTACTGAAAGGAAACCACAAAACCCTGCAGATACTGCGGCTTTCCAGGACTGGAGGTTTATCCCTGCTTTATGCCCTCTTTTCCCTCATCCACAGGCACCGAATGCAGGTCTCCACCATGTATGAACACTGCATCCGGATGAAGAACTTCTCCCAGGAGTTTGCTATGCTGCAGGTCTCCCAGGAAGAGTTCCTGTGCATGAAAGCCCTGCTTCTGTTCAGCACCAGTGAGTACAGCCAGCTGTCAGACACTCTAGTGCATACTCAAATTTAGTCTTTCAGGCCTACGGAAAAAAGGACAGCTGTTTGCACGTCTAGCATCTCTCCTGTTTCAAAATTAGAAGAAGTGAAAACATAGAAGAAGTGAAAAAGATAGGGTTTGATGGTGAGAACCATCTAGTTTCCCTGTTTCGCCACTGTCATTGTTACCTGTGTACATCCTGGTCTTGTTACCAGAAAGCCCCCTCCTTCTATTGAATGACCCAGTAAGCTGCCCTGTGCATTAACAACTTAATACACTTCTCAGCGTCAGATATACTGTATACAGTTGTGTTCAAATAAATAGCAGTGCGTTAAAAAAAGTGAATAAAGTGCAAATATTTTTTAATAGCTTTTAGTTCCATATTTCAAATGTAGTGGAAACATTACACATTCAATTCCAAATCAAAGCATTAAGAAATTGTATAAGTCTGCGTTATTCTTTTACAGGAAGCAAAGAAAAGGAATATTAATCTGTTCAAAAAAATAGCAGTGTCGACATTTTTCTCTTCAAACTCAAACACTTACTGTATAAACTGAAGAAATTTTTCAAGATTTAACTTCACTTTAAATTACTGAACTAATATTTAGTTGCATAACCATAGTTTTTGATAATTGCTGCGCATCTGCGTTGCATCGAGTCAACCAACTTCTGGCACCTAGAAACAGGTATTTCAGCCCAGGATGAACAAACTACATTCCACAGTTCCTGTGAATTTTTGGGTTTTGCTTCAGAAACTGCATTTTTAATGTCACCCCACAAGTTTTCAATGGGGTTGAGGTTGGGGATTGAGCTGACCACTCCATTACCTCAATCCTTTTTGTCTGGAACCAAGATGTTGCTCGCTTACTCTTGTGTTTGGGGTCGTTGTCTTGTTGAAACACCCATTTCAGGGGCATTTCCTCTTCGGCATACGGCAACATAATATCTTATTATTATTAGTATTTTGATGTATTCAAACTGATCCATGATCCCTGGTATACGATAAATAGGCCCAACACCGTAGTATGTAAAAACATCCCCATACCATGATTTTCGCACCACCATGCTTCACTGTCTTCACAGTGTACTGTGGCTTGAATTAAGTACCCTTGGGTCGTCTGACGTACTGTCGACGACCACTAGACCCGAAAAGAACAATTTTACTCTCATCAGTCCACAGAATGTTACGCCATTTCTCTTTGGGCCAATTGATGTGTTCCTTGGCAAATTTTAACCGATTCTGCACATGCCGTTTTTTCAACAATGGTGCTTTACGGGGGCTTCTTGCTGATAGCTTAGCTTCGATCAAACGTCTTCTGACTGTAACAGCACTTACAGGTCATTTTAGATCATCTTTGATCTTTCTGGAGGTGATGATTGGCTGAATCTTTGCCATTCTGACTATTCTCCGATCCGTTTTAACAGTAGTTGCTCGTTTTCTTCCGTGTTTTTCGGGTTTTTGTTGCCATTTTAAAGCATTTGAGATCATTTTAGCTGAGCATCCTATAATTTGCTGCACTTCTTTACATG
Organism: Synaphobranchus kaupii; assembly: GCA_029718625.1. NCBI lineage: Eukaryota > Metazoa > Chordata > Actinopteri > Anguilliformes > Synaphobranchidae > Synaphobranchus > Synaphobranchus kaupii. The sequence continues at coordinate 5,242,551 of CM056383.1, read as the reverse complement.
TTTTCCCCTCTCCAATCAACTTTTTTATCAAATTACGTTGTTCCTCCGAACAATGTTTGGAACGGCCCATTGTGCTTATAAATGTATTTTATAACAATGTGTGAAACATTTGCTTCCCTTCTTCCTTAATAAAGGACAATTAATGACACCTGTTTTTTCACAGAATGAATGAATTCTCTAATTAAACTCCACACTGCTATTATTTTGAACACGCCCCTTTCAATGAATGAGTCAATTACTCAGAACAAGCAGCGTGCATGTCATGACAGTTGGGTCTGTTGTTTTTCTATTACGCTACTACATCTACAAGTAAATTATTTGCCATGCAGAAATATCACTACTACTAATAACAGTGGTTCATCAGGTTACTGATGTTGTACTGCTATTTGTTTTAACACAACTGTATGTACCTCAGACTAGCAGACATCAGATTCGTGCAGATTACTAAAAATGTAAAAATAAAAGAAACATCTATTTTTACCAATATTCAGAATTAAATTCTTCAGGAGCACATTCAAATTTCACTGCCATATATAGAATGAAAGTATTTCAAATAACTATTTGACCCATATGTATCTACACATCTCTATCATTCCGCAAAATGTTTAAAGAATTAAAACTGTGTTCTAGTCCCAGTTGAAGGGCTGAAGGGCCAGAGGTTCTTTGACGAACTGCGGAGGAGCTACATTAATGAGCTGGACCGCCTGGTTAGCTGCAGGAGCAATTCCAGCTGCTCCGAGAGATTCCAGCAGCTCACTCGCCTCCTGGATTCCCTCCAACCTGTGAGAGCACAAGCCGTGTGACAACACAAGCAATATCAATAGCGTTACACAAAATAACAGCGCTCCTTCCCTTTCTCTCTTGCTGGCTGTTTAGTCATTCTGCATTACGTGATTTACACTTGTTTGGATGTTGCTCTTATCCAGGTCAAATTGAATATCTTGTAATGTTTACGTTATCACATAATCTGTAGACTAACCAGATATTCAACTCCATTCTTAACGTCTCTCTCTCTCTCTCTCTCTCTCTCTCTCTCTTTCTCAATTATACAGGTTCTGAAGAAGCTCCACCAGTTTACATTCGACCTTTTCATCCAGTCCCAGACCCTCCCCAACAAAGTTTGCTTTCCGGAAATGATCTCAGAGATCATATCTGTCCACGTGCCAAAGATTCTCGCTGGCACAGTGAGGCCAATCCTCTTCCACAAGTAGCTGTCTCCTTTCCTTCTCGCTCAGCTAGACACTTTCCCGCTCCACACTTCTCCAGGTCACCGTTCCGCCTACATTTGCATCCTTTATTTAGAACTGAGCCTCCTCATAGCTCAGTGCTAAATAAAATGACAGCATTACAAATGAGTAGTTTACCACATACCGATGGTTATTGATTTTTGAGATTTTTCCAAAGCTTATTTTAGCATTTGATCTCTGCTGTATAGTTGGATCGTCTATACAAGGTCTGTATTTTCTAATTACTCTCTTGGCTCATTTTACATTAGTGCTCTTTAAGATCCCAGGGTGCAGAAGACATACCTGCATTCGCTGTTGAAATCGGTTTACAAAAACAAAACCAATTTATGTACACAATACACAATAAAATGCTCAGTGTTAATACAGACAGAAAGACAGAGTCCACTAGGAAGCCAATAATGTACTCTTATCAGTGTTCATTTACCAAGTGAACAAATGCATCGCTATTCACAGTTAAGCTCCGCTGTGTCTGTCATTGTTAATAAGAATAGTATATGGTCACCTGGATATTTACTTAGGATTTTCCAGATAAATAATCAAATGGTTTAAGTTAATTTTCATTTATAGTGATTCATGCATGCAGAGTTAGGTATAGTAATCTCCATAACTACTGAATATCAATCTGTTCATATAACCATGTATGTATACCTATATATACTGAGACAAACATGCATACATGCAACGTATAGACTTATTTTGTGTGTGCACAACACATACACTGTACACACACACACACGCACACACACACACACACACACACACACACACACACAAGTATAAACACTCAAGTTTTTAAATGGTGAATGTAAAAGCATGTTAAACGTTGCAACCACAGATTACATCCATGTAACTGTAAACAAAGCTATCCCAACCGTCTTTTGTTTTAATTAATTAAATACAACAAAAAACTATCCTCTCAACTAAGTTTTGTGAACTGAAACAGGACGTTTATTGAAATAGCTTATTGTGTTAATCACGGTGTATTTTTTATTTTTTGGTGACTATGGTATGAAGATTTATTTCTGAAGAGCCAAACAACTCCCAAACTGCCAAGGACACTTTCACCTGTGGTCACTGCTTTGACTATTTAACCTAAGAGTTTAATATATTTAGTGCTCTAAATATTACTACTCTTGTATGCTCATACTTGTAATTATAATATTTACAAAACTGTATGGACTATTCAGTAGGTATTCTAGTGTGGTTTTTACATTAAATGAAAGCTCTTTCTGCATAATTAAAACAATTGTAAATGTAATTCATGCAATTATTGTACAGTCATGATCTCTGATATTGTGTGTTTGTGTGGTCTTATATTCATTCATTGGCCATAAACCTTTAAGTTGAATTTGATTATATTTTTTATATAAATGATTCCCCTTTTATTTTAGAAATGAATTCAAACTATATGCTTGTGTGACTTGTGACCACAGAAGTGCAAATTATGCTGTTCAGATAATCAAATATCAAATAAAAAAGCAGAAGTCTTTCTGCACTATCTTTCTGCATCTGCAGAATTCAGCTTTTCAGAGCCATCTCTTCATAAACACTACAGTGATGTACACTTGTGATGTGGTACATTCGTAAGAATAAGAAAGATAGCCATTCCTGAGTCACTCGCATCTAGTGTAACAGTCTGAGTTTTGAATGAATCTTAAGACTGGAAAACAGAGAAGCGACTGTGGTGTATGAGGCAGCTTTGCAAAAGCAATGTGACAGTTCAGACGCAGCTCGTATTGTATAATCATATGCAGGTGATTCTTGTACAGGCCTGCTTTTAACACCGTAGCTGCCTAATAGTACTGAATAGCCAAAGTGAAATACAGCCTTAAAAGTAACATTAACATAATATGTATTTCAGATGCTTAAAATCCTACAGAGAAACAATGTTCTGTCTTTTGAGGTTATGGCAAATTAAAGTCACAATATAATCACAAAAACAATGTTATGAACTGTAACAGAACATAGAAGAATAGCTAATGATTTATTTATGTATTTATTAATTACTTTTTTTTTGCCCCAGTGCATTGACAGAGACACTACTGTCTTTTGGATGAGACATTACATCAAGGTCCTGACTGTAGTTATTAAAGATCCCATGGCACTTATTTTAAAGAGTAGGGGGGTTCCGTGGATTTGCAAAATTCATAAGCTTGCTCTCTAAACCTGGTCACCTAATTGGCCCCCTCTTATAATACCTCCTGTTTAGCCAATTTATGATGGCGGTTTCATGCAAAATGGCTGCCGTGCATCACCCAGGTGGGTGCTGCACATTGATGGTTGGTTAGTTTCCCCTGTTACACTGTAAAGTACTTTGAGATCATGACATGAGACACTATTTAAATTCTATCCATTATTATTAGAATTAATGGCAAATATATTGTAAAATAATTCAACTTGAAAAAATATAAATTCTTGTATAAATTACATTTTACAACACTTTATGATATGTATATGTGTGATATGTTTTGCGTGTGAATACATGATGTCTGATAATATAATCCAAATACTACTATTTAGTGTCTTTTTAAATAAGCCCAGGTTGGACTTGATTGTAATTATAATTCATTAATAGCTATGTCAGGCCCAGTTATCTTCAGCTGCAAGGTGGGCAGAAGTAGAAAAGTGTGGTGACCAAAAAACAGGATTGAATTATGCACTGAAAGCCAAAGTTTCCCAAACAAAGTTAACCAGGGGTGCATTTCCCAAAAGCATCGTAAGGCTAAGACAATCGTAAAACCCTTCTTACGAAGCTTCTTGAACTTCTTAATTTACGATGCTCTTAGAAACACTCGTAGATTAACGATTACTCCTGACCTGTCGTGCGCGGTTAAGTGCATTTTTGAAGCCCATAAATCACTTACTTTCTTTGATTTTTTGTGTTAGTGTTCATTACTTTTTACGGTTACCATAGTCTCGCGAAGGCCAGACTTTGATAAACAAGTCTGGTCCATAGACTTGCCTAATGCAGTAAAGAGCCTCCTTTGACAACATGTCGCCTTTGATTGACATGCAATATAACCAACCACAGACCGTATATATGTTCTGTGACGTATTGAGGCGTTCGATTCAGAAACAGCGCCACAAGAAACACAGACCTGCGTGAAACAAATGTGATTTACACAAATGGCACGGCGATCTTCAGTAAAACAGTCTATCACACCGAAGAAATGTCTTTAATCTTCAAAAATTTCTTTAATCCAGCGTTAAGCTCTTGGTCCGAAACACTCATTGTTTTTGATGGATTCACAGCATTCGCTAGCTACCTATTAGTTAGCACTACTTATTTCCCGGCCGTCTAATAAAACCCAATGCACCGTGTCATACCAGAAATACGCACACACTCCTGTGATTGACAGTGCTGCTAGCCAATGAGTGCTGATGGTCAGTTTTCCACAGTCCTACCCAGCTTATGGAAGCCGATGCATCAGTCACTGCGTATGAAGTGCGTCAGAGCGGCTGAGGCTGAGACTACGGTTACCATAACCACTGATTGTGTTTTTTTAAGTGATGTTAGATGCAACAATATTTATGTTGATCTTTTTTATTTATTTATTTATTTTTATATATTTGGAAATTACCCATAAAAGCCATTAAATATCCTTAAATAGCCCTATAAATAAATAAGAGTGAGACAAGTAAAATCAGTGGGAAAAAGATTTTATTTCAAAAGAAACTTTCTATGAGATGTTGACGTGCATAACCGGCCATGTATTGGGCATCACAGTAGGGTTTGCATCTCCCAATCTATCGCCCCTCCGCCTCCCGTATCAGCAGCACTACCGACAGCGAAGTTAAGTACAGAGATGCAAAATCCAGGGGTCAGAAAGTAAAAGTCCTGCTATGGATGGATTCCAATCGCTTATTTTATCTGTCCTCTTCTCCTCGGTCCCCGCCTGACCCAGAAATCGATCGAGGTTCACCATCTTTAAGGACATTCCAAACCGCTAAATGCTCCTCGGAGGAGCGAGGAGTGGGGAACCAGTAGGCTCCCGGAAGGGGCTCCAGTGAGGAAACACAAGTGTAGCCTTTGCGGAAGCCTTTTCTCGGAACGCGTGACATGTATAAATTATCCACGACTCTTCACACCTGCCACGTCGCAGGCACACCCCATACACAAATTTATTGTTCCTTTCCATTTATTATAAAGCGCTAATCCATAATGACACTCATTCTTTATAACTAACAAAAGCACCGTTTATTCATGGAAAAAATAAGCTAAAAAGCATTATAGTTAAACGTGAGCATAATATTACACTGACGCTTGATTGAGCAAGGACGTTCCATTTACCTAATGCATGTTGCCTCGTTTCCTCCATCCTTGTATCTAAACCATAGAGTGTATATGGAGTTTAGTGATCTGAACCATAGAGCGTATATGGAGTTTAGTGATCTGAACCATAGAGCGTATATGGAGTTCAGTGATCTGAACCTTGCATCCGTTGCTCGCGTCCTTCATTGGGCAGAGCTAAGGAGCAAGGAAAGGACACGGGGAAATGCAAGGAGTTAAAATAAGCGATTGGAATGAACCCTATGTGTTTCTTCCACCCATGAACACAGCCAGCTGATTTCACTAATTAGTTCTAGCTACCTCCTGGCTGAAGAATTGTGCAAATTAGCAAATCCAGGTGATTGGAACTAAATACTGGGGAGAAAGTACTTTTTACTTTCTGAACCCGGATTTTACACCCCTGGTTAAGTAGCTCTTAAGAGGTGACTGCACGTTCACGTTTATGAACTGTTTCGGGAAACGTGTGTTACAAATTAAAGAGCCTTTGTAGAATTGCTCGTAGAAATCGCACTGAACTCTAAGATTGACCGTTATCGGGAAACGCGGCCCAGATCATAAAGATAATGTTAAAAGCTTTGTCAAAGGGCTTAATCACCATCTCAAACTCGTGTTAAATCCAGTACCGCTGCTGTCCCAGTCTCTGGAAGTGCTAAAACACTTGCACAAAAGGTTGCATTCATTGCAATTTATATAATGTCCAAGAGTGAACTATTGAAGTTTTTTGTTCTGCAGTGTGATTTGTAATGTACCTACCTAACCACAACTTTAATTACACAACAGCAAGATATTTTCAGAAAGTACATTATTAAAAGAAGATCCAAGTACAGCCACCCAGCTCAGAAGGCTTTCGCAACACTATCTAAATTTAATACTTCCATACGAGTGCCTTTTACCCATCTTGTCATGGTATTGTTACTTTGAGGAAGAAGCCTACTGGCAGAGTGAGTGAGTAAATAAGCAAGTGAGCCAAGGACACCACGTTTACTAGAACTGTGTAGTCTGCATGAAGACTCCCCCAATATTTATTTTTTATCTGATAAATGCGCAATGAACATTTTCCTCCTAAAAGGAACGTTAACTATTTTTCAGTTGACATTCAAAAAGTGATTGATCATCCTCCACAGAATTTTATATAGCTGGCATTGGTACCCAGACCGACGTGTGTAAATATGCAGGGAGGGAGGCAGTTTGTTGGTGCTCTTTTGAATATGTTGTATATCTATACTATTTTTTGTTTGTTTTGTTCTCTTTTGGTATTAAAATAAAAAAGAAAAAAAAAACGTTTTTCTTTGTTATTAGGTCATAAATGATATCATCTAAAACAGGGATCAGGCAATCAAAATGCATTCTTCTTTTTTCTTTTTACAAAAAAAAACTTGACCTGATTGTATCCTACTGCCCAAAAACAAAACCTTTAATAAATATGTGCATAGTATTTAAAAGTGCTCCTAAAACAATCAGTCAAAAAAGGCTAATAAAAAAGCATATGTAAAAAAAATTCACATTGTGAATACATCTTTAATATATACATTAAAAAAATCTTCAAAACGTACATATTTCTGACTCAATGATACAGTGGCTTTGCATGTATTTTACGGATTAATAGGCATTTTCATTTCTGTGGATACAAGTTAAAACCAGCTCAGACAACAGAAACCAGTGGTGCTCTTATATCCACTGCACCTACTAATATTGTTTTTTTTTTGTCAATGTTTTTGTTTACAGGCCCATATTTTTTAAAACATTCCGTCTTTTAAATTTTGGTAGGAAAGTATACCTACCTAAATTATGCTTGTAATGCTGTTAATTAAATATATGTTTTTTAGGTGTATGTTTTTTGTTGTTTTAAGTTGTAGAAACTACAACTTGCAGAATATACTGTTTTAGAGTACACCCCTTTAGAAATTGAATGCTTTGCAGCTGTCCATTCCCAGTTGATGTAATCTGATTAGGTATGGGCCGTTGAGTTTCGTCTACTATGTTGGTTTCAGTTGTTCATTTGTTTCCTTGTTTTTTTGATTAAACAGCATCAAATATACATGAGTGAAGAGAGTTTTATTGGCTATATTTTGTCTTGATATGTTTATATATATATAGCCTATATATTATTTAGGTATTAATTCAAATTTAGATTCCTTTAACATCCTGTTTTGTCCTTAGCTGAGATGTACCGTATGTGTAGCAAAACGTTTTTTTTTTTTTCTTACAGAATAAAGTATTTTAGTCTATTTTAGTGACTACCAAATTATTGATTGTGTGGTTGAAGATAAACAACATAACACTCGCTTAAATTATTGATTTAAATAAGGACAAACTGTGCCATTGGATTGAATCGACAGAGTCACTGATTTTGGGAAGTCCAAAGAGGCATATGACGAAGGGTGATCCACATTAATCAACAGCTACTACATCTAGCAATGGAAGAATGAGGTTCAATGAACTCTAATCGGTGTAGCTACAATGACCTATCTAGCACCGAATTAATACAAATATCAAAGTGCTGAGTTGTCACGTCCCATGCCTCTGTGTCTTGATTTCCTGGTTTTCCGTTTATACAGTTTAAGTCAGAAGTTTACATACACTTAGGTTGAAGTCCTAAAAACCCATTTTTAACCACTCCACAGATTTCATGTTAGCAAACTATACTATTGGCAAGTGAGTTAGGATAACTACTTTGTGCATGACAAGTTTTCTTGCAGACAGATTATTTTGCTTTTAATTGGGATGGCAGGTATGCCATCTGCTAGTTACGGCTTGGTGGTGCATGCCCCAGACCTATACAGCACCGAGAGTTGTGTAACCTGTAGCATGTAACCACACATCATTCAGATACAACTTTTCACACATCCACACAATAAAACCCCAAACTTTGGTTATTTTGCCGTTTTTCTCCTTCTTCTTCTTCTTTTTCTTCTTTCCATTTTTTCTGCCATACCCTCAAAGAATAATTCTCCCCATTGGATAACAACATTGCATACCTGCGCTCCCAAGCTTATCGACCAATAAAAATGCTTCAAACTAATGTCGACACATCGCAGAATCACAGACAAAAAGGCTATATGGCATGGTGTTTTCCATGAAGCGACTGTGGCCAACTGGTTAGAGTTGCTGTCACTCACACAGAGGATTGGGGGTTTGAGCCCAACAGGGTGTGAATTTATTTTCGACAAAAACAATGTACAACTGTTATACTTTTTGTTTATTAGTCTTATTTTCACATTGACAAACATATTTTTATTGCAAAAGACGCTTCCAATATCAGCCTGACTGTTCAAAGTTTCACTTGTACTACAGCGAAATGGTGAAAGTCAGACGACACCGCTTCAGGTAGGACAAATGGCCTATAGCCTCTATCACATGATCTTACCAACAGGCTTTGGTATAGGGTAAGCATCAATGCTTACCACGTGAGAGATCTAGGTTCGATCCCAGCCTGGTAGAAGTGTAATTTCATTTTGGACTAAAACTGTGTGCACATGTTCTGGTTTTCTCATACAATACTGTTTTTTATTGCAAAGGCAAAAACATGTTTACAATATTAACTGTTCAATTCGGCACTGGACACCAAGGCAGTTATGCAATAGCTAACTTTATGGGAACAGGTATCCCATGGCCATTTGTCAAGCAAAGAAAAAAGTTTTAACGCAGAATATCATCTGGTTAACATCATGTTGTTGCATTAAAGTAAAAAAAATTCAATAAATAACTGCCATTGGCTACATGTTTTAATCTCACACAAATGCCGACAAAAAAAATTTGTGTGGAGCCTGCTGCTCTTACGGTCATGTCTGACCTATGTGTCTGACTCACTGTGGAAACTGAACCTTCAACGCTCGCCTCGGCCAACATTTCTTTATTATGTCTTCATTCATTTCTTCACTTCAGCTCTGTTCAGTTTATCCTTTTCACACATAACACAATGTCACCATGAAATTCACTACTAGGAAAATTAAGAATTTACGAAAATACATTAAGAATTGATGATAGCCTACTATAAGCTGCAATCCCTTAAGAGCTCGGATTTATAAACCTCCAATTCCCCAAACATATCTGCTTCATGGTTAGTCACTTAAAAAAATTACAATAGCCTGGGAACATGGCTCTAGTCTACTCTACCCTGCAGACAATGTAGCTTACGTAAACACTTTTAATTAGCTATAGTAATAATAATAAGAATAATCTCTGGTAGGCTACTTTCTTAGAAGTATCAATTGTTTTCTTTCTGGCTGAGATTCCTGGGAAATATGCGTTGTCCAATTGTTAGCTAACGTTAGTTTTGCCAGAGAAACGTCAGTCAGCTGCTAGTCAGGAAGCAGGTACAAGCTAGGCTACTACGAAGCGAATGAACATGCCTTATACATCCATTGCACTACAGAAAACTAAACTAAACCTAGCTACATGGTCCTGTACCAAAAGATTTCCCGCCGGCAACGTTAGGCTACACTACCGGAAAAAAAACTGCGAAGGAATTATGCTGTGCTTATGAAGTCGGCAGCTCGTAGCCCAGACATGGATGCTTAGAGTTACGCATCCGACAAGCCAGTGTTGAATAGCGTTAAATGTATTTCTATAGAATACTAATACGCCTATTTTACTGTATTTCCATATTTTACTTATGCAAACTATTTAGGCTGTATCATGTATTTCTTTCAGCCACAATGTGTTTGTGTCTAGCCTACTGTGCATGCATGTCTCCATATACACTTGGTTAATTCATTTACATGCTTAAGAAAAAAAGGAAAAAGCCTTGTGCACAAACGTGTTTCCATCAAGGAGGTGCTGGTGTCGGCAAGATGAAGAAACATGAAAAAAGAGAAAATCAGAGCGAAAATATACAATGCAAAGATTCAATGTTCAGTCCGCACACTCAAATGAAAAAGTTAAGACATGCTTCTTCATGATCCATAGTTCAGTCAGGACCACTGTTGTTCAAGTAAAAGCTTTATTAACATTCTTAAAACAACACATTTTAGGTTTGGCGGTATGGTTCTGTTCAAAAACCCTCCCGCCACTCAACGTGAGCAAGCAGGGGTATGGCGGTGAGGGCAGCATCAACAACCCCCCCAATAGGGTTGCACTTAGAACAGAACCGGCAGCACTGAGAATGGTTTTTTACAGATTCCATTCAATCAGTTGTATGTATATGGCACTTTTAAGTGTCATTATCACAACAATTTACAAGGAACCGGGCCTGAACCCCCGTAGAGCATGCCTAGGGCGACAGTGGCAAGGAAAAACTCCCTGCTGTTAGCGGGAAGAAACCTTGGGCAGAACCTGACTCTGAGGGGGGGGGGTCCATCCGCCGCTGACTGGCACCGGTTAACTGAATAGCTGATTACAGAATAGAAAAAATGCAAGTTGCATTAAATAATTTAGGAAAGTTTGGATAGCATTGCTTTGGAATAGAGCTAGTTTATTTAGTGTGAGCTACGATAGGCAATATTGTTAGTTGTAACTTGGCCACATTTTGATATCAATACTTTTAAAGGCAGGCCTAGTTTTTGCAAGTTGGAATTAAGGACTTATAGACAGCGCTCTGTAGGCTATGCGTGAGAAACTTGGCTTTTTTTACATTGGAGACGTTTTTGATCAGATTCACTATATCACAATTCCAGTGGGTCATAACTGTACATACACTAAGTTGACTGTGCCTTTAAACAGCTTGGAAAATTCCAGAAAATGATGTCATGGCTTTAGAAACTTCTGATAGGCTAATTGACATTATTTGAGTCAATTGGAGGTGTACCTGTGGATGTATTTTAAGGCTACCTTCAAACTCATTGCCTCTTTGCTTGACATCATGGAAAAATCAAAAGAAATCAACCAAGACCTCAGAAAGAAAATTGTGGACCTCCACAAGTCTGGTTCATCCTTAGGAGCAATTTCCAAACGCCTGAAGGTACCACGTTCGTCTGTACAAGCAATAGTCAAATCAATCCCAGAACAACAGCAAAGGACCTTGTGAAGATGCTGGAGGGAACAGGTACAAAAGTATCTATATCCACAGTAAAACGAGTCCTATATCGACATAACCTGAAAGGCTGCTCAGCAAGGAAGAAGCCACTACTCCAAATCCGCCATAAAAAAGCCAGACTACAGTTTGCAACTGCACATGGGGACAAAGATCTTACTTTTTGGAGAAATGTAACCTCTGGTCTGATGAAACAAAAATTTAACTGTTTGGCCATAATGACCATCATTATGTTTGGAGGAAAAAGGCTTGCAAGCTGAAGAACACCATCCCAACCGTGAAGCATGGGGGTGCCAGCATCATGTTGTGGGGGTACTTTGCTGCAGGAGGGACTGGTGCACTTCATAAAATAGATGGCATCATGAGGAAGGAAAATTATGTGGATATATTGAAGCAACATCTCAAGACATCAGCCAGGAAGTTAAAGCTTGGTCGCAAATAGCTCTTCCAAATGGACAATGACCCAAAGCATACTTCCAAACTTGTGGCAAAATGGCTTAAGGACAACAAAGTCAAGGTATTGGAGTGGCCATCACAAAGTCCTGACCTCAGTCCAATCAAAAATTTGTGGGCAGAACTGAAAAAGCATGTGCAAGCAAGGAGGCCTACAAACCTGACTCAGTTGCACCAGTTCTGTGAGAAGGAATGGGCCAAAATTCCAGCAACTTATTGTGAGAAGCTTGTGGAAGGCTACCCGAAACGTTTTGACCCAAGTTAAACAATTTAATGGCAATGCTACCAAATACTAACAGAGTGTATGTAAACGTCTGACCCACCTGGGAATGTGATGAAAGAAATAAAAGCTGAAATAAATCATTCTCTCTACTATTATTCTGACATTTCACATTCTTAAAATAAAGTCGTGATCCTAACTGACCTAAGACAGGGAATGTTTACTAGGATTAAATGTCAGGAATTGTGAAAAACTGAGTTTAAATGGATTTGGCTAAGGTGTATGTAAACTTTCGACTTCAACTGTATGTATTTTCTGTCTTGGCAGTCCGTTCCGTGTTTTCCCTCTCTCCATTTCTCTGTCTGCGAGTGGTTCTGATCAGTTCACAATTCGACTTCAACTGTATGTATTTTCTGTCTTGGCAGTCCGTTCCGTGTTTTCCCTCTCTCCATTTCTCTGTCTGCGAGTGGTTCTGATCAGTTCACAATTCACATAACACTGAGTTAGTTGAACAATCCATCAATACAGCTAACAATTGCATGTGAATTATATCAAGGCAAACTTGCCATGCACAAAAAAAAAAAGATTTTGATTGACATTTGGCAATTATCATTTGGCAAAACAATGAAAAACAGGTTCAGGAATGAAGGTCAGTCTCTTTTCTCTCACACAGCTGACTATTGACAGGGCTAGATCAGTTCTCATTGCATTCATGTCTACATTTCCTAATTTTAAGAATATCTGTGTTGTTGAAAACATATCTGACGGTGTGTGAACATACAAATGTGAATAGGGACACCTTTTTAATCCAAAGCTACTTAGTACAGATATCGTACACAAATGGAAAATCCTAGTAAACTGGGGACAGCAAGTATGATACAGAACCGCAGCAACCACACAAGAGTGGCACAGCCTTTAATTACAAATAAATACATGCAAATAGTATCCCATCAGGCATAGGCCCTTGTATTAAAATACTGGAAATTGCCTACAATTGTGGCTAGAACGGCTACAAAATGAAACCTCACTGGCTTTGAAAGAGGTGTCATTGTTGGGTCACAATTAGAGGTCGCTTCAGTGACCCGGACAACTCCGCCTGTGAAGTTCCGTGGGTCTAAGGCGATGTCAGCATTCTGTGGAGAAGACTGTTACCGAAGAGCAACACCGGGCGGAAGTGCATGCTCCAGGATTGCCACAACCATGCATTAATTCCAAGTCCAAATCAAAACGTACAGGCAACTGAAAATAAGTTGAGCGGAAGTTTCAACCTGGGGCGAGAGCAACAGTTAGCCTTACCTACATTAACCTACATTATGACTCCAGTTCTTGGCAGAAGTATAGCTGGGAAGCAAAGGGATGCCTCTTGTTTTAAGCATCATATGACCCCAGTGTCCAGACATTTTGCAATGGTTGTATTGCCATGGAAAACAATGTCCTTTACTCCCTAGCGACAGTGTGCGCAATGGAATATATGCAAGCAGCAGTTTTTGTGCATTCAGTGAGTGCAGGTTCAGATTTCCTCCTCCGAGCCATCATGCCCAGAAGTGCATCCATGCAAAAAAGAAATAAATAAATAAAATAAAATCCAATCCTTTTTCAATACAAAGCCTGTATTAAATCACAGCAAAAATGCTTGGCTGTTCCGCACAGGTACCTTGTGCCAGAAGCCCAAAAACAAAACGGTCGCCAGGCTACCTGGGAGCAGAGGCCCCTCGGAGGGTGAAAAGATCGCATTTTTTTCATCGCCCTGAGAAAGCAGCCATATTTTTCTTTGACATCACAGCATGATGAATTATGCAGGGCCTGCAGATGAGTGGTAGGCCACAGATCGAAGAGAGCTACAGCAGGCAGTGTTAAAATATAAATGGTGCCACTCATCAGTTAAAAACAGTTTTCGATTTTTATGTTAAATAAATTAGCGCTCACAATGCAGACAATGTGAAGATTGTGTATGAAGTCTCCCCATTCAGCGAGGGAATCCAGAAAACTTTAAATATTATCAATCACATGTGCCTAATTGGAGCTTGACATTCACTTCAGATTTTTCAAAAAAAGTATTTGAAACTGAGCCACATAATTTCTCATACCAAACACACACCAATTAAATGACCTTCATGGTATTATAAATGATTGGTCCCTCCAACCAAATGTTCCGTGTTTTTATCTTCTTATATAGAAACACCGGGTGGCTTTTAGGGTATTGCTGGCTTTCATTTAATCTCCCTGTAAATATCCCAAATGTTAAGTTTAGGGTGCATAAAGTCCATTTAAGCTCTTGTGAAACCGGAGTAATTCTGCTCCACAACATTTGTAAAAGCCATCTTGCTGGATTCCTCCTGGCATGGCTTTAAAAAGGTATACAGAATAAAGCCTGTTTATTGAAGTGTAATAAAGTTGTCCGTCGAAGGCAGGCTGAATTCAGTGTGCTGCTACATGGCTTATGATGATTTTAAAGTCTGTTTAATGGGGGCCCAGTAATTTACAACCTGATCCATTTCCTGCAAGGGTGCTCTTAAATGTTATGTAAGCACAACTACTCTTAGTCTTCCTCAGAACTACCACTGGTATGCTTAGTTTTAGGAGCAGAGCGATTCCCTCTTCTTGAGAATGTGGACAGCCTGTCTTAATCAGCATCATCATCATTATCATCATCATATAATTCTGAAGTTTTCTGTCACGTCACGTGCCTCTACATCTGAGTCCGTTTCTGGTTTTTCCGTTTATATGTATTTTCTGTATTCCTAGTCCGTTCCATGTTTTCCCTTTCTCCCCATTTCGTGTCTCCGCTCCCCGCACTTGTGGTTTAGTTTCCTCATGTGTTTCGTCTCACCTGTTCCTCGTTGTCTCTTTGTTAGTCTGGCATATAGTCTTCCCAGTTCCTTTGTTCTGTGCCAGATCGTCTTGTGCCCTGCCATCGTTTTTCCTGCCTGCTCCCTGCATGCTCCTCATTCCTGTTTCCAGTCCAGTGTTTACCCGTCCAGTTCCTGTTCTCCTGCCTGTCCTGCCTGTTCCTGTCCAGCCCTGCTCCAGTCCTCCGGCCTGCCTGCCCTTGCCCATCCTTGCCCTGTTCCAGCCCTTCGCCCTCCTGTTCTCCAGCTCGGATTCCTCGGTTCTGACCCCTGCCTTTCCTGGACTTCGCTTTTGTCTATTCTACATTGCCCTGATTGCTGGACTCTGAACCCCTGCCTGGAACTGACTACAAATCTGCCTTGCCTGTATTGCACTGATTGCTGGACTTCTGTTCTGTCGACTCTGAATAAAGCCTCATTCCCATTACTTTTGGTGTCTGCGAGTGGTTCCGGTCGGCTCTCCTAACAGTTTTCCTTTAAGATGTGTTTACTTTTACTTTACTTGATTGTTTATTTTAATGACATTTACATTATAGAAATGTAGTATATGCTCTTATCCAGAACGACTTACACAGTTCTGCATTTTCACACAGTATCCATTTATACAGCTAGATCCGGATTCAAATGAATTAAGTGCCTTGCTCAAGGGTACAATGGCAGTGTCCTACCTGGGAATCCAACCTGCAGCTTTTAGAATACAAGCCCAGTTCCCTAATTTTGTGTGTAATTTTGTGTGTTTGGTCAACTCGAAACCGCTTTGTCCCTATAGCTGTTAGACTGATTAATGACGCCGGACATCTCAAGACAGCAAAGGCAGATGAGGAACTGTCATTGCTTTTGATGGTCAATTTTTCATCGTAACGTTTGGCTGTTTTCCACTCGACTCATACCTTCACTTTAATTCACTTAATTAATTCAATCAATTCAATGATTCTATTAAATGTCTTCATTTAACATGTTTGTGTATTATGGGTCTGCCCCATGGTCTATGTCTTTTTTATTGCTGGTAACTACAACTGAAGTTCTCTCTCAGGAAATAAAAACTATTCTATTCTAAACATTATGCTACACTGCCATATTTTTCAAATAGACTTTACTACCAACTTATTGGCCATTTTTTAGGTTAGTATTGTTACGAACCAGAAACGGGACGAACCCAAGTGCAACGACCAGGAGACAGATTCACAAAGAGGGTGTTTAATAAATTAAGTGTTGGGGTAGTCCCAACACTGTACAAGAGGGGAAAAAACACGATATCACACAGGAACAGTATGTAGCCCGGGACGGGCTGCTCCAAGCCGGAGCTGGACTGGCAGGCCTGGAATGTTTCGTTCCCAAACCGGAACTGGACTGGACAGGAACTGGACCGGGAGGTCCACACCGGAATCTGGGTCTGGAACAGTTTTGTTCCAAACCGGAACTGGACTGGACTGGAACTGGACCGGAAGGTCCACACTGGAACACGGGTCTGGAACGGATTTGTTCCAAACCGGAACTGGACTGGACTGGAACTGGACCGGGAGGTCCACACTGGAACTGGGGTCTGGAACGGATTTGTTCCAAACCGGAACTGGACTGGACTGGAACTGGACTGGACTGGAACTGGACCGGGAGGTCCACACTGGAACAATGGTCTGGAACGGATTTGTTCCAAACCGGAACTGGACTGGACAGGTAGGTGCGAGACTCACACCTGGACTGGAATTGCTGGGGAGCGGCTCACTACGGCAGGACAGGAACTGGACCGGATTGACTGCACCGGTACAGAACAAAAACAAAAGGTAGGGTTAGTGCAAGGGAAGGCACGGGAATGACCGGGAGGTTCTCACGGAGGTGCAGGGTTTGAGAGGGAGGTGGTTGGTGAAGCACGGCAGAGATGGGTTGTGTGGCGTAGCTGCGGTAGGTCCGGAAGGAGCTGACTGTCTCCAGAGCTCCAGGAGCCGGTGCCGAAGAACTCGTTGGCTTCTTCGGTCGGACAGGAACAACTGGAGGGTAGCCAGGTAGCAAGCTCTCCCGGAGCCTACACGAGCAGACTGTAGTTAGGAGCCGAACCCAAGCTGCACGGGGATAATACTCCCCGACCAAGCGAGTAGTTCTCTTTAACACGACCAGGAAAACAACGAGCATGAACACCGGGTGACGAACGTTAACGAACTGGCGCCGACTGGCAGCCAGCCGAAGGACTAAATAGTGAGGTTAATAATAGAACTAAACAAGGGACAGGTGTGGAAAATCAGCAGGAGTGATTACAAGACACCAGGTGAGGGAATGCATGCAACGAGGGGGGACGGAGTGAAAAGGCGGAAGTGAGACAACCAAACGAACAAGACAGGGAAGGAAACGCCCAGACCGCAGCAGCGGGGAAAACACGGACAAAAGGATCCAACATGACACGGAGGGAAAACAGGAAAATACAGAAAACGAACAGGAAGGGAGCGGAACATTACAGTACCCCCCCCTCAACGTACGCCCCCTGGCGTACCTGGCGGCCTGGTCTTAAGAGGGAAGCGACTGTGGAAATCCTGGATCAATGATTGATCCAGGATGAGGCTCCTGTGGAGCCACGACCGCTCCTCAGGACCATACCCCTCCCAGTCCACGAGGTATTGAAAGCCCCGACCTTTACGGCGGATGTCGATGATGTGGTCCACCGTGTAGGCCGGGGCGTTGTCGATGACCCGGACGGGTGGAGGAGGGAGGGTAGGGGCACTGAGGGGGCTGGAGGCGACAGGCTTGATCTGTGACACATGAAAAACGGGGTAGACCTTGAGGGAGGAGGGGAGGGAGAGTTTAACAGAAACCGGGTTAATGAGACAAACAACAGGGAAGGGACCAATAAAACGGGGCCGAAGTTTTTTAGAGGAGGAGGGAAGGGAAATGTTGGAAGTAGAAAGCCAGACCTGCTGACCGGCTCTGTACTTAGGGGCTGCGGTCCTGTGCAGGTCCGCCAGACGTTGGGAACGGGCATTCGAGCGCAGGAGTGCGGTGCGTGCAAGTCTCCACACGCGTTTGCACTTGAGGATGTGGGATTTGACGGAGGGGACTGCTACCTCAGCCTCCTGGGCCGACAGGAGAGGAGGTTGGTAGCCTAATGAGCACTCGAACGGGGACAACCCTGTAGACGCACTCTTAAGAGAGTTATGGGCGTACTCTACCCAGGGAAGAAAACGGCTCCAGGAGGCGGGATTGCGTGCAGTGACGCACCGCAGGGCGGCCCCCAGGTCCTGGTTCGCCCTCTCTGCCTGGCCGTTAGACTGGGGATGAAAACCAGACGACAGACTGGCCGAGGCCCCCAGGGCTACACAGAACGCCTTCCACACCTGGGAGGAGAATTGGGGCCCACGGTCCGACACAATGTCGGATGGGATCCCGTGCAGCCTGACCACATGAGACACCAGGAGCTCCGCAGTTTCGAGGGCGGACGGGAGCTTAGGGAGGGGAACAAAGTGAACCGCCTTGGAGAACCGGTCCACAATTGTCAGAATGACGGAGTTGCCTTCTGACAATGGTAGACCGGTGACGAAGTCTACGCCAATGTGGCTCCAAGGACGGCCCGGAACAGGGAGGGGAAGGAGAAGACCAGAGGGAGGCTGGTGGGAAGCCTTGCTCCTGGCGCACACCGCGCAGGCCAGGACAAAAGCACGGGTATCCTCCTTGAGCGTGGGCCACCAAAAACTCCTCCTGACGAGGGTGGTCGTTCTGGCAACACCTGGGTGGCACGCCAGACAGGAGGCGTGAACCCACTCAAGGACCTGGGAGCGGACGGGGTTGGGAACAAACAGGGAGGAGTTAGGGTTACTACGGGGGTCAGGGTGGGAAGTCTGGGCGGACCTCACAATCTCCTCAATCCTCCACGAGACCGCAGCCACCATACAGGAAGCCGGTAGAATGGACTCGGGGTCAGCAGGACTGGAGGGAAGGGAAAAAACACGGGATAAGGCATCCGCCTTGATATTGCGGGAACCGGGGCGGTAGGACACAGAAAAATTGAATCGGGCAAAGAATAATGACCACCTCGCCTGTCTGGCATTAAGCCTCTTAGCAGATTTTAAATAAATGAGGTTTTGGTGGTCAGTTAAAACAATAAAGGGGTTACCTGCCCCCTCCAGCCAGTGGCGCCACTCCTCAAGAGCCAGCTTGATGGCCAGAAGCTCCCGATCCCCGACATCATAGTTCCGCTCGGCGGAGGACAGCCTCCGGGAGAAGAAAGCACAGGGATGGAGCTTGTTGTCCAAGGCGGCTCGTTGGGACAGAATGGCCCCCACGCCGGTGTCGGAGGCATCCACCTCAATCGTAAATTGGCGGGTAGGGTCAGGGTGACAAAGAATAGGGGCTGAGGAAAACCGAGTCTTAAGGCGTTCAAACGCGAGCTGAGCCTCGGAGTTCCAACAAAAAGAAAAAGCAGTGGAGGTGAGTTTGGTTAGGGGAGCAGCAATGACACTGTAATTACGGATAAATCTACGGTAAAAATTGGCAAAACCAAGGAACTGTTGTAGGTGCTTACGAGAGGTGGGTTGGGGCCATTCTGTCACCGCCTTGATCTTGGCAGGATCCGCCCGGATGCTGCCCTCCTCGATGATGAAGCCGAGGAACGGGACTGAGGAGACGTGGAAGGAGCACTTCTCTGCTTTGACAAAGAGCTGGTTTTCCAGCAGACGCTGGAGAACCTCCCGGACATGGAGAATGTGCTCCTGAGGGGACTTAGAAAAAATCAAAATGTCATCGATATAAACAAACACAGTTTTCCCCAACAGGTCTCGCAGGACGTCATTTACCATGCCCTGAAAGACTGCCGGGGCGTTAGTAAGGCCGAAGGGGACCACTAGGTACTCGTAGTGGCCCAACGGGGTATTGAAGGCAGTCTTCCATTCATCCCCCTCCCGTATACGCACCAAGTGGTACGCATTACGGAGGTCGAGCTTTGTAAAAATGACGGCCTGCGAGAGGGGTTCAAATGCAGTATTAATAAGGGGAAGAGGATATTTGTTGCGGATGGTTATTTGGTTTAGCCCTCGGTAGTCGATGCAGGGCCGTAGTGAGCCGTCCTTTTTCCCCACAAAAAAGAACCCAGCACCAACAGGAGAAGAGGAGGGGCGGATGATGCCCGAGGCGAGGGACTCATGAATATACTCCTCCATGGAGAGTTTCTCCGGGCCCGACAGACTGTAGAGACGACCCGACGGGAGCTTGGCTCCTGCCAGCAGGTCGATACAACAATCGTAGGGTCGGTGAGGAGGTAGGGACAGAGCGCGTGATTTGGAGAAGGTGAGGGAGAGGTCGTGATATTGCTTGGGGATGTTGGACAGATCGGGTTCGGGTAAGTTGGTGCTGGAATTCTTGGACCCCGGAGGGGGGAGAGCGGAACGGAGACAGCTAGCCAGGCAGTGGCTGCTCCACGCCAGGATACGACCGGCTTGCCAGTCGATATGAGGGTTGTGAAGGCGGAGCCAGGTCTGACCCAAAACTATGGGGGATTGTTGCGAATTAATGAGCAGAAGTTGAATACTCTCCCTATGATTGCCGGATAACACGAGCTGTACGGGAACGGTGGAGTGGGTGACTAACCCCAGACTTCTACCGTCTAACGCAAAGGCAGTGATGGGAGAGGGTAGTAGATCCGTGGGGATGCCGGCCCTCCTGGCGAAGGTGATGTCCATAAAGTTGGCGTCGGCCCCAGAGTCGATAAGGGCCGACGAAACTTCGGACTTGTCCCCCCAAAGGAGAGTGGCCTTGAAGACCAGGCGATTCTGAGCTGCATGGCAAGGTATGATTGGGCTCGTCAGTACGCCCAGTTTTACTGGCGAGCCTATTCTTTTGGGCGAATGGGGCATGAGGCGATCTGGTGGCCTGGTTTGCCACAGTAAAAACAAGATCTTGATCGCAGGCGACGTTGGCGCTCTTCGGCGTTGACCGCAACTCTGCCCAGTTGCATGGGCTCTTCCTCAGAGACACCAGACGCCGCCCTGAATCCAGAGGCAGAAGGGTGCGAGCGAGTGTGTTGTTGATGTTGATGCTGATGACCGGAGTTCCCCCCTCGCTCACGGGCCCGGATACGGAGTCGGTTGTCAATAGCGATGGCCAGGCTAATAAGGCAATTGAGTGACGTTGATTCCTCACGGGTGGCAAGTTGGTCCTTTAATTCTTCGCTAAGCGCCTGGCGGAAAGCCCCCTGAAGGGCGGTGTCATTCCATCCGGACTCCGCTGCGAGGGTACGGAATTGTATTGCCATTTCCGCGACACTGCGGCTTCCTTGACGGACCCGAAGTAGGCGTTGTGTTGCGTCCCGCCCACAGGTAGGGTGATCGAACACTCGCCGCATCTCAGCAGTGAAGGCGGCGAAGTTGATGCAGAGCGCGGCTTGGCTGTCCCAAATGGATGTAGCCCACTCCAGGGCACCACCTCCCAAACTGCTCATAATGAAGGCGATCTTACATGGGTCGGAGGCGAAGGAGGAGGGCTGCATCCGGAATACAATGTCGCATTTCATCAAAAATTCGCGACACTTTCCCAATTCCCCGCGGTATAATTCTGGGTGTTGAACGCGGGGCTCACGGAGAGAAGTGGGCACAGAAGGATCCACCGGCGGGTCCGGCGCGGGCGGTGTAGGGCCCACAGGAATACGCGGAAGCGGCTGGAGAAGAGCTAGCTGTGCTACTTGCTCCGTGATGACCCTCAGCACCTCCAGCACGTCATCCAAACGTCGGCCCTGTTGGTCGCTGACCGCAGTTTGGCAGGAGAAGGCGTGGCGAATTTGCTCTAGGTCGGCTGGGTCCATGATTTTTGGCCAGTTCGTTCTGTTACGAACCAGAAACGGGACGAACCCAAGTGCAACGACCAGGAGACAGATTCACAAAGAGGGTGTTTAATAAATTAAGTGTTGGGGTAGTCCCAACACTGTACAAGAGGGGAAAAAACACGATATCACACAGGAACAGTATGTAGCCCGGGACGGGCTGCTCCAAGCCGGAGCTGGACTGGCAGGCCTGGAATGTTTCGTTCCCAAACCGGAACTGGACTGGACAGGAACTGGACCGGGAGGTCCACACCGGAATCTGGGTCTGGAACAGTTTTGTTCCAAACCGGAACTGGACTGGACTGGAACTGGACCGGAAGGTCCACACTGGAACACGGGTCTGGAACGGATTTGTTCCAAACCGGAACTGGACTGGACTGGAACTGGACCGGGAGGTCCACACTGGAACTGGGGTCTGGAACGGATTTGTTCCAAACCGGAACTGGACTGGACTGGAACTGGACTGGACTGGAACTGGACCGGGAGGTCCACACTGGAACAATGGTCTGGAACGGATTTGTTCCAAACCGGAACTGGACTGGACAGGTAGGTGCGAGACTCACACCTGGACTGGAATTGCTGGGGAGCGGCTCACTACGGCAGGACAGGAACTGGACCGGATTGACTGCACCGGTACAGAACAAAAACAAAAGGTAGGGTTAGTGCAAGGGAAGGCACGGGAATGACCGGGAGGTTCTCACGGAGGTGCAGGGTTTGAGAGGGAGGTGGTTGGTGAAGCACGGCAGAGATGGGTTGTGTGGCGTAGCTGCGGTAGGTCCGGAAGGAGCTGACTGTCTCCAGAGCTCCAGGAGCCGGTGCCGAAGAACTCGTTGGCTTCTTCGGTCGGACAGGAACAACTGGAGGGTAGCCAGGTAGCAAGCTCTCCCGGAGCCTACACGAGCAGACTGTAGTTAGGAGCCGAACCCAAGCTGCACGGGGATAATACTCCCCGACCAAGAGAGTAGTTCTCTTTAACACGACCAGGAAAACAACGAGCATGAACACCGGGTGACGAACGTTAACGAACTGGCGCCGACTGGCAGCCAGCCGAAGGACTAAATAGTGAGGTTAATAATAGAACTAAACAAGGGACAGGTGTGGAAAATCAGCAGGAGTGATTACAAGACACCAGGTGAGGGAATGCATGCAACGAGGGGGGACGGAGTGAAAAGGCGGAAGTGAGACAACCAAACGAACAAGACAGGGAAGGAAACGCCCAGACCGCAGCAGCGGGGAAAACACGGACAAAAGGATCCAACATGACACGGAGGGAAAACAGGAAAATACAGAAAACGAACAGGAAGGGAGCGGAACATTACAAGTATTGCTGTATGTTATATTTATACACACGCACGCACGCACGCACACACACACACACAGCTAGATTGAAAATGACATTTATTTCCCCAGCCCCACTCTATCACTGGCACTTTTAAGACACGCTTTGAGGTGAATTCCTACAAATTAGTGCTTGGGTTAAATCAGACAAGCCACTTAAAAAATTGCTGTGGTCATGTAAACCAGCTGTTAGAAATGTGGATGATTTTACAGGAATGGACATGGTGGTAGAGTACCATAGTAACTCTCTTGTAGACCCCTGCTTTTTCCACCAGTCATATACTATATATAAATGTCATTTTGGATACACACTAAGGTTTCAATAATTAAAATAAACTATTGTAATGTTTTAATTGCATAAAATTTTTTTAACGTATAAACGTATAAAATATGAATATATTTACAAATCATTGATGGTAGTAATATACCTTAACAAAGACATGTTTTTATATAAATTTGGCATCTCCAATCTCCAATTGAATGTGCAATTCACAAACTATGTACAAGCATGCTCATATATGCCCTCTGCTGCCAGCTCGGAAGAGTGAAGACAACTCGCGATTCTCCGAAACACTCTGGCTGTGTCCGAATCAGAGCCCTATCTACTGTGTCCTATGTATTGTGTACTAGCAGACTGCGTACTATTTACTGTATACTGTTTAGTATGCAACATGCAGTATGTGAAAAATATTCTTTATACTATTTTCCCAACCGTACTGTGGAAATGTTGTAAGACATCCCGCCCTTGCGCGGCCATGCTCACATGATGTTGTTGTTGTTTTCACACTGCAGCCAAAAGTAAGCAGCATGCAGTAGGCTATGCAAAAAATGCCCATACCATTATCAGTGAAAACTCCAAAATAAGTACAACATCTGGGGATTTTCCATCCATCCATCCATTATCTAACCCGCTTATTCCAGATCAGGGTCGCAGGGGGTGCTGGAGCCTATCCCAGCATGCATTGGGCGAGAGGCAGGTATACACCCTGGACAGGCCACCAATCTATCACAGGGCACACACACCATTCACTCACACACACATACCTATGGGCAATTTAGAGTCTCCAATTAGCCTAACCTGTATGTCTTTGGACTGTGGGAGGAAACCGGAGGAAACGCAGACACGGGGAGAACAGGCAAACTCTGCACAGAAAGGCCCTCAGCCAGGATTTGAACTCGGTACCTTCTTGCTGTGAGGCGACAGTGCTAACCACTGCACCACCGTGCCGCCCTCTGGGGATTTTATCAAGTGATATTAACAAGTGCTAATGACATTGAGCGTGGGATTTCTTTCACCACATATTTACCTCTCTTATATGATTTTTTGTGACATATGTCACAGAAATACTAGCTTTCAAAATGTCAAATTTGACAGTGGATATAAAAGTGGGACATAACAACCCAATTTGACTATTTCAAATACACAACAAAAGGTTTCTTTGAAGGAAAACATTTTGAAGAAGAAGAAAGCAAACAAACTAATTTAGCATTGGCTGGCAAGTTCCTGCATGAAGTATGCTAATTATATCTTGCTCTTCAAAATTAATTGCCAGATCATACCTAATAAATGTCAACAGTCATAAGAGTTGTAAAATTGTCCATGGGTATAGTCACTATATATTTATATACAGCATATGCTTCTATTTATTTATTTATTTTAGGCTCTGCAAGCAACTTTACCCATTGTGATACTAACATGCAGCCTATGCTAAGGGTCTCATGTGGCTGGAGAGCCATAGGGTATGCTGCATTTTGTTTTCACCTTGAAATCAGCAGCCATTTTAAATCCAAACAACCCAGACTGTCTCCGAATGAGAGCCCTATCTACTGCATCCTGTGTACTAGAATACTGTATACTGTTTACTGCATACAGTTTAGTACACAACATGCATTATGTGAAAAATATCCTCCAGACTCTTATCAGTGAAAACCTGGAAATAAGGACTTCAGCCGGGGATTTTAAGTACACTGTATTTAGAGTACATTTCGCCGACTTAATTTTCTTATCCAGTGTACTCAACAAGCATACTAAATAGTATGGGAGGGTGTTGATTTTCCCCAGGGAGGTGTGTTTCCCGTTCAAATCAACTGCTTTAATTTTTCAGTTAAGTGCTGAGTAATTATGAAAACCAGAACACCCTTTGACTCTCTTGGAATAGTGTACCCCAAACCGACCCTGTAATACATCATAATGCATTTATCTAGTAAATTGGACCGAGATTTCTTCCACTGATATCAGGATAAATGTAGCTGTGAGGCACAATAGGCCTCATCACTCTATGATCACATTTGTTCTTAAGACTTTCTTTAAGACTTTTTTTTACAAACATTTCAGGATTAAATGATGTTTGTGTTCTGAGCTTCTGTTCTACCCAAGAAAAAATCAAAAATAAGAAAACATTGGTGAAGCCAAAATGTTCATGAAAATGTTATAAAGAAAGTCTTAAGAACAAATTTGTTCATAGAATGGTTGGTGAATAAGGCTTGATGTTTAGAAGGATATACGTAAATGCTATAATTTGAGGATTTGAGTAAGAAAGTACTTTAGATCAAATTTGATATTATGTGTGGTGTATGTAGAAAATCATCACAGAGTAGTGATTTACGTATAAAATTTAAACGTGACTCAATTTGATGGTGGAAACGGTCGTAGCTCCAGTTCAGGTCTTCACTTGACGCAAGCACATTACCTACTGGTTATGCCGAAGTATTACAGGCTTGAGAGCCACACGTGAACATTTATTGGTGTTGCATATTATCGGTGTTGTCATCAGCTTACAAAATGAGTTTCATTCAAAATTGAAAAGGAAACTAATAGGCTTATTATTGAATTTTGAATCTTCCTTACATTATATACCATTATTGTATGACATGTAGAAACTTGTTAATTGGGGCATGATGAATGCGAGACTCATCATGATTCACAAAGTGTTGCCAATTAAAGGCAAGCTAATACCTGTATATCCTATAAATAGCAAACAATTAACAGTCAACCATGGCTGCGCTAGCTTTATTGGAGGACAAGGCAAACGGGGGGGCGTGTCCCAATACTCAAAAAATGTACCCTCCTTTCCTCCACTACCACCTCCTCTCCTCTGTGCCCTGGGAACCGATCTTCGTGTCATAATATTATGTTGCTGAGTGATTCGGCTACATATTACTTACAAATAGTTACAAGTTGATTAATGTCTCAACACAAACCACAATGTCAAGTACATTGTATAATGTACATGTAACTACTTGGAGCCTACTCAAAATGTTCAGGCAATTTTGTGTCAGGGGGGTCGGGACGGAGGACCAGATGCGACTGAAAGGGATTCAGAAAGTTATCCACGAACCGTGGACAACCAATAGAGGAAAGGAGAAAAGATGGTAAAGAAACTCCAGTCAAAACCCCAAAAGAAATAAAAATGACCCGAATAAAATTGGGCGAGACTCGCAGACTACAGTCGAGGAAGTAAACAGAGAGGGATGTAGTCCCAGCGTAAGCCAAAAAAATAACAACCCAATAGATAATAGGGGCGAAGCTTGCAGGTTGGAGCAGAGAAAAGAAACAGAACAGAATAGCCTCTAGCACAGAAACTATCACAGCTAAAATAAAAGGCAAACGGAAACGAGGCGAAGCTGAGGTTACTTTCTAGTAGCAAGATAGAAAAACAAAAACCAAGGCAGGAAAATAAAGAGTATGAAAAACAAAACCCTAAGAAATAAATACGCAAAATTCTGCAGGCTCAAAAGTACAAGTGGTCGCCTGAAATTCCTATACTGCGTTACCTGGCTAGAATGGCAAGAATGACACACAAACGCCGGAAGAAGGAAGCAGCGTGCTTATAAAGCCAACAGGAAACTCAGAACAGATGCGCCAGGTAATCACCTGGCAGCGGAAAAACACAGCGCGCCTGGAGGAAGCCACGAGGACCCAGAGGAGCCACGTTCGCAGAGATGAAAGGAAGGCTGCCAAACCGTGGTAGTTTTGCATACTTCCGTGTAGGAGAGGAGTGGTAGTGGGGGAGGAAAGGTGGGGAGTGAGGAATATTGGGATGCAGCCCATGCATTCAATTTCAAGTTTATTTGAGATTTATAGAGGGAAGTTACGTACATACAGACGTAGCCTGCACTATTTCAAACAAGAGCAGCCAATTATATAAATAATGCTTACGTCCATTTAAAGAAATGTGCTTGCATGAAGGGTAAAGATGACGTCCAAGTAATTTTTTTTATAAATGAGGCCCCAGGACTGGACATTGGTTCTGTAGTCAGTTGCTTAATATTTGACAGAGGATTCACCTAGCCTTAACCACACCGATGTCACTACAAACTTCCACAGGTGAGATGAGGTAGGACTTTTGCAGGTGCCTGTGCCAGCACCCAAATAATTACATCCTAGAAGTGATATGGGACCAGGCCAACCTTGCCACATTGTTAATATGCACTGACACTTTTTTGCATGAGACTAATCAACAACCAGCTGTTGAGCTTGTGAAGATGCATCCTGACTAATGTGGGGGCAGGACGTGGGTTAGATGTAAGACTGGCATTCCCCAAAAATAAATTTCTAGACATCTGTTAATCTGTCAACAATACAACAGAATATCAGAGTGTGGAGTGTATAGGGGATGGTGCATTTTAAAGGTTGTTGGTGTGTCTTTTAAAATAGATTATTTTTCTATGTTAATTGATTATTCTGTGCATGTGTGCCAGTCATCTTGGTTATGCCTTTGTACAGTTAAAATGTCTTGTGATTTTTCTTTTGGATGGACCAAATTAGAAAAGACATCACACCTGATTGCAATCTATTTGGTCACCGCCTCAATCCATTGGGTTATCGTGTGTTATCATTTATAGCCATTGATTTCAATCGGTTATAGTGTTCTTTGCTGCCAAGTGTGATGTCATTTGAATCCTATGGTAGTCCAGATATTTTTCAATTCTGAAAATGTGAGTTTGAAAAAGGATTTGACATGGAAGGACCCAGGCTGATATAATTTGGAAAAGGATTTCACAGTCTTGGGGCCATTAAAGGTTAACAAAACACGCTGGTTTCGCTAGACCCCGCCCCCTTTTGAAATTCGAAAAATGCCTACATCTGGGCGTGATAAGGTAATAATATAGGGGCTGAGCTCCAGGTATGAAACCACACCCCAGTTATTTTTTTTCACGAGTAGCCAGAGAGAATGTCTGTTAGGGACGTACTACGTTCCAAAGCTAAACGTGTAGCATGCATATACTACAATTCCTGGCTCAACTATTTGACCCAAATCCCCCTGCTTATGGGACCAAAAAGTAAACAATTGATAGGCCTACTTTACTTACCTCGTCAGAACGTAAAATGTAGTTTTGGTTTAACATAACTCAGAACCTTTTAAGTTGTAAGCAGTTCCCTAAACATAATGCTATATTTCCCCCCATTTAGAAATGACTTGCTATGACCCCATTCATCAAACAGTCATAATACAGACATGCTTCACAGCATGAATATTTTCAAGAGCCACTGTTATAAAAAACAGGAGAAAAATTACCCAATAATGGCCCTTCGTTTAGGAAGAGATTACACCAATCTTGTGAATGATCCAGAAACATTCTGGCATACTATTAAATTTTCTACATGAGATTGTTAATTCTGTGAACAACTGAAATAACGCAATAGTACATCATTATCACTTTGGTGGTTATTGAAAATAAGAAAAATAACACTTGCTTTGTGGCTAAATTGAATCAAGCCGAAAGGTGAAACAGCTAACAAATGATGAAACAACCAAAAGCAAACAGATACTGACATGATAATCACAGCAGCGCTGGGGTGTACTTGCTGGGCTTCACGTCTGCACACAACATCTAGAGTACAGCTGGGCATGAAATTGCACAAAAATAGGCAATTATTTTTTTTGGCAGGTACCATTGCTTCCCCTGCCAAAGACCTCCACCCCCCATCTCCATTCCAAACAAAGCATGACATATTTTGCCCTCCTACCTGTTGCAAGTACAGGCACTAGAGGTAGGGTATGGCCAACCACCAAGCAGAAAAAAACAACAACAATGGCAGTCTCACAGCAGTTGTAAAGTCTTTTCATTTGCACTTTTACGTTGGTTTTCATGCGTTATGCGTATAATATGAATGCACATATCAAATGTTGTGCCATACACTGTACCTGTATGTGTATGTGTATATCAAATGGGTTACAACGCACAGCAGTGCACCAGGCTACATGTGCATCAAATATGTTGTATTGCATGGTCTATGCAAGCACTCTCTGCGACTTAAGCATGGTTATATCTACCCCAAAAACAAATACAATTTATTACATTATGTAGATATGGCTTTTCTTTAATAATACCGGAGTTTTTAACCGGGGGACCCCTGGGGGTCTCTGATCGCTTCACCCAACCCCCGGGTCGCGATCGGAATCTGCGCCTCCCCGCACTCCGGTCCGTGATCGCAGTCTGAACCCCCGTGTTCCTTTCTTTCCAAGTGTTATACATACAGTACATACATGACCCTAAATGACAAACTCCAAATGAATTCCGCGCAAGCCAGCCAAATCAGAAAAATACTCTTTTTTTTGAATGAATGGCTGTTGTAATGTCTATGCGTTTCGCTGTGCTATGGGTCACGTTGGCTCACAGTGTGATTGGTATGAAGGAAATGTAAAATAACAGAATGTTCCGGTGACTTACTCAGATTGTAAGAAGCCGTAGTATATCTCATTCTGCCCATCACCTCTCCTTACCACTTGCCTTCCAACACACACACTCACACACATACACACACACACACACACACACACGTGCGCACGTCAATGCACTCATGCATGCTCACTTCCCCTTTTTCTAAAGATATAACATTTCTTAACCGAACATTCTAATGCTGATGTAACCATCACTACTGGTAAGTGAAAGCAGGTAATTGAGTTCTATAACACTGACTTATAATTTTGAAAAAAATTCCTCTTTAAAGGGTTAAATTTTTCTCTTCTTTATACATAACCAGCAGTGTTGACAGTTCGGCCATTTTCATGCCAAAATTGGGCTGCTTTTAAAATGATAGAAAATGTCCCGCGCTCCTAATTTACATATTCCTAACAGAAACGCCAAGGAATGCCAGCGTACACTCTTATTTACATATTGAAGTGAAAAGGATATTAGCTTATTCTCTCTCGGTAAGTAATGCACAAACACCCACATGACCAGAGCCTTAATTTATTTACTGATGCCTGATACAGCAGCTGAAAATATAGCTACTTTGACTGCTTTGACGGCACTGCTACTTTACTAAAGGTTAATTATATAAAGATACACAATGACAAGTACAGAGCAGGAGTGTCCAATCTTATCTGAAAAGGGCTGGCGTGGGTGCAAGTTTTTGTTTTAGCCCAGCACTGTGACACCTGATTCAACTAATTAATTAATTGTGATCTTCAATGAAGGCCTTGATAAGTAGAATCAGCTGAAACAAAAACCCACAGCGGCCCTTTTCTGACAAGATTGGACTCCCCGGGTCTAGAGAGTATCCACAAATCTTACAAAGAACAGCAGACAATTGACTTTTTTTTTTAGTCTTCATTAATTGATGATTTTTCATGATTTTTTTGTACGGCATGTTTTAGAACTCTGATGTGATGTAGGCCTACATTCCTCCAGCATCCCAGAAGTCCATTGATTGGTGTATTTAATTTGTGATAGTGCAGAGTGGGGTTCTGGATGGTAACTGGCCCCGGCCTTGTGCCAGATATCTGAGAAGAGTTGCCACTCTTGAGCCTGGCTGGGTGCCACCACAGGTGCTTCTGTTTTGTTGGGACTCTGCT
The DNA here is from genome assembly GCA_029718625.1 of Synaphobranchus kaupii. Taxonomy (NCBI): domain Eukaryota; kingdom Metazoa; phylum Chordata; class Actinopteri; order Anguilliformes; family Synaphobranchidae; genus Synaphobranchus; species Synaphobranchus kaupii. The sequence continues at coordinate 5,211,587 of CM056383.1, read as the reverse complement.
CTTCCCAGAATCCAGCCAGGGTGACAGCGTAACATTTACTGGGGGCTACAGTGCAATATAATTGTTTGGGAGCTATTCTTGTAACTCACATGTTGTGGGTTCAAATCCCATGTGACGCACTGTCATTATTTGTAACCCTTGAGCAGAAACAGTGTTCTCTTTAAGCATCAAATTTTTAAACGTTGTTTAATTGCGTTTTTACTTTGTTACATCTTGTTTATGGATATCCTTCTATGATTTTGTTAGGCTGGTTATCATTGTCATATATTTATCCTGCTATCCTGTATCATTTTTGGTTAAACACTTTGGTTAAACACTTTATATAGTACAAGTAGCAGTGTGAGCTGAATTAACACTCACCACTTTAATATGTATAGAAAATTCATTCCCCAGCCCTTTTTTCTTACTTGTGAACCAGTACCATACTGTACAGTAGGTTGCGAACAGTGTACCATGTTGGGGACATTACTAGAGTAGAAAAAAAAAACGGTCAGTTTTGTACCTTTGTAATATGTTGTAGTGGACATCTGCCATAGTAGTTTTACCATGCAGTTTGCAAGAGGTGGGGTAAAACACTTTGGGCTGATTATGTTGTATGAAAGGTGCTCTAAAAATGAAATATATTATCATTACAATGGCAGTGTAAGGCCCCGCACTGAGACCTCGTCAGGCCATATTCAAAGGTGTATTCAGCCCACTTGTGAATAAAGAAATCACACTGGGCTTCCTGCATTGTTGAGGCAGGTACATTGTTACAACATAGGAGAGACTGCGACTTCAGATCCTAAATTGGCATGCTTATTTATTTCGTAACCCTAGATTGGCATGTGTCTCTCGCTTGGGCAACTGGGTAATTGTTGACAGCCTGTTCCCCTGAGGAGTGTGGTATTTTGTAGCTCTGCTATTGGCTGCCACATTAAAACCCCCTGTAGGCCTATCGGCCAACAGCTTTTTCTGTGGTTCACAGAGAAGGTGAAGAAAGTCCCCCTCACACATAAACGAAAGCTATGTTTACACTTACACTTACACATACCTCCCCATCTTCCAGGCATACATACATACTGTATTTCACACGCACACACACACACACACACACACACACGCATGTACGCACACACACACACACACACACACACACGCATGTACGCACACACACAGTGTGACATTGGTAGACTGGCAAGCAGATACTCATATTGTGTACATTTTATTTACTTTTAAATTCTCCTTTGTGGCTAATGTACACATGATTCATGACGTGCTCTAAAGAAGTGAGAGAGCCACATCTTTCACTCCAATATGTCCCACCTGCAGAGGCGCAGTCATAGGTGGCTAATTACATAGGACCCAGTCTACACATTTCTTAGATGTGGTCCTCATGAACACAGACAGTAACATTTTAAACGTTAAATCAAGTCTGATATAGTACATTTTACTTGGATAGAGTACATTTGAACCCTCTTGGACTCATAGAGTTACTGTTAACTTAACATAGAAATATGTGTGGGCATGTTTCTGTTGTGTGGAAACATTAGAAGACTTGACAGAACAATGTTTGTGGAGATTGGGTGGGATGATGGTAAGACGAGGCGCAGTTAGCAATTAATTTCGCCACTGAGATGAGAGTGAGATCACAATAACATACATATATACAGTGTCTCTATTCACACAACATTCATGCATTGCTCACTGTTCACCTAATTAGCTGACAGATATCTACTCTAAAATAGAAAAAAGCTGTATATTTTGCTTTAATTAAACGTCAAACGTCAAAGCCAGGTATGATGCTCTCAGTGAATACAATAATATTATATATCTTATTGCCTTCTGCTGTATGGCGTATATGCAAAGCAAAGTGCAAAAATATAAATATATTTTCATATTTATGAAATTGTATTATTTTCAACTATTGATAAAGTTTCCCTATATAGTAGCTACTAGTAGCAGTGTGAGCTGGTGAGTGAATTAACCCTCACCACTTTAATATTTATCAAAAATTAATTCCCCAGCCTTTTTTTTCTTACTTGTGAACCAGTACCATACTGTACAGTAGGTTGCGAACAGTGTACCATGTTGGGGACATTAATAGAGTAGAATAGAAACAGACAGTTTTGTACCTTTGTAGTGGACATCTACCATAGTATAGTATCTACCATGCAGTTTTTAAGAGGTGAGGTAAACGGTTCAGCTGGACACGTCATATCAGATAACTTTTGTAACATTTTGTAAAGCATAGCATGACACTATTCAATGCATTATGCAATATTTCTCTGCACAGAATGGAAACTTAACACTCAACACTGAATAGCTTACTGAGCCTACCTGTGTTTGAGAAACCAGGGCAATCCATTGTCGCAATGAAATCTGCTCAAAGCACAAAATAAAATGCCATTATGACACCCCCCCCCCCCCCCAGCCTCCATCTTTGTGTCCAAGGAGCTGGTACTGAATAAAGCCAATTTACTGCATTGCTTCCGTTCCTTGGCACGGCACTTTTAAGAGCTCAGCTTCAGAATCCACATGAAAAAGCTGCAGTTAGCGCTCTCAGTATATCACAGGGGTGGAAATTAAAAGTAGTTTTTAGTATTGAGTTCCAGATGAATGAAAGATCTCAGGTAAATCCCATGCAGTGGTAGTGTGGTAATTAGGCAGAAGGCTAGGCCTGTGTAGTCACCATTTGGTTGCAGGTTCTCACCCTCAGTGGTACACTGAGTTGGGAAAAATTATGTCATTGTATGTTCACTCTGACTTTTTTGCTCATTGGATAAACATATACTAGCTTGATCTAAGCCCCTTGATTTACATAAGACTCTGTTCATTGGTCATTGGGACAGAGAAATTAACTGGTGGCACTCCTCTGCTCAGCTATAAATTAATTTACTATTGAATTAACATTACATTACATTACATTACAGGCATTAAGCAGACGCTCTTATCCACAGCGACTTACACAACTTTTTAGCATTTTTTTTAAAACATATTATCCATTTATACAGTTGGATATATACTAAAGCGATTCAGGTTAAGTACCTTGCTCAAGGGTACAACGGCAGTGTCCTACCTGGGAATCGAACCTGCAACCTTTCGGTTACAAGGCCAGTTCCTTAACCATTATACTACACTGCTGCCCTATGCTAATGTTAACAGTTGCTTCTTTTCACAACATCTCAATCTATCTCATCCCAGCAATATTTTCTCAGTTGGAATACACCGCAGTACAATCCCTGAGCTGGGTGTGGTTACCCTCTCTGAATGAAAGCGTCACATGCTGAACCATGGACCGGGCATAGCAGTGGGGTCACAAAGACGCGTTGGGAACTGTGCGTCACGCTTGGACGTACAGCTTGCATTTTCACAGGGCCATCTCCCCACCTTGAATGAATGAAGATTAGATATGTGTATACCTTTGATAATTCTCCTGTTCTTGGGTGTGGGGTGAAGACAAGGCCTGGTTCCTGTACAACCCTCACCGCCCCCCTCCCTCCACCCCCTGGCAGCCGGCAATGCCCTGCCATCGTGCCACAGACCGCAGGAATGAACCGTTCATTAAAAGGCTTAAAAAAGCTAAGGATAGCTGCAGGAGCCCAGCAACCACAGGACAGGTTCACTTGAGGGTACTTAATCACTCACTCACTCACTCAATCACAAGGTTATTCCGCCTGTGGGTACTCCTCGGTACTTGTTTGTAAATAATTTTGTTTTAATTAAGGAAAGTTCTAAAGTGTCATTTAAGAGGAAAACAAACACATTTTTGTAAAAATACTCCACTGCATCAGTGGCTTGATTTTATTTTATTTTTTGTTGTTTTGTTGGCACAGGATACATTGAGCCTCCTGGGAATGTTCCCCTCTCACCCTAATCTCAGCTGCAGCTACACGTGTTGAATGCAGATGCAGTGGAAGCGTTACTTTACCCCTTTATTTTTATTTTTAATTTTACCAGATGGTCTTCGTGAGATTAATCAACACTGTTTTGAGATCTAGCCAAGGCAGAACCGCCATAGGCCCACTGTTTCTGACAGCACATGACAACAGCAGCTAGCATTGCAGACAAATACATTGTGTGGGTGGGGGTGCAGCATAATTGTTAGGGAACTGGGCTTGTAAACCTCATTGCCACAACCTCCACTATTGACTCAGGAGAGTGCAGACAGGCGAGTGCTTTCTCCTGAATCACATAAGGTCAGCGTGCAAGTCGGGCTGTCAGACATAAGTCGGAGGATGACGCTTCATGTGCCGGTATTGAGCGATGACTACTGTCATCCCGGCCAATCGAACCAATCACGCTCTGTCCTGCGGGCCAGCCACCCAGACACAGGCAGCAGTGACATGGTCCGTGTTCGATATGAAACTGTGGGGCCCTTCCATGCACTGGAACAGCGCCTTAAGAAGATATTCCCCTCAGCAGTCTCTTTACTCCTCAATGTAAAAGATAGAAGCAACATACTTAGAAGGGGGAAAACAATGTTACCCACATGCTGGGTTACAATGTGATGTGATTTCATGGGTGTTGTAACTCATTAACACTCCTGTCTAAGTTGTAGGAAAGCAGGTCTCTAGGGAAGTGCTAGAGCATGCAGAGAGAACAGAGAATCGTATAAAACAATAGGCTACTGCTTTATGGTCTATGGACATGAAATGACCCCAGAGGTTTCCCTTGCAGGGTGACCATTTGTCACTGCACTTAGCCTATAGCATTTTTGGTGATGCTTTTGTCACTGCACTTAGCCTATAGCATTTTTGGTGATGATTTTGTCACTGCACTTAGCCTATAGCATTTTTGGTGATGATTTTGTCACTGCACTTAGCCTATAGCATTTTTGGTGATGATTTTGTCACTGCACTTAGCCTATAGCATTTTTGGTGATGATTTTGTCACTGCACTTAGCCTATAGCATTTTTGGTGATGATTTTGTCACTGCACTTTGCGCTTGAGTTGTGCACTTGAAAGCAGCTTTAAAGGTAATAGAATATCTTCTTTTTTATCTCTTTATCTCTTCAGTGTTCGCCTGTCATGGCTCACAGTCTCTGTTCCTTGCTTATTGAACATCACCAGGGACAGCAACAGCCTTCTCTTATTGCCAAGCTATTATCTTCGCTCAGCCATGTTGCACTAGGCTCGATCCCAGACTCTTTCTCTCTAGAGCATGTGGAAATAGAAGATACAGTTTGTGAGATTGATTTTACTGCAATCTGATTGGTCGAGCAAGTTTCATCCAGCATTTTGTTACAGGCCTTTGGTTAAGTTGGCTTGAATCACCGCCTCCAGATCCCCACCTACGCAAGATCATGATTTGGCAGATGAAGCAATGACAAAGCACGTACCTGGAATATTATCTCAAATCAAACTGAGCCTGATTAGGCTCACAGAACTTCACGCTTATGCAGCTAACAGGTAAGGCTGCCATTCTCAGACCTCTTGCTTACTGATTCTCTTTGAGGAAGCAGAAACAGCTCTTCTCCACTCTTTTTGCCCCTAGTAGTGGAATGAGTTTACCACTGCCGTTTTTTATAACGTTACGTTATTGTTGGGTCAGTACACGAATATTTTTTGTTATAAATATATAATTTCCCTTTTTTTTTTTTCTTCAAATAAGGCCAAACTGGTTACCTATATATCATGTTTTCGGTCGATGACGTTCGTCAAATTCAATAAACCTGTGATCTGCATTAGAATAGAATAGAATAGAATAGAATAGAATAACTTTTATTTTCCCTTTCGGGAACTTCAGTTGTAGCCACCAGCAACATCAAAAAAGACATAGACAGTGGGGCAGACCCACAACACACAAACAAACACACCAAATAAAGACATACAATATCAAATTAAGTGAATTAAATTGGAATACAGCCATGATTAAAAATAGTCCCCGCTGTCCCGCGATGTCCAGTGTCATTTAGCAGTCCAACACACAAACTCCGCCTCCACGACTTTCCGCCATACACGCAGTGTTGCGGTCTCTGTACTGTCGAAACGGAGCACCTAACTGCGTCAGCCATCCCACTCGTCGCCTCACTCCTCCCCTGCACCATCTTCTCCTTCCCTTCCATGGTTGCCCTTTGAAGACCGCCTGCACTCTCTGATCACTCTCTGTTGCGAATGCGTCTCCATGGTGACGACCACAAACAAAATTATTACGGTGAGACAATTCCCCAATATCATCAAAACAAGTGGTAGGAGTGCCCCGAAAAATCTCCAGCCCGCCTCCCCGCACCACAACAGACACACAGCGCATGAAAAAACAAAAGACAAAAGCCAGACACAACAAAAGTTGTACTTTGTTGGCAAGTTTACTTTAGAAAATGTACAGGTTTTAAAATGTTAACTGCTGCTACAGCATTCTTTACAATTCACAAACAGACATTTATATGAAGAAACATCATGTACAATAGAAAGGGGTGATAAATCAATAAATGCAGATAAAAATGAGTAATATTTTTACCTAGAAAATAGCGTACATAAAGCATTTTTACAAACGTATCCAGACATGTTTGTGGGTCAGATGGTGGCAAATAAGTAATAGTACCAATTTTCTTAACATAATAGTATTTATGATATTTGCAAACAGAATTTTGTGAACACAAGGATATCTATGCTCTGTAAGACCACACAGGTTTTGATAGAAATCCAAATAAATAAATCAATAAATGCATAATAATAATAATTATAATAATATTAATACATTTTATTCATTCTGTGCTTTTCATAGACCCAAAGCAGTGGATGCAGACAATTGTTCAAACATGCCCTATAGTGTAGTAATTTTTCTGTTTAATTTCTAAGTGCAACACATCTGAATCAGAGTATTTCCACTATAAATTATTTTCATTTTGCAGTTTGATGTGGCACATACAGTTTCATTGACCACATTCTCTTGAGATGGTAAAATGAAGAAACACAGGGCCAAGTTGCATTAAATAATTTAGGAAAGTTTGGATAGCACTGCTTTGGAATAGAGCTAGTTTATTTAGTGTGAGCTACGATAGGCAATATTGTTAGTTGTAACTTGGCCACATTTTGATATCAAGACTTTTAAAGGCAGGCCTAGTTTTTGCAAGTTGGAATTAAGAACTTATAGATAGCGCTATGTAGGCTATGGGTGAGTAACTTGGCTTTTTTTATGTCGTAGACGTTTTTGATCTGATATCACTTATTTTTTATAGCTAACTAATGATGAATAATGCATGATGATAAACACGGAGAGAGACATGCATTCCAAAGAAATGTATGCAGACATTCCCTTAACCATAACGCCCTCTATTGACAAGAATGAGAACAGTTATCCTATTACAGACAGCACACAATTACATTAAAAGAGTTTGTAGATTAGCATTATTTAATGTGTAATGAAATACAATGAACAGCACCACCTGAGCTATGGATCATGAAGAAGCATGTAAATTAATGAACCAAGTGTATATGGAGACATGCATGCACAATGGGCTAGACGCAAACACATTCTAGCTGAAAGACATACAGCCTAAATAGCTAGTACAGCCTAAATAGTTTGCATCAGTAAAATATGGAAATACAGTTTTAAAATAGGGCTATTAGTATTCTATGAAATACATTTAACGTTAGGCTATTCAACACTGGATTGCCGGATGCATAACTCCAACCTTCCATGTGTGGGCTACGAGCTAGCGAGCGAGCTAGTGAGTTTCTGCACAGCAGAGGTTTTTTTCCGGTAGTGTAGAACGTTACCTGTGGGAAATGTTTTGGTACCGGACAGCTAGGTTTAGTTTAGTTTTATGTAGTGCAATGAATGTAGGCTAAAATGCATGTTGATTCGCTTCGTAGTAGCCTAGCTTGTATCTGCTTCCTGACGAGAAGCAGGAAGTAACGTTGGCGAACGAGCTTAATTGGAGAACGCATATTTCCCAGGAATCTTAGCCAGAAAGAAAACGAGATACTACTAAGAAAGTACATACCAGAGATTATTCTTCTTATTATTATTATTATTATTATAATAAATAAAAGTTTTTGCAGTAAGCTAAATTATCAGCAGAGTAGCGTAGACTAGAGCCACATTCGGAGGCTATCTATTTATTTATAAGTGACTAACTATGAATCAGATATATTTGGGCAATTGGCGGTTTATAAATCCGATCGCTTAAAGGCTTGCAGCTTAAAAGAGGCTATTCTCAATTCTTAATGTAGGCTATTATCGTAAATTCTTAATTTTCCTAGTAGTTAATTTAATGGTGACCTTGTGTTATGTGTGAAAAGGATAAAGTGAACAGAGCTGAAGTGAAGAAATTAACGAATAAAGAAATGTTGGCCGAGGCAAGGGGTTTCCACAGTCAGTCAGTCATGACCGCAAGAGCAGAGCGTAACACCCTCCCCAAACCAGACAAAAGCGAGCGTCCGGTTTGGGGAGGGTGTGATATAGTACATTACATTACATTCATTTAGCAAACGCTTTTATCCAAAGCGACGTACAATAAGTGCATACAGAGACATCATCAAGATCACTACAGAACAGACAAGACAAAGCACATCCTTCCCATAATGTAGCAGCTATCCCTAGTAATGAACGTTGACTGTAGTTCAGAGTAAGCTGTGGGTAAATTAGCAATACTACACTTCTATTCTAAAACTATTATAAACTATAATGAACAGACAGGAAAACACAGGGAACTAGTAAACACAGGGAACTGATATTCATAGGTTAGAATATCAGTCAAGGTGGAGTCTGAAGAGGTGTGTCTTCAGGCCTCGACGGAATGCAGGCAGGGTTGGAGTAGAACGTAGGGGAATGGGAAGTTCATTCCACCACTGAGGAGCTAAGGTGGAAAAACTCCGCAGTCGGGACGAGCGAGAGCCTTTGACACGGAGGGGGGGAAGTGCCAGTCGCCCTGCTGTAGAAGAGCGAAGTGGTCGAGCAGGAACATAGTTCTGGATTAAGTCCTGCAGGTAGGCGGGGCCTGTACTATTGGCTGCAGTGTAGGCCAGGGTCAGAACTTTGAACCTGATCCTGGCTGCAACTGGCAGCCAGTGGAGTGACCTCAGCAGCGGGGTTACATGGGAAAATTTCAGGAGGTAGAACACAAGCCGGGCAGCTGCATTCTGGATCAGTTGAAGAGGCAGAATGGTGCAGGCTGGTAGGCTTGCGAGCAGGGAGTTGCAGTAGCTTCTTGGACAGCATGAAGCCATTAGCTACATTAACATTAAAAAACATTAGTATGAAACGTTTTTATTGGACAATAAGTTTGATGAGCTGGTATATTGGTGCTTTCCTCTAAATCTACAACCACCCTTTCTGACCCTCTTCCCGCTAAATTAGTTAAGGAACTTCTCCCAATATTAGCCCCCTCCCTACTCAACATTATTAACACCTCTCTCTCCTCTGGCGTTGTGCCCTCCTCCTTTAAATCAGCCGTAATTAAACCTCTACTCAAAAAATCTAACCTTGATTCTGATGTCCCTAATAACTTTCGACCAATCTCTAATCTCCCCTTCTTCTCTAAAGTCTTGGAAAGAATAGTCTTCACCCAACTAACCGATTACCTCTCGTGTAATAGTCTTCTTGAACCCTTTCAATCTGGTTTTAGGTCTCTCCACAGCACCGAGACCGCTCTCACAAAAGTGGTAAATGACCTACTCCTCACCTCAGATTCCGGCTCCTCTTCTGTTCTTATCCTACTCGACTTGAGCGCGGCATTTGATACTGTCGATCATAATATTCTTTTAAATCGCCTAGCGAGCTACGTTGGCATTCGTGACTCTGCGCTTTCCTGGCTAACTTCCTACCTATCTGATAGAACGCATTGTGTGTCACATAGAAGTACTGTGTCTGACTACTCTAGGGTAGACTCTGGCGTGCCGCAGGGCTCTGTGTTGGGGCCTTTGCTCTTCTCTATCTACATGCTACCTCTTGGCAAAATTTTCCGCAGCCACGGTATTAAATTTCACTGTTACGCCGATGATACTCAAGTTTATATACCAATTAGACCTGATGACCATTCACAACTTACAAACCTGGAATTATGCCTAGTCACTGTCACAAATTGGATGTCTCAAAACTTCTTGCGACTAAACACCAACAAAACTGAGATGCTAGTTGTTGGCCCAAAAACCCAACTACCTCTTGTTGCAGACCTTACTCTGAACCTTGGTGATTGTGTAATTACCCAGAGTCCTATAATTAAAAACCTTGGCGTTACTTTCGACTCAGCACTCTCATTTGACGCACACATTAAGGAAATCACTACGATATCATTCTTCCATCTTCGCAATATTTCGAAAATCTGCTCCCTGCTAAATACGGCGGATGCTGAAACCTTAATACACGCTTTTGTTTCATCAAGACTCGACTATTGCAATGCCGTACTCTCTGGCCTACCCGACTGCAGTATTAAAAAATTACAACTCGTGCAAAATGCTGCCGCCAGAATACTAACCAGAACCAGAAAATTTGATCACATCACTCCAATCCTAATCTCCCTTCACTGGCTCCCAATTCAAGCCAGATTTGACTTTAAGGTGCTTCTGCTAACTTATAAATCATTACATGGGCTTTCACCATCATATCTATCCGACCTCATCATCCCTTATATTCCCCCTCGTGCCCTCCGATCACTTGATGCTGGCTACCTTACTCTTCCTAAAATCAAAAAAAAAACAGCAGGCAGTAGAGCGTTCTCCTACCGAGCTCCCTATCTCTGGAACCAGCTACCTCCTACAGTCAGGGAAGCTAATTCTGTTGCAGTTTTCAAATCTAGACTCAAAACCTACTTATTTTCACAATCATATGACCTACCTTAGCACCACTGGCTTGGGTTCGATAGTCTTTCTCCTACCAATCTGATGTCTGTATGAGTGTGTCTGTGCCCAAACATGTCAGGGTTTTGTGCTGTTTCTGCACTGCTCTGTGTGTGTGTTTGCGAGGCTGTAGAATAGCTAGATTGTTTGTCTTGCTAAAACCCTGCTTTTGTCTACCTTGCCTTGCCTAACTTTTTCTGTGGTCATCTTGTGATTTAATAAAAAATTTTTTATTTGTTTTTATTTTCATTTTTATTTTATTTTAATTCTTTACAACCGATTGTAATGTTTATTGTCTCTCCATGATTCTTTTAACTCTGTTTTATTGCTGTAAAGTGTATTGAGACACCCTGGTGTGATTTTGCACTTTAAATAAACTTTGATTGATTGATTGATACGGACCATACCCTCAAATAATAATTCTCCCCATTGGATAACATCGCGACGGAGGCAGGCAGTTTGGCAGGAAAATGGGAAGAAGAAGGAGAAGAAGTGGAAGAGGAAGGAGAAAAACGGCAAAATAACCCAAGTTTGGGGTTTTATTGTGTGGATGTGTGAAGTTGTATCTGAATGCTGTGTGGTTACATGAGGTCAGAACATACAGAAGTTAATGTTTTTAAGGGCTGAGAGTCTATGGTCATTGTGGTTACTTCTGTAGGAAACCCTGAAAAGTGCCAAACTCTCGGTGCTGTATAGGTATGGGGCATGCCCCACCAAGCCGTAACTTAGCGGATGGCATACCTGCCATCCCAACCATCCCAATATCAAATATAACTAAATTTTACTAATGTTATATGACTATATGATAATCGACATTGAAAAACAATGTTTAATTCATCTACTTAAACCTTAGCTAACATCAGGTTATCTTTTCCCAACTAAAACTTTGATGTTTATTGAAAACCACTTTGATTTACATGTAAGGCTGTCAAGTCTACCCACTCTCCCAGCACTGTCTAGAAATTGCTTAACTTCAGCAATTATTGTTTTAAAATGAATGCTATAGCTGTTGTTCTGTTCTACTACTACTACAGACTTTTACTATCGACTTTTTATGTTATAGTTCTAATTGTGTTGACTTGTACCATGGAAATTTTGATGTTTTTAATTTTGTATTATGACCTTTTATTCTCAACGTGGCATTTATGCCCTACAAAATGTTACTCACTAGTGTTCATCAAACCTTACACCTTGTGCAGATACTATTTTGTAGGTTTCTCTTAATAAAAACATATGCTTTTATTAGTACAAACATGTAAACATATGTTTTTTTCAGTGTGATATAGTGATATTTTTAAAGATGAAGTATGTTTTAATAAATCTACTTATTGGCCCCTCACACTTAGTTTTTTCCCCAGGAAGCATGAATGTACGTAACAGGAAGTTGATGTTCTTTCCTTGCTATTAGCAGCCCACAAGAGAACACACATTTGAAACCTAATCAATTTGAGTCTGAGTCGCCACAAGAGTCAGTGTTTCTCATCTCACAGCTATGAGCTTCAATATCAAGGACACTTAAAAATTGAAAATGGCCAGCTGATAAGCATGAATATAGTTTACATATTTTATGCCCATTCATAGAGAAAACTGTGGCTGTGGCTGGCTGCTGACTTCGGCTGATTGTCAATTTAGCCCTTGTTCTTAACAGACGGACCAGATGCTCTTGCTCTCAAAGGTGACGGGTGGTCTTTCCCCGCCTGTCTCTATCAAGCTTTGTCGGCTGTCACCTGAAAACACTAACAATGCATGCATGCAGGTATGTTTGGCCTAATGACTAAGCCGTTTGTATTTTCCCCAGTAATAATAATAATAATAATAATAATAATTTCTGGAAACCCAGGCCCACACCAAGAGGAGCAAAGGGATCAATGTCTACATCATTATACATATATATTAGGGGTGTAACGATTCTACAAATCCACGGTTCGGTTCAGACCTCGATTTTTGAGCCACGGTTCGGTTCATACCTGGGTTTTTTTTTGTTTTGTTTGTGTAATGTGTAATATTTACAAAATATACAGCTCAGGGTTTTTCCTACATAGTAAATTATTTGGCGGCCGCCAAAATGATTTCACGGACCGCCAAAGGAAAATCGCGACCGCCAAAATTACAATAACTGAGAAAACGGCAAATAAAATCATATCCAAATGAATTTCATTTCATTTTTTGTGTACAATATGGTCTTTCAGCCAGCGGATGGCGATATATATTGTACTAGTCGCCATAAATATGTCAGTACTAGGAGACGAGTAGAAGAAGCATAGAACTGCATAGCATAGACTGTAGCCTATAGAAATGCGGCTCAGCTATTCTCTGGCAGAGTGCGACTCGTTAGAAAGACATCGCGTGGTCAACGAGTTGGATGGAACATGCTCCAATTTTGAATTAGGCTACCTTTGAAGCCCCAACTTATGAAAAGGTAAAAGCTTTAACCCGATCCACGTTGGCACCCCATAACTATAGTGGTAGACTTATCGGTCCCAATTACAGTAGCCTATTCATGTTTGTCTTAAATTGTAAACTAGGCTGCAGCTTTAAGAAAACCCCAGGATTGATACTACAGTTCAATTAAAGAAGAGGGTGCTGTTAATAGCCCAAAGCGTTTATGACTCTCGTCTTGCCACAGCCACAGACTGTAAAATGCACTGTTTACAAGAAAATCATGTTCAGATACAGCTAGAAACAATATTTTTTAAAAATGTTGTACAAATAGGCCTACGCATTCGGCCTTTTCCGTTGCTTACTGTAGGCTACTATAGGCTATAGTAGGCTAGCTGATGCACTTTCGGTTTAGAAGACACCTAATTTTTTCCTCCAAAATCTCTCGTAGCTATAAATATGTTAATGAAACCAAATATCTTACCTGTAGGCTATATGCAGGTAGGCTACCACTGTGTTATGATTAACCCTGAATAGTTTATCTTGTTACGTTTCGCCAAAGTCCCGTACAGCCGACATTTCCACAGTGACCTATCGCATTTAGGGCTGAAATAGTCTACGTTGCTGTTGAATTAATTTTTTTCTTTTAAACGTGTAGCTACACTTATTTTTTATTTCTGTTTTAGAGTGTTGTTTATTTATTCTTCTATTTGTGTGCTATCAAAATAGCCTAAATGGTGTAATATTCAAATATTCAAAAAGCTTCACGGACCTTTGATTCCTAAAACCTAACTCCTAAACACAATCCTACTGGTGCTTTACAACCAAAGCCTACATGGGCTCTTTGTACTCCAAAAACTGTATTTACGGTAAAATGTATGCAAAAAATGTTGCTGCTCACGCACTGCGTGCGCTCGCATTGGTACCTCCAAAACCCATTTATCTGCCAGGAAAAACCCTGCAGCTTGCCCTAACTTTAAATAGAATAATCATTTCGTGATTTACATGTGTTATAGTGTTAATTGTGAAATGAAAAATTAGTTTTCTTACATTAGTAACGTAATGAGTGCTCAACAGGCTGCACCTGCAGTGGTGGCAGCGGGTTGGGGTTGGGGGAGGGTGTGTGTCGCGGTTCCGTCTTCCAGAACCGAGACACAAGACCGTGGACGTTTGTATCACGGTTTCCATCTCGGTTTCAGAACCGTTACACCCCTAATATATATATATACATATTATATATATATGATACCAAGAGAAGCATTCAGTCTATCCACAATGTGTTTTCTCTTTATAACACATGCTTATAGAATTTGTGGGTGCATCAGGGCCATAGACCAGTCAGGTGAGCTGAGGTGACAGTGCTGTTCCCCTGTGACTGCATGTGAGCCCTCTTGTTGGCTGTTCTGTGCTGTATTGGGGTACTCTCATGGTTGTGTACACCCCTTTTGTAGAACCCGCACAGCTAGACCAATGAGGGAATAGCTGGAGGGGAAGGAGCAAACGTGTTTTTCCTCTGCTGTTGTGATGTAAATAAAAAGAGGTTAGTGATTTATCCTCCGTTCATGAATAGAGCACAAGTACATTTAAGAATATACTGGGTCCGTCGCCACGAGTCAGATATGAATGCGCTGCTCCATATCCCGCTTAAGACAGGCCTGAAACGGATCAGTATGATTGTTATTATTCTCCGTTCGCAAACGGGGACATGTTGTCATCACGGATATATCCGACCTGTCGTCCAAATGTCAATATTCTAATGGGAGCATTAGAACATTCACAAAGGAGCTGAACAACACATCGAATATATCTATGATCACAAAAAGTAAGCGTAACAGTTACTATTGGTTTACTCGTAATTATCTGACTCCATATTAAACTATAATTTAGAATTTCACTTTAATCATGCGTGAAGCTCAGAGTGGTTACACTCGACTCTTCCTTGTGTGCCACCATTACTCAATATATGCTCCCGGGATTAGCACTATTGCCGAATCTCAGTTCGGTGGAGAACACAGAGGTTGGGGGTCTGGCCAACACAATACATGCATTATATTTTACATAGATAGTTGCGAGCCCAGGTCAGCGTGCACTCAGAGGGCTCCTTAAGGCTAATTTGACAAGAACCGACGTAGAACGTCCATGGGTTCTCTTCACATCAAATTCCCAGAACCATGCATCACCAATCCCTTATACTGGCAGAACTTGGCCACCTATTCCCAACTTGGGGACTCCACATAAAGTACCACGCCACTGATCAGTTGGTCATTGGTCAGAATTGTTCCCCTGAGTATTCAGTCGTAATTTAGGCTGAAAAAGGTATAAAATGGATTAGAGTCATGGAGACCACGCAAGTTAAAATAAGAAGAATTTATTCACAGGCAGGTAGGTCATTATCCTAGAATTATGTCAATTACAAAATACAAAAATGAAGAAAAGAAACACAGAGTAAATATCTTACCCGGCCTGCTTCAGCTACACACAGATACAGAATACGCACAGTGTGGGAAGTCGGTTGCGATCTTCCTTACACAAAACACAGAGTCTGCACGGTGTGGGAAGTCGGTTGCGATCTTCCTTACACAAAAACACAGAGTATGCACGGAGTCTGCACGGTGTGGGAAGTCGGTTGCGATCTTCTCAGATAGGTTTGTCTCCCTTTCTTTTATGCCAAATCCCGCGTTTGAACCAGGCGGCAGTGCCATAAATTAACCTGGAGGTGTGGTCGAATCTGGAATTTAGACCCCCACCTTTGGGGGTTGTTGAGTAGGGAGAGGGGAAAAGGAGTTGATTACCAGAGAGGACATTCCAGTGTTATAGTTTTTCCTGAGTTATTGAAACTATGTATTACTAAACTCCATTTGGTATGAAATGTATCTCATTTGATTCCTTGATTTTACCGGATTACATCCATACCAAACAGATTACCATTATGATTATTATTCTGGAATTTAGCACAGATTAAGTCTTATTATGTTGCAGTTGTCATGGAAATTCCCTCCTGATGAACCATTTTACATGCAATTCCTGTTACTACTACATAAGACATAATGTAACAATATAATAATCACATGTGCAATGTTTGTAAGTTTTACAGGGTCTGTTGACCATCTCAACAGAAGTTTCAGAGCCCTGTTCCAGGAGAGAAGTAAAGGGTGTAATGACAGAGGTGCCAACATGAGAGACGGGAAAGATCACAGATGTATTGTTTTGGCCAGGGGCTTAATGGCCTCTTCTGCCCTAACTGCCCCTAACACACACATACCCACCCATGACAAAACAGTCCAACTTCCTCTTATCGCAGTCTTTTCCCAGGTGAGGACATCCTTGAGAACAAATGGGCTGAAAAACCCAAAGGAAGTCAGAGTTGTATTGTTTTATTACAAGGCCCTCTGGTCCTTTGAAGTTTATGACGAGCACCGTTCTCAGGCTCCTCAGAAATGTCAGTCTTTCTGGAATCCCACTTTAACTCCCCTCTTACACTTTCATCTTATCAGCACAGCACACCGTGGCTTTTCCATATTACACTCAGGCCTTTATATGTGCAAACACCGTGTTCCATATATCTCCGTCAGGTTCCATATCTAGTTATCTAGTTCCATATATCTCTGTCAGGGGTCCGGACCGTTGTCCTAGATAGAATGTACAGGATATTCGTTGAAATTATAAAAATAAAAAAAATGTTTAAAATGATTATTTTTATTTATTTATTTATTTATTCTAATTAAAGAACTATGGACATCAAAGGTTTTACCACAGACATCGATTTGATGTACGTGCATATGGCCAACCCCTGATTTCCAGTTCTGTTCTCTTACCCCAGGGCTTCTACCAGATAATTCGGGGGAGGAGTGAGGCAACGACTGGGAAGGCTGACGCAGTTTGGTGCTCCGTACAGTGTACAGAGACCGCAACACTGCGTGTGTGGAGGCGGAGTTTGTGTGTTGGACTGCTTAATGACACTGGATATCTTTTTTTTATTTTTAATCATGGCTGCATTGCACTTTAGTTCACTTAATGTGTTTGATTAATGCAATGATTATATTGAATGTCTTTGTTTGATATGTTTGTGTGTTGTGGCTCTGCCCCACTGTCTATGTCTTTTTTGTTGTTGCTGGGGCTACAACTGAAGTTCCCTAGCGGGAAAATAAAAGTTATTCTATTCTATTCTCCCGCCCTGTGTTCACAGATTGCTCCAACCCTCCCCTGGTTCAAGCCTATGCCATGACACAACTTGAAGGCCAAGATGTACCACCTCACTCTTCTGATCTGCATATCACTATACACTTCTTTGCTTGATGTCTCTATTTTACCAGATAATTTAATACCTCAGACTATAATCTGCCCAGCCATTGTAATGATTTGCTCGGTAGATTTCCTTTCTAATACCATTTAGTCTAATTTTAACACATGGCCGGCCAGGAGTGGATCGGCTCCCTTTCAATAGTTAGATTCCTCCTGAAATGTCTTGCCAATGGGGAATTTGGTTTTTCCTCTCTCTGGGGATTTTTTTAAACTCACCTGCTGGTTTTTGGGGGGTTCAGACAGGTGCGCTATTTCCCATTTTTGTGACTGTAAAAACGCGACACGAGAAATGAATGGAATTGAATAGCTGAATACCATTACTGTTGTTTTTATCATTTTTGATATAATATTTTTATTGCGTAAAATAAGAAAAAACATAAAGAGCACTCACAGAGAAATACCTTCCCCTTTCCCAAGAGTCCTTGTGAGACTTTACAAGCGGTAACAAATGTCTGGTACTAATTCAACTCTAACACAGGATATATGAGTCCAAAAGGGATAAAACGGCTGTCTGTCAGAGTGAAATATAGTCTTGTCACAGTTGATTTAAGAAAGAGCATTTTCCCTTGGCAGAAGGTAGCGGATGATTTGTAGTATAAAAAAAATAAAAGTCAAATTGTATGCCACTCTGGCAGCATGGAATCTCTGTGGTAGTGGAAGTTCTGCATGTGAAATATATCCAAACGCCAGAGGATCTGCCAATGGCAGGAGAGCTAGTGGGGTGGCAGTCCTCCGACTGAAGCCTTCACCAGGAGGGCGGCTCTCTGATATAGAGAGCGGGCCTGGTGATGATTCATCACCAGAGTGCAGCAGCAAATGGGGAGGGGCTCAAATCAGGAATGTCAATCACACTATGCCCTTTTCCCCTGGCCTCCTCATTATATATATGTAGTATATAAATATATATAAGTATATATATAAATTTTTATTTTTTTTCTAATATCTACTTCAGAGGATGTGTAAGATCACTATTTTCCTCATATAAATTTATATAAGGCTTGCTGCCTTGGATTAATCAATGTCACACTCCAGGCCCCTCAGGGCAGACCAGCTGTTAACGATGACACCTGGTGCAATTTGAGAAATTACTTGAGTGTGGCAACACATATTCTGAGCCCAGACACAATTTCACTTTCCTTGTAAATTAACAATAGGCAACAAAATTAAAAAGCATCTCAACTTCATTACCAGATGTGACTTCCTGATGGGGGGTGGGGGACACAGCTCCGCTCAGCCATAACCGTACATTGTTTTTAGGTGATATTTCAAAAAACATTGCACATATGTGCATACAAATACACACACAAACACACACAATATACAGTTAAATTAAAAAGTATTGGGACAGTGAGACATTTATTGATGTTTTGGCTCTGTACTCCAGCACATTAGATTTGAAATAAAACAATGAATATGAGGTAACGCCCTCTTTTAATGTTCAGCACTCTGAATACAGAACACAACAGTTAAAACTCCTCACTTGTCCAACATGTAAAATAGATTTATTTGATTTACTTTCTTAATTATTATGAAGGATATAAATTATCAATTAAATTGGCAAATTCATTGATAGGCAGAGCAACTTGTTGGATCAACCTTTATCAAAACGTACAACTCACAACCAGATTAAAATTCTGAGATTTATTAAGTTACAACAAGTATTCAATGTCTAATCTAAAGACGAAGGTTCAACTACATGAATGTTACAGACATAGACAAGTGACAGTCACCAAAGAAATTAATGGAAGAAGATACCCGATGGCAGCTTGTTTCTCACAAGGTAATCCCCAGAATGTGCCAAGACCAAAGTCCAAAAACCCACAGATAGCAGAATATTCAAAAAGACCAGGGATGAAATGTAAAATGTCAGATGAGCTGTAGGGCCAAGAAAATAAGACCCCATGTGAGACCCAACACGAAAAACACCAGACCCTGATGCAAGACTTAGATGCAAACCAAAAAGCAAAGACAGGCCCACATTTTATGGAGTTGAAAGAGGGGGAGGGACACGCCCTCCTCTCCCGGCCCATAAAGTACTTGATGAACGATCAGGGGAGGATATTTGCCCTGATAGGGTGATGCCGTGTTAAGGTGTGGAAGGGGGGGTCAGAGAAGGACTGGTTTATCTTATAACTGACAAATTTACGTATTAATTAAAGTGATGGGAATTGGGGGGTGGGACTAGATTAAACTGTAAATTACACGAGAATTGTATGGAACACATGGTTGGCTAAATGGCTGTAAGGCATCCAGGGTCTGACATATCAAACGTGCCTCAAACCATCACTCTGCTGCCAGATTTCCCTATTGAAAAGTAAGCCAGGAGAAACAACCCTTAAAGTGATCCATCCATATCTACTGCATATCTGGCAGTAATGGTTTGAGGCTTGTTTGATATCTCAGACCCTTGATGACTTACAGCCATTTAGCCAAATGTGTTCCATACTATTCCCGTGTAATTTATAGCCTAATCTAGTCCCACACCCCAATTCCCACAGAGATACATTCAAATGCAGAGAGGTTACAGTATCGCTTGTAAGAGTTTTTTGATATTATTGGATCACAGACATCAGGTAGTCATGACATGCAAAGGATATGCAACCAAATATTAAATATGATTAGTTTTATGTTAATTTGTCCAATTACTTTTGGTGCCGTAAAATAGGAGGACTATGTGTAAAAATGGCTACAATTGCTACACGGTTCACCCGATATAGATGTAAAAATCCTCAAATTAAAGCTTAAAGTCTGCACTTTAACCTCATAGTCACTGTCCAATTTCAAATTCAATGTGCTGGAGTACAGAGCCAAAACAACAACAAAAAAAGGGTCACTGTCCTAACACTTTTGGAGTGCACTGTATTATTTAATCTAAAAAAAGCTATGCCCCCACCCCACCTCTCTCTCTTACTCTGTCTTTCACGCATACAAACATGTGCACACAAACTCGCAGGGACGCAACAAATCCCCCTCAGATTCTAACAAATTATCACTTAAAACTTGTGTCAAAGACATACCAGCGCCCACTTTGAAATTAAAACTGAAAAGAACATATAACTCTGCCCTCACACTATAAATCTACAATCAAAAATCACACTGGCTTTCTTTGAAATATTTGTTCTTCTTTTTTTGGCCCGACAAACCCCAACCCAGGAAGAAGGAAATGGCCTCATACAATATTAGTCAATAATTCAAGGTGAAAATACTCTTAAAAGGAGAGCAATAGTATTTTGTTTGGTTAGAACAAGTCAGTGATGCACTGCAGAAGGTAGCTGTGTCCATTTTGGCACTGCTTTCCCATCACCCCTGTCCTACATCTGACAAGAGAATAATTTGTATTGGTCCAGGCACATCACACTCTCAAACTTTAGCTTCAGTCTCAATTTGATTTATTGCACATGAATGAGACCGACTAATTAAACCACGCTCTTCAATTGGCCCACCTCCCACCTCCTTTGAACGAAGTAATGAGAAATTCCAACTCTTTTACTTAAAGATGATAATGTCTTGGTTTTAACCAAAATTAACTCTTGAATCAATCCTGTCAGTTTCCAACTTGTTACACATCAATGTAAAAATCATTGTCTTCTTTGCTTTCACTGTGTCTTTTTTGCTTGGTTTCCAATGTCCGTGCTGCATCGGAATCAACAAGATTTTAACCAGAACTGATGGAAGACCGGAGACATTTTGTAGGAGGAGGAACGACCAGACCAGACGAGGATAGATTCCTATATCCGGAAATGGATTTAAGAAGACTGTAGCAGATCAGAATTCTTAATGCATGCATGCATTCAATAATGCACAGAGAATATTCCTAATGTATGCATGCATTCAGAAATGCATAGAGAATAGAATATGGAACAGAAAGGAATCCTATTGTCAGGAGGCTATACTCTACAAAGGAATGGTTTGTTCTTGTACTTTCTGTTGTTGTTTTTAGAGTTGTCGTTGTTCCTGTTTATGTTCCAGGTTTCCAAGCGGACATATAAAAGTGACAGTTAATGCAATGAGTTCCTGCTTAGACTGTATTTTAATATCGAATTCAGAATTCATCACAACAGTAAAGTTTGTGCAAACACTTCCATTTATTATTCCAAATAAAAGTACTATGTGGCTTACAAGGACTGAAATTGACCACAGTAAATATAGCCTGAAGGGGTGGCACCCTAAAAACCACATAGCTGTCAGACTGTATCCAGAGACTGCATATAAATACATGTCTCTTTTAAAACCTGAGAGAATCTAAGTTGAATTTGAGATGCAGCCAGTTTGAATTCAATGTTCCTTCACACTCATTAGCCCGGGTCTCTCTGAACAAAGAATAGTGTGTTCTGCATGGGATATTGGAAACACGCTCCCACCCGGACAACCTCTGTCAGAAAGCCTCTTCTCCCTTAGAACTTTCTAGAACAGGGGTGGTCAGGTCTGTTGCATTATCCACAACCTCCTCAGGCTCAGCCATGTCAGTCCCCGTCTTATCCACCTCCACTGGTTACCTACATCAGCTCACGTCAAATTCAAAACCTTGGTGCTAGACTAATGGGCAGATAAAGTGCAGACCGTTCACACAAACCAGATATCTCAATTCTGCTACCCCTGGGTGCCTGGCCCCTCCACCTCAACGTAACTGCACTTCCAGCTCACATCTCCTGTCTGTTCTGGCCCCCCAGTGCTGGCATGCTCTTCCTATTGCAGTCAGCACAGCAGAAACCTTGTCCATGTTTCGACATAGACTGAAGACTCACCTCAGCACCTCAGATTGCACCACAGATCTCCTGGCTCCCTTTAGATATCCTTTCTTTCTCTCTTTCCTTGAGAGACAACTTTATAGGAATAGCTGTGAAAATGTAGGCTATTTGTCTAGTGCTACTACAAATAGTTGTGTGTTAGGTTAACATTCATTCATGACTCCTTAAAGGTTGTATCAGCGATTTTGGGTGGAAACATAAATGATCACATTCATCTGATTTTTCCTCACGATCCGCTAGCTGCCCGCCCCATAAGCAGGCCGTCAAAAAACCGCGTCTCTGTAGGCAGCCTATGCTCCGAGATCGTACACAAAAACAATGGTACTACCAACTACTCAAAACCAAAATAAACAGTATTCCAACGAATCACAATGATCTGCACAAACGTGACGTCACTTCTGAAGCGAAATCCCAAACAAACATACTTATGAATAATTATGTTATGTTTTAAAAAATAGTGTTCAAGCATCCAGAATTATAACCACGTTAATAACGTTTGTAAGAAACCAAACCGTTTGTAAATCCGTCAAGATTTCAGCGAGATAAGAGTATTAGCGTTTGTGCAGATCATTGTGATTGGTTGGAATACTGTTTATTTTGGTTTTGAGTGGTTGGTAGTACCATTTGTTTTTGTGTACGATCTCGGAGCATAGGCTGCCTACAGAGACGCGGTTTTTTGACGGCCTGCTTATGGGGCGGGCAGCTAGCGGATCGTGAGAAGAAAAAAAAAAATTATGTTTCCACCCAAAATCGCTGATACAACCTTTAATGAATCAGGATTTACATCAGCGGGGTCCTAAAGTGGGGACACTTGGTCACTGAAACTAAACCACTAATGGAAAATGAAAAAGCAAATAGTAATTAACCAAACCCGAATGATGTTGATAGGCCACATTTAAGGAAAGCATCATGGAAGAATTTAAACACGTTTCAATGGATCAAGAGACTGGCTACAAAATCATAATACACAGGGGGCCCCAGGGCCAAGTTTGAGAACCACTGATGTAAATTATTGGGCCAATGAAATACTCAATTGCACAAGAATAGCCAATAAACAAAGAGTTGCTGCGGTGAAATTTTCCAACGTCCAAAGTCAGCATTTTGACTCATTTTGCAATTTTGGCGACGTTAAATGTTCCTCTCTGCGTCCCTCCCGAGTTAAACCTGGAAGAGGAGGAAGGGGAAAAAATGGAAAGTTGCTCATTTTTTTATATTCCCGAGATGACGTTGCGAGTAATGGAAACGTCTAGCCCTGTACGTTGGTAGTGGGGAGAAGTAATCAGGGCACTGCAGCATGCAAACGGACACACTGTCCAAGGCCTGTAACAATGAGTGATGACCTACGTCACCCCCTCAGATCACTGCAGTGCTGTGATATCACACCGGTGTTGAGCAAGAGAGAGAGAGCCATACAGAATTTAAGCTGTCTGATAGTGCTCTAGTATTGTCCAAGTCAAATAGAGGCAGATATGGAGAGAGAAAGTGAATGAGGGACAAAGAGAGATCATTTAGTTTTGTTATTATTTTTCCTGCTACAGTTGTTTTGTCACCTTTGTCAACGCCGTGTGCTGCCATGCCAATCAAGCAGCTTAAAATTGAAATTGAATTTACACAAGGAGAAAAGGGACAGACCCGCGAGATTCATTCTGAAATTGCACAGATACAAGTGTACTTGTACACACTCTGTGGCAATGAGACAAACATACAGTTGCTTGGCTACATATCCATTTATAGAGCTGGTTAGTTAAACTGGAAAAAAAGGTTAATGCTTAAGGTAAAGGCAACACTGAACTTCAACATTTAACCTTCGGCCTCCTGGCTGCACATAGATCGTCACACTAACTACAGCTGCACTGCACTATTAAATATATATTGACGGAGTATGTATAGTGATATTTCAGATGCCACAGGCCTGCCTTAATAGGTATAGGTTACACAATATTTAGCTGTGTAACACAAACAGACAGAATACGACAGTGGGTATTTATTTTGCATAATCTTCCTACCCACAGACACAAAAGTTACAGACACAAACCCAGACACATTAAAGGCAATTTACTTCTTGGGAAATGCAAAATGATACCAGAACATTTCACTTGAACATAGGTATGTCTTTCTTGATATAAGAGGGTGTTTGTTTTTCTATCTGGTTACATTAGCAGTCACCTTCATCTATTATATATGCCAAGAAGCAGTGTCCAAATAATCATTTCTTGCGGTTGTCACATTTTTTTTTTCTGTGTTTATCTGGAATGATTCACTCTCAGATTCTCAGAGCATACCACACACTACACATAACATTAACTGTAAACTTGCTTGTAAAATTCTGCTAGTTTTCTTTTGACTGAATGGAACTGTTCTTCACTATAAATATATAAATTAATAAATATGTTGAGCAATGTTTTTAAATTATTAGATCATTATGTAAGGTTTATGCTTTCATACATAATCCCTGAGAACCCACACTACTGCACTCTTCTGAAAATGAAGAAGTGGGTGTGTCCACCTTCCAACCAATCAGAGCAAAGCCACATGACATTTGAGAGATACAGTACAGCTCTTGGGCTTAGGAATGCTAGCCTTAACCCCTACGCAGAAGTACACAATAAAACCCTCCACACTGACCGTCCTTGACACTGATGCCGTGCCAAAGCGGAGAAGGGAGGGATGTGCGTCGTCTTTAACGGTGCCATTGTCTTTCACTTGCAATAGAAACTGCTGTACACCAGAGAGTTGTCATTTTGAAGTGCACAAGCTAAAAAAAATTAAAGCCTAATAGAACACAAGAGCCCAATTATTAATCTACCTGGGATATCAAACATCCAACTGAGATTTGCAGTGATGAAGAGTGGTCAGAAGTACATGTGAGAAGTTTTTTTTTTTAGTATTCACAGTTTCTCATTCTCGTCATAATATTTAATGCCATTCAACACTGCCCTCTGCTGGAAGATGAAGGAATATGGGCTCACTCTTTTTCTTTGTCTTCAGCTTTCTCAGTCACAGAACAAGGTCAAAAGGGAAAATGCAGCACAGAGGTTATCTAAAAGTTCCAAGATGTAAAAATGTAAATATCAATATGAATAAGATATAGTATTAAATTAAATTTGCACTAAACAGAAAGTAAAGCATAGGTCAGGAAAATTTCAGAGGTAAGGAAAAAGAAAAAAAACTAATAAAAACAAAATTCTTTGTAATGTTGCCAGGCAGTCCCCCTACCATAATATTGTGTTTGATGTGATTTCACAGTAGAGTAATAGATATGAATCTTGTACACAAGTAGGCGAAACATACAGAGAGGGAAGGGAGTAAGGAAATAACACAATATGATCAATGGAAGTAGACCACTTGGCACAACAGCAGCCAAGAACAATACTTTTCATTCATTCTCCTGATGAGGGAAGACAGGGAGCCAGTCTTGAAAACTGAGCTACAGAGGGAGAGAGGAAGAGGAAGGATAAGGATATCTGCTCTGCATCAGTAACAGAGGCCCAACTGCGCAGGTCTGCATTAGTTACAGCCCCAACTGCGCAGTTCTGCATTAGTTACAGAGGCCCAGCTGTGCAGTTCTGCATTAGTTACAGAGGCCCAGCTGTGCAGTTCTGCATTAGTTACAGAAGCCCAGCTGCACAGTTCTGCATTAATTACAGAGGCCCAGCTGTGCAGCTCTGCATTAGTTACAGAGGCCCAACTGCGCAGTTCTGCATTAGTTACAGAGGCCCAACTGCGCAGTTCTGCATTAGTTACAGCCCCAACAGCGCAATTCTGCATTAGTTACAGAGGCCCAACGGCGCAGTTCTGCATTAGTTACAGAGGCCCAACGACGCAGTTCTGCATTAGTTACAGCCCCAGCTGCGCAGTTCTGCATTAGTTACAGAGGCCCAACGGCACAGTTCTGCATTAGTTACAGAGGCCCAGCTGTGCAGTTCTGCATTAGTTACAGAGGCCCATCTGCACAGTTCTGCATTAGTTACAGAGGCCCATCTGCGCAGCTCTGCATTAGTTACAGAGGCCCAACGGCACAGTTCTGCATTAGTTACAGAGGCCCAGCTGTGCAGTTCTGCATTAGTTACAGAGGCCCATCTGCGCAGTTCTGCATTAGTTACAGAGGCCCAACGACGCAGTTCTGCATTAGTTACAGCCCCAACAGCGCAATTCTGCATTAGTTACAGCCCCAACAGCGCAGTTCTGCATTAGTTACAGCCCCAACAGCGCAGTTCTGCATTAGTTACAGCCCCAACAGCGCAGTTCTGCATTAGTTACAGCCCCAACAGCGCAGTTCTGCATTAGTTACAGCCCCAACAGCGCAATTCTGCATTAGTTACAGAGGCCCAACGGCGCAGTTCTGCATTAGTTACAGAGGCCCAACGACGCAGTTCTGCATTAGTTACAGCCCCAGCTGCGCAGTTCTGCATTAGTTACAGAGGCCCAACGGCACAGTTCTGCATTAGTTACAGAGGCCCAACGGCGCAGTTCTGCATTAGTTACAGAGGCCCATCTGCACAGTTCTGCATTAGTTACAGAGGCCCAGCTGCGCAGTTCTGCATTAGTTACAGAGGCCCAGCTGTGCAGTTCTGCATTAGTTACAGAGGCCCATCTGCACAGTTCTGCATTAGTTACAGAGGCCCATCTGCACAGTTCTGCATCAGTTACAGAGGCCCAGCTGCGCAGTTCTGCATTAGTTACAGAGGCCCAACGGCGCAGTTCTGCATTAGTTACAGAGGCCCAGCTGTATAGTTCTGCATTAGTTAGAGGCCCAGCTGCACAGTTCTGCATTAGTTAGAGGCCCAGCTACGCAGTTCTGCATTAGTTACAGAGGCCCAGCTGCGCAGTTCTGCATTAGTTACAGAGGCCCATCTGCACAGTTCTGCATTAGTTACAGAGGCCCAGCTGCACAGTTCTGCATTAGTTACAGAGGCCCAGCTGCACAGTTCTGCATTAGTTACAGAGGCCCAGCTGCGCAGTTCTGCATTAGTTACAGAGGCCCAGCTGCACAGTTCTGCATTAGTTACAGAGGCCCAGCTGCACAGTTCTGCATTAGTTACAGAGGCCCAGCTGCGCAGTTCTGCATTAGTTACAGAGGCCCAGCTGCACAGTTCTGCATTAGTTACAGAGGCCCAGCTGCACAGTTCTGCATTAGTTAGAGGCCCAACGGCGCAGTTCTGCATTAGTTACAGAGGCCCAGCTGCACAGTTCTGCATTAGTTACAGAGGCCCAGCTGCGCAGTTCTGCATTAGTTACAGAGGCCCAGCTGCACAGTTCTGCATTAGTTACAGAGGCCCAGCTGCACAGTTCTGCTTTAGTTACAGAGGCCCAGCTGCACAGTTCTGCATTAGTTACAGAGGCCCAGCTGTGCAGTTCTGCATTAGTTAGAGGCCCAGCTGCACAGTTCTGCATTAGTTAGAGGCCCAGCTGCGCAGTTCTGCATTAGTTAGAGGCCCAGCTGCACAGTTCTGCATTAGTTAGAGGCCCAGCTGCGCAGTTCTGCATTAGTTACAGAGGCCCAGCTGCACAGTTCTGCATTAGTTACAGAGGCCCAGCTGCACAGTTCTGCATTAGTTACAGAGGCCCATCTGCACAGTTCTGCATCAGTTACAGAGGCCCAGCTGCGCAGTTCTGCATTAGTTACAGAGGCCCAACGGCGCAGTTCTGCATTAGTTACAGAGGCCCAGCTGTGCAGTTCTGCATTAGTTAGAGGC
Organism: Synaphobranchus kaupii; assembly: GCA_029718625.1. NCBI lineage: Eukaryota > Metazoa > Chordata > Actinopteri > Anguilliformes > Synaphobranchidae > Synaphobranchus > Synaphobranchus kaupii. The sequence goes on along the minus strand of CM056383.1, from coordinate 5,183,701 downwards.
CCAGCTGCACAGTTCTGCATTAGTTAGAGGCCCAGCTGCGCAGTTCTGCATTAGTTACAGAGGCCCAGCTGTGCAGTTCTGCATTAGTTACAGAGGCCCATCTGCACAGTTCTGCATTAGTTACAGGCCCAGCTGCACAGTTCTGCATTAGTTACAGAGGCCCAGCTGCACAGTTCTGCATTAGTTACAGAGGCCCAGCTGTGCAGTTCTGCATTAGTTACAGAGGCCCAGCTGCGCAGTTCTGCATTAGTTACAGAGGCCCAGCTGCACAGTTCTGCATTAGTTACAGAGGCCCAGCTGCACAGTTCTGCATTAGTTAGAGGCCCAACGGCGCAGTTCTGCATTAGTTACAGAGGCCCAGCTGCACAGTTCTGCATTAGTTACAGAGGCCCAGCTGCGCAGTTCTGCATTAGTTACAGAGGCCCATCTGCACAGTTCTGCATTAGTTAGAGGCCCAGCTGTGCAGTTCTGCATTAGTTACAGAGGCCCATCTGCACAGTTCTGCATTAGTTACAGAGGCTCATCTGCACAGTTCTGCATTAGTTAGAGGCCCAGCTGTGCAGTTCTGCATTAGTTACTAAAGCCCAGCTGTGCAGTTCTGTATTTGTTACAGAGGCCCATCTGCACAGTTTGGCATGAGTTACAGAGCCCCAGCTGCACAGTTCTGCATTAGTTAGAGGCCCAGCTGTGCAGTTCTGCATTAGTTAGAGGCCCAGCTGCGCAGTTCTGCATTAGTTACAGAGGCCCAGCTGCACAGTTCTGCATTAGTTACAGAGGCCCAGCTGCACAGTTCTGCATTAGTTACAGAGGCCCAGCTGCACAGTTCTGCATTAGTTACAGAGGCCCAGCTGCGCAGTTCTGCATTAGTTACAGAGGCCCAGCTGCACAGTTCTGCATTAGTTACAGAGGCCCAGCTGCACAGTTCTGCATTAGTTACAGAGGCCCAGCTGCGCAGTTCTGCATTAGTTACAGAGGCCCATCTGCACAGTTCTGCATTAGTTAGAGGCCCAGCTGTGCAGTTCTGCATTAGTTACAGAGGCCCATCTGCACAGTTCTGCATTAGTTACAGAGGCTCATCTGCACAGTTCTGCATTAGTTAGAGGCCCAGCTGTGCAGTTCTGCATTAGTTACTAAAGCCCAGCTGTGCAGTTCTGTATTTGTTACAGAGGCCCATCTGCACAGTTTGGCATGAGTTACAGAGCCCCAGCTGCACAGTTCTGCATTAGTTAGAGGCCCAGCTGTGCAGTTCTGCATTAGTTAGAGGCCCAGCTGTGCAGTTCTGCATTAGTTACTGAAGCCCAGCTGTGCAGTTCTGTATTAGTTACAGAGGCCCATCTGCACAGTTCTGCATTAGTTAGAGGCCCAGCTGTGCAGTTCTGTATTAGTTAGAGGCCCAGCTGTGCAGTTCTGTATTAGTTAGAGGCCCAGCTGTGCAGTTCTGCAGTTAGAGGCCCAGCTGTGCAGTTCTGCAGTTAGAGGCCCAGCTGTGCAGTTCTGTATTACTATCACAAGCTGTGGAACCTATGAAGGAAGGCCAGCAGGGATGAAGAATTTCAGTTACCAAGGGACAAATGACAGATTCTATGAATATTTCATGAAAAAAAAAGTGAGTGAGTCAAAGAGGAAAAATAATGAGAGAATGATAAGGAGGGAGTGAAACCTGACCTTTCAGCTTTCTTCAGAGAAAGAGAGGCTGAGATAGATAGAGAGACAGAGAGGTCAGTATATAAGTGGAGCATGAAGAAATGAATAAGAAATAAGACATGAGATCTGGAAAAGAAAAGTATAGAACCGTTTTCAGAATTTTGATGGGTGTTTATGGAAACAGTGGCTATGGTTTCATGCAGCCTAATAATCCTCTAATAGGACTAATTCATGCCAGTTCGATTGAAATTCCTTCATGTAAACACCTCTATTGGCGTAGAGTAAGCCGACTACCAACAAACCAATTATATTTTCAATCCGCTTGAAGGACCTGGATCATCCGTTAGATAATCCGTGCAATAAGAGAATATTAGCTTCTAATAGTAGGCAGATCACACCATTTTTAGAAGTATCAATACTACGTTATAGCTCAAATTAAGAAGCTTGATGAAAGGAACACAAAACAGAAATCATTTTTGAAAAGCGACATTTGGTTCTTAAGTTATGCTCAAAAAACTGTTAAATAAAATATATAAAAATCTGTTTTATATAGCGTTTTCAGCCATTTTTGGTGAAAAGGTGAAATTATGCATTTTTTCACTTTTTAAATATAAAATAAGAATGAATTGGTTGATGAATAAAGAATTGGTATGTGCTGGAATGTTACCTTTCTTATAGTTAGTGCCACAAACATAAACAGAAAAAATGTGAGTTATAACTACATTGTGACGACCGCATTCCCATCCTACTGTTTCCCGTGTTTTCCCTCTCTCCCTGTGTCATGTTTGTCTCTCCCTAGTCCGTCTTTCCCAGTGCTGCAGGTTGGGCGTGGTTTCCTAATTGTTTCACCCTGTTTCATGTCACTCCTTACAGCCTATCCCACTTCCCCGCTTTCGCATGCATTCCACACTCTTCTATCTGCTAATCACTCCTGCATACATTCGCACGCGGCATATAATTGATATCAATTAAATGTTGTATTTAGTCACCCGGTGTTCTCTGTCCTGTGCCAGTTCATTAACGTTGTTGTCTGTGAACCTCTGGTCCTGCCTTGAGTCCTAGTAACCAGTCTAGTAAATATTCCTGAGTCTTGGCTGTACAGGTGTTAATTCGCCTTACCGCCTATGTAATCATGAGTCTGCTCCTGCCTGGAACAGCACGTCTGCTGTTCATTGTTCCCGTCTTGTCGAACTAACTCTGTCTGCTTCAATTCGCCTAAACTGCAGTTGTTGGTCGTCCCTGCCTGTGTCGCGGTCTAAAGCCTCCCTCCTGACGTGTGTGCAAGCCGTTTGGGTTTCTGCTCCTCCACACTGCAGTTGTTCCTGTGTCCGGCCGTTGCCGCATCTACTGCCACGGTTACGGTTGCGCTCACTGCTGCTGCCCTGCTGCTACGCCTGGGTCCGATCCGGATCCCGATCCACGGTCCTGCTCTTCCGCTCCCGCTCCCGCTCATCCCCTGCTCATTCTAACCGGTTGTCTGTCTCCATTGCCTCCCCTGCTCTCTCCTAACTCTCTCATTCCCCGCAGCCTCAAACCCGGACTGTCTGTATTAATTGTCGCTCCCTACTCTTCAGGAGAATGCCTTTGATTGAAGTTTAAATTATTGGATGCTTTGCGCTCCCACAACTGTCTGTCCCTCTGTCTGTCGTGAGTCCAGTCCAGTCCAGTCCAGCCCTGTCAAGTCCAGTTCCGGTCTGGAACGAGCGTTGCCCGGTTGCTAAGTCCAGTTCCGGCTTGGAACAAGTGCCGCCCGTCTGTCCAGTCCCGTTCCGGCCTGGAACGAAGTCCAGTCTACCCAGTCCAAGAATCTTGTGTGTGCATTAGAACCTGTCTTGCCTTTCTCCCCTTGCTACAGGACTGCCCTGTTAAGCAATAAAACATCTGAGAATTGGCAATCTCTTGTCTGAGTCGTGCATTTGGGTTCAGTCCGCTGTCTGGGTCATAACATACATTTCTTTTTTTTTTTGTGGTCCTCAAAAATGGTAATTTTCTTTAGTGGTCCTCATCGGGGTTACGACAGGAGGGTCCAGGCACAGAGGATCCTTTCAGCCTTTTTTTTGTTTGTAACAACCAACAGAAAATGTAATCCAATACACTCAAAACGGGTTATTATAAACAGAAAGGTATCAGAGAGACTGATATAATTTCAGAAAAGAAAATGTCAGCGAACTGCCCAAACAACAATGGTAACAAACTCTACCGGTTAACCAAGGACAGCAATAAGCAGCTTAAACGCGTTGCTGGGGGCGAAGGGAAACCCCGGGAAGCGTACTCCTTCTCAGGAAGTAGAGGCTCTGGGTGGCAGCGGGAGAGGGCAAGAGAAGCCACGATTTCGTGGGTCCAGCAAGAACAGAAGAAAACAGTCTCACGCTCAAACTGGAGGAGGCACGCACCATATGTATGGTGTGACATGGTTCCGCCCCGTGGTGGTGGTTAATTTGCTATTCAGTCTCCTAACAACTCTCGCTCTCGACGAGGATGACCCATACCGTGACGTGTTGACCAGTATGAAATAGAACTGGACTTTCGACTAGACCTGAGGCGTGTTTTGATCACAAATAAAAGAAAAAGAAAGGTTTACACTGCGCAAGTCAAAAGTTAGTTTAATCCGATTGTGTCAAAACATGTAAACAGATACCCATATTACCTCCCTTGCATATAAACAGTTACAACACCAGTGGACTTCAATCGGGTTGGACAAATAATAGAGCAGACACAATTTAGAGAAAACACAATTTAATAACTTGTTTGTTTGTATTTTCCTGCTGTTATAAATATAAGAACATCAGGTGGCGTGACGGCGCTGTAATGGCGACATGTAGTCCAGCTGTCTCTCGTGTTTGTTAATTTGAATGTGTTTAGAGCTGGGAGGCTGAGGTACAGCAGGAACATCAGTTGCTAATTAATTACAGATAAGAGAGAGATGGGAGGCTGAGGTACAGCAGGAACATCAGTTGCTAATTAATTACAGATGAGAGAGAGATGGGAGGCTGAGGTACAGCAGGAACATCAGTTGCTAATTAATTACAGATAAGAGAGAGATGGAAGGCTGAGGTACAGCAGGAACATCAGTTGCTAATTCATTACAGATAAGAGAGAGATGGGAGGCTGAGGTACAGCAGGAACATCAGTTGCTAATTCATTACAGATAAGAGAGAGATGGGAGGCTGAGGTACAGCAGGAACATCAGTTGCTAATTCATTTGACTTTTGTTTTTTTCATGCGCTGTGTGTCTGTTGTGGGACGGGGAAGCAGGCTGGAGATTTTTCAGGGCACTCCTGCTGCTCGTTTTGATAATATTGACGAATTGTCTAGTCGGGATAATTTTGTTTGTGGTCGTCACCATGGAGACGCATTCGCAGCATGTCCGTTGGATCTGCAGCTACAAAGTTTACCATCGCTCTTCACCACAGTTGAAGATGTCGGGACTGATCCAGGACTGCAGGCAATCTTCAAAAGGCCACCAGGGGAGGGAAGGAGAAGATAATGCGGGGGAGGAGTGAGGCGATGACTGGGAAGGCTGACACAGTTCGGTGCTCCATTTCGACAGTGGACAGAAACCGCAACACTGCGTGTATGGAGGAAAATCATGGAGGCGGAGTTTGTGTGTGGGACTGCTTGATGACGCTGGACATCACGGGACAGCGGGGGCTATTTTTAATCATGACATTTGGCTGTATTCCACTTTAATTCACTTAATTAGTTTGATTAATGCAATGATTCTATTGGATGTCTTTATTTGATATGTTTGTTTGTGTGTTGTGGGTCTGCCCCACTGTCTATGTCTTTTTTGTTGTTGCTGGTGGCTACAACTGAAGTTCCCTAACGGGAAAATACAAGTTATTCTATTCTATTCTATTCTATTCTATGTCCTATACTTCCTGAAACCAGGAACTGTGTCCATAACTGTGCAGCAGAGCCTGCTAAATTCATTGTGTGGGTTATAATCTGTAGCATAATGTCCAACATGATTCTTCAAGGTAGCCCACCTGTTCCGAAACTTGATAAAATAATTAATCTGACCTGATATTACCCCTGGATTGTACTATTACATCTATAAAGTATCTCATATTGTCAGGCAACTCATGCTTGACTTTCAGGGTTATAAAAGTTGTGATATTACTCACTTAGCTTACTGACGTACAGTTTTTGTGGATATTATTTACATCTACCATCCACAACCTGACGTCGTTTTTCTCAATAGTTCAGAAATTGACTCCATTGCTCATATTGAGAACCGCTGTCTGTAACTCTGAACACTTGGAAGTTTGGAATAAGGCGAACTTACTGGGTGGACCAAAGCAAGTTGATTGACAGATTGTGCTCACTGAGAAATAGGAAAATAAATAGGGAAATATACAGTACCAGTCAAAAGTTTGGACACACCTACTCGTAGAAAGTTTTTTTTTTGTTATTTTTACTGTTTTCCACATTTTAGAATAGTAAAGACATCAACACTATCAGATAACACATATGGAATTATGCAAAGACCCAAAAAAAAAGTGTTAAACAAATAAAAAAGGTCTTATATTTTAGATTCTTCAAAGTAACCACCCTTTGCCTTGATAACAGCTTTGCACATTCTACCTGGAAATAAGGTGTCAAGAGTCTTTTGATATCCTTTTATACAGAGTCATGATAGCATCACCTGTTTACCTGTGGAATACTTGTTTACCACAGAAGTTGGTTGAGAGAATGGCAAGAATGTGCAAACCCGTTATCAAGGCAAAGGGTGGCTACTTTGAAGAATCTAAAATATAACACTTTTTTTGATTTGTTTGCATAATTTAATTTGTGTTATCTCATTGTTTTGATGTCTTTACTATACATTTGATCCTAGTAAACATTCCCTGTTTCCCGCACTCTTAATTCCGAAAATATTAATGGAAATTAAATGATCTTAAAGCTCAGCTTTTGTTAGATTATTTTTTTTATTTAGCACAAACTGCAATAAAAAAATAATCTAACAAAAGCTGAGCTTTAAGATCGTTTAATTTCCATTAATATTTTCGGAATTAAGAGTGCGGAGAACGAAGAGCACATGTATCCACAATTATAATGTTGATTAAAATGTGCACAATTTTGCGACGCAAGTTAAAATAATTTTATTACTTGCCTAATAGCCTAATTGAGGAGAACCGGCTACATTTGATGGCATTGAGTAATTGGTGAATTAAACGCTGATGTAGCCTATTGTTAATCAAGGAAACGGATTGAAACATTATTAAGACCAATAATCAGTTTAAAGGGAAGTTTTCCGCTACCCCAATTTTCAGCTCAGGAGCCGCCACTGTCTTTGTCCCCATGTGCAGTTGCAAACTGTAGTCTGGCTTTTTTATCGTGGTTTTGGAGTAGTGGCTTCTTCCTTGCTGAGCAGCCTTTCAGGTTATGTCAATATAGGACTTGTTTTACTGTGTATATAGATACTTGTGTACCTGTTCCCTCCAGAATCTTCACAATGTCCTTTGCTGTTGTTCTGGGATTGATTTGCACTTTTCGCACCAAAGCACGTTCATCTCTAGGAGACAGAACGCGTCTCCTTCCTGAGCGGTATGACGGCTGCGTGGTCCCATGGTGTATATTGCGTACTATTGTTTGTACAGACGAACGTGGTACCTTCAGGCATTTGGAAATTGCTCCCAAGGATGAACAAGACTTGTGGAGGTCCACAATTTTCTTTCTGAGGTCTTGGCTGATTTCTTTTGATTTCCCCATGATGTCAAGCAAAGAGGCACTGAGTTTGAAGGTAGGCCTTAAAATACATCCACAGGTACACCTCCAATTGACTCAAATAATATCAATTCGCCTATCAGAAGTTTCTAAAGCCATGACATAATTTTCTGGATTTTTGCAAGCTGTTTAAAGGCACAGTCAACTTAGTGTATGTAAACTTCTGACCCACTGGAATTGTGATGTCCTGAATTAAAAGTGAAATAATCTGTCTTTAAACAATTGTTATTATATAATTGTTATTATATTAATATAATTACTTGTGTCATGCACAAAGTAGATGTCCTAACTGACTTGCCAACACTATAGTTTGCTAACATGAAATCTGTAGAGTGGTTAAAAATTAGTTTTAATGACTTCAACCTAAGAGTATGTAAACTTCTGACTTCAACTGTATATGCGGAAACAAATTAATAATTTATAAAGGTGACAATAAATCTGAAAAGAAAAAAAAAACAATATAACTTGAATTAATTGCACATATATTTATATTTCTATATTAATTTCCATATTTAGTCATTTGTTTTTATATTATTTTATTTAATCATTTATTTCCACATTTATTTATTCATTTATTTTGTATATATTTATTTAGTTATCATTGTGGCACTCTGTGTTTCAAAAGCTTTTGCTCATTAATTTTCATAAGAAGGGATTTTATTTTATCAGCCTTCTTTTTAAATACATGTTTTCTTTTTTCACCCATATTTTCTTTTTTCAATGTAAGAATGGATTAAAAAATCTTGAATCGGCTGGGGTGAAATCAGAACTTGAATTTATACTAAAATGTCGCATTCAGATGACGTATAATATTTACCTCCACGTATCTGAAGAGAAAACATGGCGGAAGTGGATGAAGCTAACAAGCCACTGGTAAGAGACAAATAGATTGTAAAATTGTTCTGAAGACACATAAATACAACAATTTCAAATATAAGTACTGTAACTGTGTGCATTATTTGGCTAGTGAATTACCTGAATTGTTTGTCGAAAGTTCACTAACGTTATTTCAAGTGACGGCACTGTGTGTAGGTTAGCAAGTAACCGCCAGCATTAGGCTATGCGTGATGAAGCAATTGACTTGCCACATTTAAATTGGTCGGTTGCAATATCTTAAGTCGTTTTAGTTTTATTTCAGTCATAATAGGTAACCACTCTACCTATTATGTCGACCATTAGTCTACCAGTTAGATAGGCCTTGTTGACAATGTAAGTTACTCAGCAGGCATTGTCAAAATAAAACGTCTGCTCGTATGTTCGCTTATAGCGTCGATTAGTTTGCTCCAGCCATAGTGTTCGTTGTCATCATCCTCTGAATTAGCTCGTTTTCAAGTTTGCCTGATTAAAACCACAGTTTGTGGTATTCATCAGGAAACATTGACCAAAACGTTTCGTACGTGTGTAGTCCACATGTTGCAGGCTGGCTGACTTTCTTGGCACAATGGACACCTCCAGTTATCATCCCTTTTACAGCATTCAAAGACATATGAGGTCTGTTAAAGACTGATCTCAATACTGCAGTGTTAATACAGTCATTCGTGTCCACTGGCAGCCTACATGTGACGTAAAAATCAACTGTGACACCCGTCTGAATTGAAGACCGTGAAGATACAGGCTGGTTTTCGAACTGCGATTTGTTTTATTGTTTGTAAGAACCGAGATTAATTCAAATGTCCCTGTATAGTCACCACGTCAAGGTCCCTCACGGTACATACTGTGCTGGTGTGTTATCGGATGCTGACTCTGCAGGCAAAAATGTAAACGCTTATGCAACCCTGATTGTCGTTATCTCTGTGTTAAAGTTTTGACGTCGGCTAATATACCGCTCGGGACATAGAACATTGCACTGGGAACTTGGCAATGATTACGCCTCCACAGCTATATTAATAAAACATGAAAATTAGATTTTAAAGTAACCAGTCTTAACCTGCAGTTTCATCTGTGAATTTATGAGAATAGAGGAGGGATTGTCCTTGAAGCTAACGCTCTCCTTTGGTTTTCAGTTCTCAGGGCTCTCGGATGTGTCCATTTCAGCAGACATTCCGGTGGAGGGGGAGATCACGGTCCCGATCAGCTCCCCATCCCAGGACGATGAGTTCTCCACACTGGACGAGCCTGTCAAAGACACCATCGTAAGAATTCATTTAGTAATTGGCATTATCATGACAACAGTTCTCCGGTTAACTGTTGGTTACACAGGACAGGTGCCATTTGGTACAATTTGTTTCTTGCCTGATATAATCTTTTTTTCTCTTCATGTTATGCTTTTATTGCAGTTTTGTATTTGCTGGGTATATTAGTGGTTTTAATGCTTGAGAAGCTCTTCATTGTCATAGATACGGGGGGGGGGGGGGGGGATAGTAAGCCATGAGCGGCCCAATGGCCTGTGTTTGTCTTGTGCATTAACATACTCACCTTACTTGTTCTGCCCTGTAGTTGAGAGATTTGAAGGCGGGTGGGGCAGAAGTTTGTTCATGTGATGTACCCGAAGAAAAGCTCAGCATTGCTGAGAGACTGTGAGTATAAGTCCACTCCTTTAAAGATTTACTATGTAGTTTCGTTGTAAACAACTAGTTCTTTGTTTACATTCAAATTTTCTCCCCAAAAAACATTGTATGTATCCTTGTGGTCTAATAAACATGTTGAATGTATTTCTTACCTCATAAGTCGTTCGCAAAGTGTTTTTTTGTTCATGTTTTGAATGCTACACTGTTGACATCCCGCCGCCATTTTTAAAGCCAGAGACAGCTAAAATTGTGTAAACGTCATGAATGAAACGTCAGTTCCTGCCCATTTGATTGACATGGCCAGGCCATGTGGGCAGGCTTCCAGGTAAACTCTTATTTTAGCTTAGGCTATTTACCGTTACATACGCGTCGTCAGTACAATTTAGACATTTAGGGCCGAAACATACCTCACGCAAATACGTGAATGTGAACACTCTGGCTTGTCTTTCACAAATGTCATGGCAAAAGAAAAACTGTTCGCTTAGCTCAAAGCATCCACGTTCGCGTATTTGCGTGAGGTATGTTTTTGCCCTTACTCATTAGCAAGATGTTTTCAGCTGAGGAGGTAACAATATCATTATAAAAATAGCAACCATACACCTAGCTAAGGCTATCTATTGTCGTGATGTTTGTTTATTGTTGACAATAGTCTACATGTCATGTTTGATCAAACCTTGATCATGTAAATGGAGACTACATTACATGCTCAAAGAATATAAGTTAGTAATCTTAGCTATTGCTCTGTAAATTTGACCACCAGTGGTCGCGGCCCCAGAGTAAGGGTGAGGGGCAGTCGTGTTCGTGGTGGGCGAGGCAGGGCAGAGGATAGCTTGATCAGAGTGACCGTGATAGAGTCGACAGACTCCGGGAGGAGAAACATTGCCATCTCAACGAAGTTGAGACAGAGCTGCACTTTATCACAAAATGCAAAAAATACAATCAAATCAGAAATAAATATTTTCCCAAAATAAATCAGAGATTCCCTCAATTAAAAAAATTAACAGACATCCCAAGGAGAGGAGAGGACGTGCTGTGACCTGGCAGCACAATATATACCTGCCTGCCATCGTCTTAGGGACTGTGAGTGACAGAGATCATTATAAACCAATTTAAATTTTTTATATTTATTATATTCACTTTATATTCACAAGATCATATGTGTCATTCTTCTTATCATTATTATAATTTCTATTGATAATTATCATTATTTTTAATTGTACTTTATTATTTTACATTATTGTTATTTCTAAATCCATAATCAAAGAAAAGTTCTTGTTTTCATGTATGGTTACTGTTCATTAATTTCTAGTCTTTGCTGTTTTCTATTGTTCAGAGTTAGATGTATGTCTTTGACTGTTTTAATGCAGTATGCTTTGGCAATACAGATCTAATGTATTGTCATGCCAATAAAGCAAATTGAATTCAGTCCACAGTCAGGGAAAATATGTGTGAAACAAACGTCACCACAATGCTCGTGCGTCGTCGTGCGTGTCTAAGAAGAACATGTGATAAGCAATTTTTTGATTGTGGCTGGTAAGATTTTCTACTCTAGCTGGAAACCAACCAAGGTTGTGTTTAATTGTAAAAGGTAATGTGGCCGGTCAAATGTTAAAAATGGCTGGTGATTTTTAGAATCTGCAAGATACTCCAGCCAGTGGTTGAAAAAGTAAATTTAATGCCCTGTCATGTTTTGCGCAAAGGACCGCCCGCGCAGGGATCTTAATTGAAAAGTAGAAATTGCATTGATGTTTAGGAACAGGTATAATCCCATTGAGTCCGGTCTCCTGTTTATGTAGCTCTTACATTTAAATGGTGTGTACTCTAGCCTCTCTATACGAAGTGTGTGACCTTTCCCCCCACGTATTATCATTCTTAGCTTTTTTGATAGGAAATTCAGGGCACTGCAGACTGATCTCTAGTCGTGATCACAATGGCGTATACAACCTTTTAGTTACAATTTAACATTTAAAAATTAAATCATTTTAATAATAATATTTTTTAATAATTATTTTCTTCTCATTATATTATCCTGAACCTGAACTCCATATATATTTTATATTTCCGTATATTTTACTTTGAAACGCATCATATGTTCTTTACTGTCTTTTCTGTATACGTATGTCTGTAGTGTAGCCAAAGCTAAATGTACACTTTGTGAGGACCATATGGACATTGTGTTTTGTACATTTTTTATGGCCTATGTGAAACCTGGTATATCATAGGAAGTCGTGCCTGGTGAGAATGACCTTGAACGGCTGATGAAGGACAGGAGGTTTAACGGAGTAACTGTTTTCGGTTTGTGTTTCTGTCTTTAGGGGATCTGTGGGGACCTCTTCTCTTGTGCGTCACTCTGGCTCTGTAAGTCCTCACATGCACTGAGCATGATGAACAACTGCTCACACAGATCTAACAGCGGCCCAATTGCAACATCAGCGTCTGTAGATCTGAAGGCCGTTGCCTGATGCCGTGTTCACAACTCATCTGTTGTTCTTACATACCATAAATCCTCAACGCAATCCCCGCCCCCAGAGCAACGCAGCACCATAACAGATCTGACTGAAACAACTAACATAGAGAAAATACCGTCTGAACTCTCCCCGTATCTCAGCAGTGGGTGAACTCAGTAGCCTATCTTGCAGAGTTTCTTCTTGAGTTAACCTTAGTAGCAGAACTTTGCGAGTCTTGGCTCTCAAGTTAAATGAAAGAAATAGCCTAAATAAATAGCCTATACCCTCGATATAAAGATACATTTTGGACGGAGAATATGTGAATTATTTGCCTTATAAAATTTGTATAAATCTTATAAAACAAACCTTTCACAATGAACATGGGTGTCATTTAATATTGACTGTAAACATAATGTTATTAGTTTGCTGGAAAATAAGATTATTTACAAGTTGTTATCAAAGAAACAAGCAGTGAAATACATTTTTTTTTCTAGTTCCGCCAATTCCGATGGTCCGTTTAGCAACGCAGAGTTTGAAAAAATCCAAAGGATCCGTCATCCGTTGGCCAATGGTACCGTCGGCCACAAATTAATGGCTTCCGGTGTCCGTCAATTCAATGCTGCGTTGAGTTGTGAACATGGCGTGAGGCATGCTTTATTCTGACTTTCAAAGAACACAACCACATTTTCAGTCGGTTCAACTAGAGTTTGCTTCTGTTGACGGCAGAAAGGGTCACGATTGTAGCCTGTCCATGCAAGATACCTGTTTCTGTATTGAGACCGTGCTTCTGTCAGTTCAGACATGGGGGGGGCGTAATCTCAAACTCTTGTTTCCCAGCATGCTCCAGGGAGGATCAGTGGACAGTAAGGATGATGGGGGCCCGCAATTTGCAGAGGTCTTTGTGATTGTCTGGTTCGGATCGGTCGTCATCACGCTCAACTCCAAACTACTGGGCGGGACGATGTAAGTACCAAATATAGGTACCTGAATGCACTTTAGTTTTAACCAATCACAGGCCTGAGAGAGAGGTAATGGAGAAAGAGGAACTTGGTCAAACTGGCAATGAGAACATGGTGCCTAAAGTGAGTTAGTCTAAAAAAACTTGCAATAACATTTAAAGCGTAAGTGCACTCACTGTTTCAGCCTGTCTCCGCCTACTACACTATTTTGAAAAATGCGGGGGGGGGGGGGGGGGGGGTGTTCATCTTCATTTGCATGAAGTATTCTCTGCAAATTAATTTGTACAGCTGCGCCTGGCTGACAAAACTCGGATCAAACTGTCAAACTAGACGTTGCAAATCAAATATGAATCAAGATTCAGCAACTGCCTTTTCAGAAACATATTTCATTGGACTGTTTAGGTGGAATAAGAGAGTTTATGAGCAGGCTGTCATGTTGTTCCAGTGAAAACCAAGGACCGTAGTGCATCTGAACAGTCAGGTGATGGCCACTTCAGTTGTGGGCGACAACAATTTTCCACATGATGTAGTAGTACCTCCAAAGAGGCACTCTGTCATCACAAATTTCAAACGTTAGAGGGCAGCTCCAAGACAATTTTCTACTAATTTCTTCTGCCATATGATATTATTTCAGAAATGTGTAAAATAACCGCATGGATCATTATATTTCATTATAAAGTAGGCATGAAAACACGTTTACAGCTTTAAAAAAAAAAAAATGATCAAGAGTGTACGACTGTACGTACTCTTTAAAAGCAAGTGTAAATCATATAATGCAGAATGACTAAACAGCCAATGAGAAACTAACTGCTCAAACCGCCAGTTCTCTGCCGGGCTGCAGGTCAATGTCAGAAAAGGGCCTGTTTCCCTGGTGGAGCAGATTTATCATGGCGTAGCATATACATAATTTACACCAGGCTTTCGTAATCAATGATTAATTAGGGGCAATGGCCTGTTAGAGTGATTAAAAGTAATTGAAAGTCCCCCCTGACTGTGTGTGTGTGTGTATGTGTGCGCGTGTTTCAGCTCATTCTTCCAGAGCCTGTGTGTGTTGGGGTACTGCATCCTGCCCCTGACGGTCGCCATGGTGGTCTGCAGGCTTGTGCTGCTGGGCAGGGCCGGCGCGGTCAACTTCTCCATCAGGCTCATTGTGGTCATTGCCTCCTTCGGCTGGTCCACGTTCGGTAAGCCTTCGCCAATTCAAGCCACTCATAACAACGGCGGGTTAGCTGGCTAACTGTGCTGAGTGAAATTCGGAAACCCCCGAATATGGAACATATGAAGTAGCGAAACCACTGTTCTGAGTTTTACTCAGCGCAGTTAGCCAGTTAACTAAGTTAGCCTGCTATGAGGAATAGGGCCCTAGGTTGTGTTTGAATCAGCACCCTTCCATTATTAGGTAGGCTTGTAGAATAAGCTTGTTTTTTTCCCCACCACCACGCTGTTCTGTTAGTTTGAGTTGGAGAGATTTGAGGGTTTAGTTGCTTTTAACTGCTGTCGATCACTCGATAGCAGGCAAGGCAATGCACAATAAAGGTTCGTCATATTTGACAATGACCTCAGAGATCATGTTGATTAAAAGCTTCTTCAGTGGTTCATTAGAGAAAGTTCACCAGGTGAATCAGAGCTGTGTCATCACTTCAGACGCATTCTCAACATCAATGACGTTCAACAGCAAGAATTTCCATAAAAACCCTGCATAAAATATAAAAAACAGATGTTCAGCACCTGTATCCATTAAATGGAGGTCATTCTGCCAACCTAGAAGCCAAATTCCTTTTTTTATAGTAGCCCATTAATCATTATTTTCCTTATTTATTTTTGCATGATGCTTTTCGAGAATGTAAAAAGCATGAAAGCAGAGACCAGAAGTCCTGTTTAGTACACTTTGTCCCGGTAATGACAGATTCATTCCAGTAGGTGGAGCTATTGTGCTACAGTCACCTTGAAGTCAGCGAATTGATAAAACATTTCAATGAAAGACTTTACAAAAAAGCACCGACAGCATGACCCCAATCTAAAAAAAAGAGGTGTAGGCTTGGACATCATTGCTTGGGTAAAAGTGTGTGTGTGTGTGTGTGTGTGCGTGCTTTTTTTCTCCCCACAGCATCCACAGCTTTTCTCGCAGATAGCCAGCCCCCCAGTCGTAAGGCTCTGGTCGTGTACCCAATCTTCCTCTTCTACTTCGTCATTGGATGGATGATCTTGACCTTTGCCCCCTCTCACAGCGGGGGACCCTGAAGACCTCTCCGCACAGCTAAACAGACTAATCCTTTTTTCAGTTTGGGCTGTCGCCAGGAGGCATTATAGAGGACAACTGAAACAAAATTCCCAAAAAAAAAAAAACTTGCACATTCTTTCTCCAGTGGGTGGGGCCTGGCGTGAGCTCGGTAGAGCCCGCCGATCATTGTTGTGTTTTTGCCTTCTGGGACTTCTTACGCGCTGGCGGGGGAAGGCCAACGAAGGCCTGGGATCTGATCGCCGTCCACAGGCGGGTGACGGTGGACTACTGCTCTGTCCAGAATGCGGAGGCGGTCAAATCTTTTTTTTGGCTCATTACTGCTAGTAAATTCAATTTCCATTTTTCTTTTTTCTTTTGTAATTTTGTTGTGGGGAGAAATACAAAGCGGGGTAAAGAAACATGCCCTGCAGTTGGTCATGAGTTACCCATAGAGGATTTATGCATTCCTCCAATCACGTCACAGACGAGTCACTGAAACCCCAGAGCTTCACACCAGATTTATGGCTTCTGTTGACACCATCGCCGTTAACCTTTTGATCACGCTCTAAAACTCTTTATTTGCATTGAAATGAGCGCCATCTCCCAGTGTTATTCGTTCTCCCCCCTACTGGTTTACATCAGACCAGTTCAATTGAACCCCCTTGGAAAATAGCGGTTCGTTGGGTTATTTTTCCCCGGTTAAATTTTTACTGAATGACACTTTATATTTGGTTGCCTTTATACCAGTGTAATAATGCAGTAATTGCATTAGGCTAGAGCTATGTAACGGTGTCATTGTTACATAGCAACCTCTCAGTAACAGGTGGAATGCAAAGCTGTGCGGTTTGCATTATTCCACATTATTTACCATCTGGTTGATATGTTCAGAAAGTTTATGAAATATGTATTTAATCAGTAATCTATTTAATAAATATAAGGTATATTTTATTGAAACATACTGTTTACCCTGGTGTAAGGAAAAATGAATATTAAGTGTTGAACATTTGATTGTATGACAATCAAATGTCTAATGTAATCACTGGAGACTTAGAAGCATGCTACATACCTACAGTAGTGTTTTCTATATAAATGTGTGTATTGAATGTATGTTGTTAACACTACTTTTTAACATGGTTTGTCTTGCATACTTTTCATACATTATTTTGCTGTTGTATTGATGGAAACTTAGTTTGGGTTTGTGGGAGAAGTTTTAAAGGAAAACTGTGAAGGTGAATTATAATTTTTTTATTTAATGCTTCAGTTCTTTGATAATCACGTGATAATGAAGTACACGTGGATAGAGCGACAGGCAGTGGAACACAAAGCATAGCGCTTGCGTAAATCAACGCATTCTGGTGCAGCTCGGTCAAGCAGATTATTTGCAGTCAATTCTTTTTTAAGAAATCATAAAACACGCATGTAGAATAAACATTTTTTTCCCCCCTGAACGTGATCCATCTCTTTCCGCTCTCTCAGACGGCGTGTGTGGTTACGGCGTGTGTGGCGCTACCGATCGGATTCCAGTTAAAATTTCCCCGCACACTGCGGCTTCAGTGCTACGGCTCGTAGGCACGTGATGCTCCAGCTGGTTGGTTCCCTCGAGCTTTATCAGGCACTTGCTGTGAGGCGCGCCCCGCGGGTGTTCAAGCGTGCCGTTTGAAGTGGGGCGCTCATTTCACATCGACACATGCAGCTTTGCGCCTTTTGGCCTGCCTGCTAGCGTGTGTAGCGAGATCTGAGCTTCGGTGACGATGGCTGCCCTCGGTGCTTGGGAATGAACCCGGGTTCAATAATTATTATAGGTAGGCTACTTTAAATCTTCAGATACCGGTAAAATTTGGAAGCGCTCCTACAGATATGCGAGAATATTATACAAATGGGTTATAACACACAGTCATACAAAAGAAGAATTTTCTTCTGAAAACAAGGTTTTTCTTTTCCAACTTGTTAGGAATATCCAATAATTTTACTGGTGTCTAAAGGGTTAAAGTGGTGTTTAACCCTGGTCTTGTATTCACTAATTCACGCCAGAAACTGCAACAGCCATGCTGTTGGCAGGCCCATTATAATCACAGATATTCTCTCTGGGGCTGAAAAATATAAGATTACAAATGGGATCAGTTCATTTAAAACTAATTAAAAATGTATTTTAATTTCAATAATCCAAATGCATTAATTTGTTACTTTGTTGATACACTTGTATAGGACTCGCCATATGTTCAAGTTTAATTAGAATAATATATTTTTCTGATGAATTTCTGGTTAATTTGTTAAGCTAATTAGTCTAGTTTCTCAAGGGTATATTGTGTAGTTTCCCACTTAGAGTTTGAAGATGGAACCATCTGGTTAGTCCAGTTCTTTAATATCTAGGCTGCTGTTTTAGCACATCACAGATTAAAACCGTTACATACATTTTTATATCGACCAATCCATAAATATATGTTAGTTGTCTAACATTAACAAATGTATGATGTATGCATCTATAGGAAAATAGTAGGAGGAAATATGTTAGAAGTATTAGAATATTTTTGTGGGGTTGGCTAGGGATTTGTGTAGTCATGTTGATGGGTCCTTTTAAAATAGTGCTTAAGATAAAAGATGGATCAGAAGTCAGAGCATTACCATAAATATTACATTGAAGATGACTGTAGTTCCTTTTAAGAATAATACAGTATGCAAGAGATGAAAGGAGTCTTCAAATAAGAAGTGGAAAATCCGAGTTATTGTAATTCAGTTTATTCCTGAATCTTGATTTTGGGGAAAAAGGCATGTTTTTCCTATTGCTTTTAAACCAAAAGAGAGTAGAAGCTAGTTAAGGGGTTGGCCACTATTGGTTAAAATGATAATGCCAAAGAGATGCAAGTGTCTGAAAAAGGCATAAATGGCATAAAATGCCTCAACTATGTTTGGAGACTGCATAGCAATGCCTTTATGTACCATATGGCTCTATAGTGTGGAGGTTATTTTTGGGTTAAACACAAATATTTTCACCTTGCAATATGGATTGGATGGAAATAATGGTGTACTTGTTCTTTGCGTCATCATTCAGTGTGTCAAAATATGCCTACTGGCATGCATTGCGTGTGTAGTGCTTAATGCATACCCCTGACAAGTGAAAAGGGGGAGTGTACCCTTTCAACACACCTGGCATTTATCCCTGTGAAGATTAATCCCAGGGAAAGTATTGGACATACGCCAGCACCCAACTAATCACTTTGCCCAATGGCTATTCTTCAGAGGTTTATCATAAAACAATGTACTAACAAGCTCCAATTAGTTGTTCATGTTGATAACGATAAGGATACAATTATAATGACGTTTTAGAGGACAGCCCTTAGTGGCCTTTAACTCGGGGATTACCCAGTCTTGAACAAACGGCCATTGATGAATATGATGCAATACTGTATTTGGTGAGCAGCATGTGTTGCAGGTGTAAGTACGCTGGTCTCTGAATTCAGACCCGTGGGGGACACTTGTGGGATCGTAGATGAAAGGTTAGTAATCAAAGTTAATCTAAATAAATGTGTTTTTTCCCAGTTTAAATAATACTAACAGGATGTATAATGAAAAGCAGTGAGCATTTCAAGTCACCTTGGGTGATACTGTGTCAGTATGGATAACTAAATTGAGATTTGTCGTCAAAATCTACGCTGATGAATGCCGCTCAAAAGGGCGCCATTTATGCTTTAGACCGGGTGAGGTTCATGGCTGTTTGCACACCCCCCCCTCTCCCAACCTTTGCGCGTGTTTGCACCCTTTTGCCGTCCTTGTTCTTTTGGTTATTCTTGCGTTGTGAAAGCTAATACAACTTCTCACAAAGAAGAACAGTGTGATTGAAATATGCTGGCAGCTAGAAATGGATGTACAGTTGAAGTCGAACATTTACACACCTTAGCCAAATCCATTTAAACTGAGTTTTTCACCATTCCTGACATTTAATCCTAGTAAACATTCCCTGTCTTAGGTCAGTTAGGATCACAACTTTATTTTAAGAATGTGAAATGTCAGAATAATAGTAGAATGATTTATTTCAGCTTTTATTTCTTTCATCACATTCCCAGTGGGTCAGAAGTTTACATACACTCTGTTAGTATTTGGTAGCATTGCCTTTAAATTGTTTAACTTGGGTCAAACATTTTGGGTAGCCTTCCACAAGCCTCTCACAATAAGTTGCTGGAATTTTCGCCCATTCCTCCTGACAGAACTGGTGTAACTGAGTCAGGTTTGTAGGCCTCCTTGCTCGCACGCTTTTTCAGTTCTGCCCACAAATTTTCGATTGGATTGAGATCAGGACTTTGTGGTGGCCACTCCCAATACCTTGACTTTGTTGTCCTTAAGCCATTTTGCCACAACTTTGGAAGTATGCTTTGGGTCATTGTCCATTTGGAAGAGCCATTTGCG
This sequence comes from Synaphobranchus kaupii, assembly GCA_029718625.1. NCBI lineage: Eukaryota > Metazoa > Chordata > Actinopteri > Anguilliformes > Synaphobranchidae > Synaphobranchus > Synaphobranchus kaupii. The sequence continues at coordinate 5,163,792 of CM056383.1, read as the reverse complement.
ACCAAGCTTTAACTTCCTGGCTGATGTTTTGAGATGTTGCTTCAACATATCCACATAATTTTCCTTCCTCATGATGCCATCTATTTTATGAAGTGCACCAGTCCCTCCTGCAGCAAAGCACCCCCACAACATGATGCTGCCACCTCCGTGCTTCACGGTTGGGATGGTGTTCTTCGGCTTGCAAGCCTCACCCTTTTTCCTCCAAACATAACAATGGTCATTATGGCCAAACAGTTAAATTTTTGTTTCATCAGACCAGAGGCCATTTCTCCAAAAAGTAAGATCTTTGTCCCCATGTGCAGTTGCAAACTGTAGTCTGACTTGTTTATGGCGGTTTTGGAGTAGTGGCTTCTTCCTTGCTGAGCAGCCTTTCAGGTTATGTCGATATAGGACTCGTTTTACTGTGGATATAGATACTTTTGTACCTGTTCCCTCCAGCATCTTCACAAGATCCTTTGCTGTTGTTCTGGGATAAAGGCACAGTCAACTTAGTGTATGTAAACCTCTGGCCCACTGGAATTGGAATTAAAAGTCAAATAATCTGTCTGTAACCAATTGTTGGAAAAATTACTTGTGTCATTCACAAAGTAGATGTCCTAACTGACTTGCCAACACTATAGTTTGCTAACATGAAATCTGTGGAGTGGTTAAAAATTAGTTTTAATGACTTCAACCTAAGTGTATGTAAACTTCCGACTTCAACTGTAGATGCATATCTTCTTACCGTATAAACATTATGAGTAATTAGTTATAAGATAATATTTTTTTGTCTGTCACTGTTCAGATAATCTGCCATGTTGCATTGTCTTTTTATGGACAGCACACACAATTGTAGAGAATGATGTGAAAGATGAGCTTTGCTGAATTTCAGTGGGTGACCATTTTCAGTTGGTGTGGCTCTCTGCGTCAATTCAATTTGATTGTTGAATTACTGACGTGCAAATACCTGTTCCCATCATTGGCCCATGATTGATTTCACTACAGAGATGGCCTTGATCCCTGTCAGTTCCCTAGAAACCACTGTTCCATTTCTGCAAAAGATTTTTCTCATTGTGTAAGTTTTGAGGAACCTGCAAGTTCTCTGGGTGACACAAAACCAGTGTGTTCTGGCTTATGAACTTCTTTGCAGACGTATTTCTTTCAGATGCATTTCTCAATTAACATCAGTAGCATGCTCAAAGCTCCAGCCACCCAGAACATTATTGCAGCAGTTTTGAGGTGTATAACCATGTTATGGGTAAGTTTTTTTTAATTTTTATAATTTTCTTTTTTCCGTTTCCGTTTTTTTTATTTTTTTATTTTTTTGCTGTCCCTGACCAGCAATTTCCAGTGACATTGAAAATGCGTCCGATCACACTTATAGTCAGGTCCATAAATATTTGGGCATTGACAGAGTTATTGACAGTTATAATTATTTAGCAGTCTACCACAACATATTGGAGGTGAAATTAAACAATGAATATGAGCTGGAAGTGCAGACTTTCAGCTTTAATTGGAGGGTATTTACATACAAATCGGGGCGAACGGTGTAGGAATTACAGCACTTTTTCTAGAAAGCCCCCCCCCCCCCATTTTAGGGGACCAAAAGTAATTGGACAAATTAGCATAAACTTAAATAGTCATCATATTTAATATTTGGTGGCATATCCTTTGCATGCCATGACTTCCTGATGTCTGTGACCCAACAACATCAAAAGACTAGATATATTATTTTCTGGTACTCTTAAAAGCGATACTATAACGTCTCTGCATTTGAATGGATCTCTATTGGAATTGGGGGGTGGGACTAGATTTAGCTGTAAATTATGCTGGAACAGTATATTTTTTGATGCCAGAAAATGGGGGGGGGGGGTACAAAAGGTTCTATAATTTCTAAATGGTTCATCCAATATTCACATCACCCTCAAATTAAAGCTGACAGTCTGCACTTCAACCTCATAGTCTTTGGATCCTTTCACACTCAAAGTGCTGGAGTACAGAACCAAAATAACAAAAAATTTGTCACCGTCCAATGAATTATGGTGCTCACTGTATTTTATTCCAAAGGAAAATATTTAAAGAAGTGTTTGTGATCTGACAAAATCAAAAGAACACGACAATTTCACTTTTAAACCAAAATAAATGAAATGTACATTTATTCAGATAGCTCGCAGGCAAGGCTTAACCAAACTGCTGCGCATGAACAAAACCCTACAAGGTTATGGGTGGAGTCATTCTAAAGAATAAACCTCAACAACCTGCAGTAAGTACACAGTATGTCTTGAACATTTAAACTGGGCAGAGGATGTGCTGTTGATCCTTTATTTTCGTAGTTATCCATTTCCCATCTCTCATTCAGTGCAGCACTATAATTACACCCTCAATATCAGGAACATTGTGTGGTGACTCATTCCAACTTATCAAAAGTAAATAAGAAAAACAGACTGAAGATAACAGTTCTAGCATTCGATAACTCGTCTGACTGGGATGGAGTCTTGAATTGGTTTGGATCTGGGAGTCAGCAGGTCAGCTCCTGCCGGTCTGTTCACGTATTACATCATTATATATTTTTTTCTATAGACTTAAGTTTTGGAATCGCTTCCACTGAGTGAAATGGCGGCCTCCATTCGGTGTGGTTCCCCCCACACACACACACATAAAAAAAAAGGAAATGAATCTCTGAGTAACATACTTTACAACAGTCTCTAGGTCATTTGGGACTGTGGCAGCTGAGTACGCTGATCAGAGAAAGGTGGATTCAATGTTTTCAGGATTAAAATTGCTCTAATGTTCTGTTCACTGTAAAAACAGCCATTTTATGTCCGTGGCATTAACAAGAACATTTTGTGTCTCTTTTATCCGTGAGCTATGATGTACAGAACGGGGCTGATCTGTCTTGTGCATGCGCTGTAACGATGACCCAAGTGGAAACCTTTGTTCTTTTGAATTTCCACTCCAGACATAAGCTTGAACTCCAAGCACAGCCTCCAGGGTCAGGGAGGGGATTAATAATAATCAAGTTAGCACAGAGCCGTTTGCTCTGAATAAAGGTTAATATAGTTCACTGAAACTAAAATAAAATATCAAAAAACATTTTAGTTAACTGAAATAAAAATAACAACTAGAATTACTTTAAAAACTACAACTGTAAGCTAGTGTTGCAAAATGAACTGAAATAAAATAAAAAACCATGAATTATTTTTAGTTTTAGTTTCTGATCCTCCTCCAGACTGTTGATAGCACAGAACTTCTTTTGTTTGGATAATCCAGATTGCATGTAGTATAATTTGAAACATTAAAAACCAATATCTATTTTTCTCTCCCTCAACCCAACTATTGGCTGTTATTTACTGAAATAAAAATAAAAACTAGAATTAAAATCGGTTGAAAAACTAAACTAAAAATGAAATTGATTGAAAAACTAAAACTATAAACACACTCTGAAAACGAACTAAAACTAAATTAGAAAGTGAAATTTAAAAACCAATTAAAATAAAAACTGAATAAAGAACTTACAACTATAATAACCTTGCTCTGAATAACATACATAAACTTAATCTGTGCATGTGGTGTAAGCAGACTGTTAGCCAATGTGTGAGGTACTGTGAAAAAGGACAGGATAATGGGTTTAACACAATATCTGTGTTCTTTATTATGGTTGGCTTGTTCTGTTGTTGTTTTTTTGTAGTACATTTTGAAACTGTTATTCAACTGTGAAATCATTGCTTTACTGTGTGAGTATCAAAGAATCTTCAGTTACTTTGTTAAAGATTTGAAACTGGTGAAAGGAAGCTTTTTATTGAGAGAGAACTAATCTGAATCTTTGTGCAGCATGTTCTGAATTTTGAGCACATATTGAAGCACAGTCAACAATACAGCGAGGCGCAACACAAATGCCTCACAGATAAAGTTCAGATATAAACAGCAGATACAACATCCCCAATGTTAAGGTAGGGAGATAACACAAGATGAATGTGTTTTGATTTATGTGTAACCTGTTTAATCAAAAACACGAAAAGATTTAGTGATAAATAATATTCCTAAAATGTTTTTAATAAGATATTGTACTATTCAGTGGCGCCTCCAGCTGTACGCAGAGTACGCAGTCTGCGTACCTTAGCAACAACAGCAAAATTAGTATTTCCATTAAAACTGACGTGAATTGTCAAAGTCTCTGCGTCTCTGTTTCTACGATGTTGAGGAATGATATTTGCTTATTGTCTTAGTTGTATTGCCTGGTTATTGTATTTTCCAAGTTTTGCATATTTCAAACATTTGAAAGTGATTGGAAGACACAGTTGAAAGTGATTGGAGGATCACCATCCCGCCATTAACACCGTTGAAAGTGATTGTAGGATCACCTTTTTCTTTATACCGGGAAAAGTTTAGAGTTGCCTTTTTACTTGTCAGTCAAGATAACTAACTTAAACGAATACAGTAATTGACGTTAGCCAAATATGTCAAAGAAAAGAAAGCAGCTCAGTATTGTGGAACTGTTGAGTCTGAAAAAGAAAAAGGATGAAAATAACAATTCGTAGAATCAGCTTTCGGAGAACCAGTCCTCAGCTGAGGATGAGTTAGCCCCACCGGGAGACAAGCTACCCACCAAAATGTTCTTTCATTTGCAGTGGCGTCTCTCTCTCTCTCTCTCTCTCTCTCTCTCTCTCTCTCTCTCTCTCTCTCTCTCTCTCTCTCTCTCTCTCTCTCTCTCTCTCACACTCACACACACACACACACACACACACACACACACACAATTGGCGTGCATTCGGTGATAATATTTTATTAGAAATTTAAGCAGTGAATATATTTTGTTGAGCATGTTCGATAGTTACATTGACTTGTCAGAAGTGTTTTCATTGTGTTAACATTAACTGTGCTGTAAGTCGCGTAACAGCTTGTTGCGCACAACATTTCCATTCTATTGTGAGATTTCTCCGGTTTTCCTGATGAAAGATCAGGCTACTGTAAGTCACGTGACATCTTTTTGCGCGCATCATTTCCATTCTATTGTGAAGTCTCTCCGGTTTTGCTTTGCTTTGCTTTGCTTCAGACTTTAACGTAGGCTAGGCCACTCCTACGTTAGAACTTCTTGTAATATGCGACCCTATGAGTGCAAAATATATCGGTAAATTACGTTGTAACGTTAGTCCTAAGTAGTGGCTTCGTTTTCATAGCCTATGGCTTGGCCTCCTCTGTTGCGTACCCCGGGAAGAAATCCTGCGGGCGCCCCTGGTACTATTATATACTATTTATACTATTTTGAGAGAATTGTTTGAACAAAAATCTTGTTCTTTTATTTATGAGTCGTTTTAGAGGCACACAAGTGTCCCAACACAGTTGATAGGAAATTCATTAAAAACATGGACCAAGACAAATGAAAGATAAAAACTTTTTTTTATCTCCTCAAATTTGGCCTTACGTGCGAGTCAGCACCGTCCCACCTGACAAACCTTAATGTTCTTCTCAGCAAATCTGTGATATTTTCTACATTTCAGACCAAACAGTATGACAGGTTACCTTGCACTGACTGAGGGAGACGTGGTGAGCATGTCTAAAGCAGTGATACCCCCCAAAAAACCGTGACTGTGACTTGAGCAACCATTCCCCCAGTTGGACAAAAGACTATTTTCTTTTCCTGATATTTAAGTATCTCAGTCATACTTGGCCAATACCATAGCCTTGGCTTGCCTTGTACATCCATCATCTGGGCTAGTAGGTCCCAGGTTATGCTTGCGGTGAGCCCCTTTCTGACCGAGCCACTATAGGGCTCCACCTGCATTCGTGGTGGGAGTCGCTACAACTTGAAGAACTTATGAGACCTGATGAGTTTTAATTCACTGAGGCTTTCAAATCCTGTCCATAATTACAGGCTTATTTCCCATACAATCTGTTCATTTGCAGCAGAACTGCAGGCTTTATTTATTTACTATACTCTCCAAATCCATGGGCTGCAATAACCCCCCCCCCCTTCTGTTTCAGAGTCTCTACTCCTCTATAAATGTTTTGTTTTGGATCAAACTCTTGGCTCCATAACGGCTGTGATGATATAAAGGCTTTTATCTTCCCCTCTCCCAACCATATTCACCTGCTATAGAAAACTTGGACATTGATAATATTTTTTGTGTTCATAATCACATTTGCAAAGCTGTGTGGGCAGGGCATGAAATAAACTTTTTTAACCTTTTTTTGTCTTGTGGATTCTAAAAATCACCATCCATTTTCATCATTTTACCAGCCACATTACCTTTTATAATATAACACATCCTGATTGGTTACCTGACAAAGTGGCTGCTATAGTAGTAGCAAATCTTACCAGCCACGATCAGAATTCTACCAGCAGCTGGCTGGTGGTTGTTGTTTAATTCACACCCTGCATGTGCGACTGAAGAGGCTTATACTGATGTGTAATTCCCCTGTCAGGGTACACTACTGACTGGCCACCGGCAGCATTGCCATTGGTGCTGCTAATAATCAGATCCTCGCATGGGAAACAAGCGGCATCAGCTCTGCAGCCAGGTGTTTCCATTCAGATCTAGCAGCACTGCAGCAGTCTCTGTGATCCTCTCAGCCTTTATCAGCCATTGAACTATGAACCAAATTGGTCTTGTTTATTTTTAATTAGTAAATTTTATAATTAAACCCATTACTGAATTACTATAATTATACATATTACTATTACTGCTACTGCTGCCACTGTGCAGTTCTGCAACTGCTGATACTTCATTTGCATTTTTAACATGTTTCCTGGTTATCATATTGCTAGACAGCACTGGCACTGTTCTCTCGTCCATAATGGCACAAGGTATCAGGGCTCTTTTCAGCTACATAGAAAGGCTGTGTCTGTCATAGAGAAACACGTGGTGACACATTTCCCCAGATATCCTGGTGTGGCCATGTGATAACGGCTAAAGAATGCGATAAAGCATTTATCATAAAGAAATGTGGATTTGCATGTTTTCATTACATTTGTAATATTGACACTAACTGATAAGCAAAGCGACCTGCAGAGCAATGAATGTGTGGCAGAAAGATATTTCTGTCATACTAATTTGTAACACAAGCACCAGTGTGGATCAGTTCTCTTTTCTCATGACCCAAAATGAAAATGGTTCTTACATTCCCAAACACACAGTGTGGTTATTCAGATGAATAATAATAATAATAAATTAATTAAAATTGGTCAAATAAATTGACGATGGCAGATCACTTTAGTATGGGGTGAAGACAAATGCAAGCCATTCACATGTAGGCTAATGCTACCAGCATTGAGATATCTGACCTTAGTGTATCACCATAAGTAATAATAATAATAATGCATGGCATTTATATAGCGCCTTTCTAGATACTCAAAGCGCTTTACAATGATGAGGGGGAAACTCGCCTCTACCACCACCAATGTGTAGCACCCACCTGGGTGATGCAACGGCAGCCATTTTGCGCCAGTATGCTCACCACACATCAGCTGAGGTGGAGAGGGAGAGAATAATTTTTTTAGCCAATTAAACTGGGGGATGATTAGGTGGCAGATTGAATGAGCCTGGGTTGGGAGTTTAGCCAGGACACCGGGGAAACCCCTACTCTTTACGATAAGTGTCATGGGATCTTTTAATGACCACAGTGAGTCAGGACCTCGGTCCGAAAGACGGCATCTCCTACAGCACAGTGTCCCCATCACTGCACTGGGGCATTGGGGTTTATTTGACCAGAGGGAAGACTGCCCCCTACTGGCCCACCAACACCACTTCCAGCAGCAACTTAGTTTTCCCCAGAGGTCTCCCATCCAAGTACTAACCAAGCCCACAACCTGCTTAGCTTCAGCCATTCAGCAGGCGCAGATTGCATAGTGGTATAGCTGCTGGCTTGAAAGCATACATAAGCATACATACGCTGAAGGAATAATACTACAATAAAAACTATATACAGTCCATGCACTTTTCCCAATACAGTTCCTTCTCTGTATATCACTGGGACAAAGATAATGTACTTAGACTGATATTCACTTTAGAATGCACCTCACCCTGACCTTTCAGGTTTAAAATGAAATGAAACATCAAGGAACTGAAAACTCAATAGAAGAAAGAACAGAAAGAATCTTTTCAAAATATTTTTTGAGTAAGTAACTCCTTACGATGTTACAATGTAACACAGTACAAGAGAAGGTTGTACAACTTTCAAATTTTTGCTTTATTTGTGCTGGTGGGCAGGAGGATGCAAGAAAACTGGAAAAAAAATTATTCTGTTATGTCAGGCTTGAACTGTTTAATATGCCTCACAGAGCCCTCTCTGACTTTCAGTCGCCCACTTTCAAGAGCTCAAGAGATGGGTGTGTCTGGTCAGTGCTGGTATGCAGAGAGCACCAATACACTGTCCAGGGCTGTGATTGACAATTCCAGGCCTGCCCCTCCGCTCTGTTCTGACCAGCTGTCCGTATCCTGCCTCCAAGACACAGATCACAGTTGTGGTCAAGTACAGCGCATCAAGATGTCCAGAGGTGGCAGTGGAGACTCCACCTTCAACCCCCTGACCCCATGACTTGGGGACACTGCTGAGGGTAACGTGAACCATGTCCCTCTTCTGCTGTCTCCACAAATTGTTCACAAGGGCAAAAGTAAGTGAGTTATCGAATGTTGTTATCATATGCTGTCCTGTTACACAAGAAATATTGTTGAGACTAACTCCGACTTAACTGTTTTGCATTCTTGGGTATTCACTATGTTGTTTTGACATTAGTTTATGCTTATCTAAATAGCAATTACATGTAATTTTTCTATTTCGGTTAGAATTATTTCCACTAGTGAGATGTATTGATGATTTAAATACATGTAAAAGGCTAACATGAAAAGCACAGTACACAATTAATTTGTTAAGCTTTAACAATGTTTTGGTGTCTTTTAAGAATTGGTTTATAATACTGCTTGTGAACAGTATCATGCTTCTTTTTTGTTCTCAAAGTCTGTAGAATATGTTTGCATTATAAAAGGAAGGGACATTCCTAACTATGCGGTGTGGGTGTGGGAATTGAGTGAATGGGCATGTGTTTCCAGTGGACGTTATCAGAAGAAAGTGGCAGTCCAGCATTGCTGCAGCAACAGGATTCAAATTTCACTACCATTTAAATGAATCTCCATGTGCAGAGCTATGGCTACAAATTAATCAAATGAAGAATGACATCACTACACAATCCTGTTAAATGAAATGTACTAGTTTAACAGCTAGCCGAGGGCTACTTATATTATTGTATAAGAAGTGAACACTGGTGCCTTTGTTGATTTCAAATTACGCACTTAAATATTACTTTTTGAAAATTCCATAACATTGGCTTTACACAGGCCTGTGTGTGTGTGTGTGTGTGTGTGTGTGTGTGTGTGTGTGTGTGTGTGTGTGTGTGTGTGTGTGTGTTTGAGCGAGAAAGAGATAGAAAAGAGAGAGAGACTGATCCAACCTTGATCTGCCTTCTGCTTTCCCTGTCTGAATAAAGTGAGAAAATGCATAAAAGGACTATCCTCTCCTTTATGAAAAACCAGCAGTTAAGAGCCAGCAAAGCCAATACATGTTAAATGACTGAAGGGACTTGATGCAGTAGCAGTAGGATTCTACCTTCAGTTGAAGAGGAAGGCCATGAAACAGGGAACTATAGACATTCTGACACGAGCTGACATGATCAAAGGTGGATTGTGTTTCCTTCAAAAGCCATTCTCATAGTCATGCAGAAGTATAGCTGCAGTGATTACCACTGACCCGCCACTTCCCCTCCAAAGATTTGACCAAACTTTATGCCCCACCCTCTTTTTTTTTGTTTTTGTTTTTTTGTGTAGTAGGAAGGGAAGGTAAAACAAACTGTAAAAAAAAAAACTTAAAGGGTCTCATGTCGGGGTTACCATACCATTATGAATTTTGTTTCAGTTCATGAATATCATTATTCAAATATTCATTGGGGTCTGCTCTGCCGAGTGTCACTGTCAGATTGCTAGTGACATAACAGAGGGGAAAAAGACAGTGTAGATGAGCATTATTCAAATGCTGGCCTGTTCTTGCATACCTATGAAGTGATGTCACCATTGCTTTGTGTCAGAAACAGCTGACGTGAAACACATGTCAGGCATGCCATGGTAAACCTGTAATCCCATAAGTATGATCTAATGAAATGCTTGTAAATAACATTGCATCTTTTCCTGAAAGGGTATGCCTTGCATTCATTTTAAAGTGAAAATGGATACAATCTATTTCTATATGGAAGTCATCTTTCTGCTTTATCTTCCTCCCCAAGGGTCTATCCTTGCCGTGGACCCAGACATTTTCAGGTAAGAACAGGATTCTCTTTCATCAAAGGATAGGTGCACTTTTTAGGGAACATACATTTCAAATCCATAAAATAATGGACAGCTGAAGAGTCTTTAAAAAATAACTTGTTGTCATTCCACTGCAATGAATAAGCTTCAGAGTATTTTACATGCAGTTTAATGTCTGCAATGTGTCCTGTTCCACAACTGAACAACTACTATGGCAATTATGTTTCTGTTATCGACATACATTTTACATGTTATTATGTGCTGATTTGCCCCTGTGATCACATTAACTGGCACCCTGGTGCATTAGCATATATTGTAAATAGGTAATAAGTAGAAGTAATGTCAAGTAGAAGCATACTAGTGCCATGGAATACCTCATCTTGACCTTCTCTGTTTTACAGAGGTGGAAATCCAGGGGACACAAAGTAAAAGTCCTACCATGTGTTTCTTCCAACCATAGACTCAGCCAGCTGATTTCACTAATTCGTTCTACCTCCTCCCTGAAGAATTATGTTAATTAGCAAATCCAGGTGATTGGAGCAAAACACTAGGGAGGACTTTTACTTTATGTCCCCTGGATTTCCACCTCTGCGGAACAAAATTCCAGACAAGCCTCTGTGACTAATTGCTCTGAATATTATGTTTTAATATTGAAGTGACCAATGCCTTGAGTCTTTACATTATGTCATTTAACAGATTTTGTACAGAAACTTACACAGCCTATATATTTTTCAAAATTCCCTCCATTTATACAGCTAGACACTGTATATACCAAAGTGCTTCAGATTAAGTTCCTTGCTCAAGGGTACAACTGCAGTCTCCTGGGAAGCAAACCTACACCCTCTGATGTAGAAGCCCAGTTCCCTAACAATTATGCTATATGATACTGCCCTTAGTGACTTATTGTGTGTTGAGAATGGTGTGTGGTATGATTTCAGAAAGAACAATGAAATTACCTCTCTGAATTTTACCGCTATTGATATTCCCACACATTGTCAATATCGTGATTTATTCAATAACTTTAATTTTCTATTGCTACGGCCAGACAGTTCACAACCATGGTGAATTATAAGTATCCAAACGTGTGCGTGTGCGTGTGTATGTGACTGATAAGCTGTCAGAGTGGAGCATGTGATATTTACTGACAAGACCACCAGGGAATCTGTGGCTTGAATATCCCCATGTCAAATGCTACATCTTATCCTCTGTCATTACAGTACTCTGGGGATGCATTTTGATTCAACATGCTGAGCACCAATTGTCAGCGTCTTTGTGACAGTTCTCTGTAAAAAGCGCTATACAAATAAAATTGAATTGAATTGAAGAAAGGAATGGCAAGGCTATGTGTTAGGAACAAATGCTGGGATATGGCTGTGGAAGGAGATTCAGCTTGCCTTTAGAATGCAGTTAAATTGTACTGTCAAATGTATGCAGGTATACATGAACACACACCTAGCCTTGCCATTCCTTTCTTTCTTCAATTAAATTTTATTTGTATAGCGCTTTTTACAGAGAACTGTCACAAAGACGCTGACAATTGGCCTGCACATTTACCGAAGCAGTTTGGGTTAATTGTCTTCTACACGAGCAGTGGTCTGTCTTGCGGGGAGAGGATCCTGACATCTTATGGTTACAAAATGACCACAATAAAAATGCAGAAGCAGATCCGGTGTAATGCAACTACGGTAATACAATTGGCTTGATTTCCTTATGTATGTCTTTATGTACTGTATATTTACATTCTGAAATAAATTAAATACAATGAGGCCTAATTATTTTAGAACCTTTTCACTTACACACACTGCAAACAGAGTGTACACAATTAGTTGTTGCAATCAGTTTTTCCTTTCACGAGAAGTAACATTCAAGAGTAGTAACTTGAAGTGTGTCCTGTGTCTATCTTCATTATGAGCAACCGGAGGCGGGGGAAATAAATATCTATATTTCGTTTTTGCTCAGTTCTTTGCTCATAGTCATGAGATGCTAACATTTCACTGTTCATGAAAATAAGAAACAGACGCATTTTGTCAGGAATGTATGATACACAAACCATGCAGCACCGAATAATTTGAATAATAGGAAATTCTTCATTTTATTTCGTCTTAACATGACTGAATTATGCCTATTACAAATTTACAAGCAGAAAAGATAACACAGCAAGTTGGGTATCTCTGAAGAGCATAGCTACGCACTGTACTAATGACAATATGATCAACTACTGATATGCAAGCCGTTAAGATTAATTTGCATGAGTTCATTTGAATGATTCAATTCTAAACGATTTAGTAGGATAGGCTACCACACTTTTTTTAGGGCTATGCTAGGCCAGGCCTACACACTTAGAAAATAAATTAACTTCCTAATTTAATTTCTAAATTAATTAAGCATATAGACTAGCCTATTTCCTCTGCTTCGTTAAACAAAGTAGGGGAGAACCGGGTCGAAAGATTAACTTTTTACATTCATCTGGTTTACTCAAAAGTCAATAGAGCTAGAGAGGCCATATTTTCTGACAAACAACTTGTATGTGTCCCTCACTAATAGCAACGGAAATTTTGTTACCAGCATAAACAAGTCGGATATAAATTGGCCGCAAACAGGATGAGTGCAATATGTGTCTTTCGTCCCTGCCGAGCGGGACGAAAAACACACTGAATCGGGACGAAAGAATCACGTGAGGAAAAGTGTACTTTAGCGGTCTTATCTCTGTCTTGTTGTTTTTTATGCTCATTCCTTTCAACAAATGTACTGTCAGGCAAAATGCCATGTTAGGGACGAGTCAATGAATAATGCTATAAGTTTAAAATCCATGAAAATCAACCATGCGTCAAGAGCATAATGTTGCATAATTAATAGAATTTTGCATCGCAACGTTAAACAGTCTAAAATTGATGATTTAATAGCAACTCACCTTTATTAATAGCTACTGGACATAATTTATTGATGCTTATTATACCACGACATTGTTGAATACTCGGTTCTGATGGGGTCAATACGCATTCCAAGGTTGTGCATTGATTTTCACCACCGCCTTTTAACAGTGTGTCTTTCGTCCCGCTCGTGTCTCGCTTGCTTTCAACTTGGCTAGCAACTAAGTCTCGCAAGCATGCCATTCGAAACCTATGCTGTCCTTTAGTCAACAGTTGTGTTAAGAAAAGTATGCATGTTTGGAAAATTCTAAACATAAACACACTTATACAACCGAAAAACACTTCCAGTTTCGATATTTTACTTTCAGCGGTCAAAAATAACTTTGGTCTAGCACTCCGCCAAAACGGGACGCACATCACTGGTTCTTTGCATAGTGAAATGATTACACATGTCACATACTGACTGATCTACGGTATTCGGGTTTCTGTAGTTTTCGCGAAAATCGATGTTATTCTTTCGTCCCGGTTCTCCCCTAGCCTACATAATGGCTCATTAATATCCATAACACCTTAAATTTTACCGTCGTCCTTTAATTTTTTTATCACTGAATGAAAAGTGATGCTTCATACTAGCCTAATGATAGCAAGTTTAACTTGCTCACCCATTTTCTGTCTTAATTGATATGTGAACGATGGTTTAATCAAAGAGTAAAGGTTTAGATTTCATTGACTGGCAGTGTTATAAATTGCTACTCGGCCATGGTGACCCATTACTTAGATAGTAGCCTAGTTCCACCAGTTGTAGCAAAGTCTTTAAAATAGTTTCAGCGTTCTTTGAAATGTGCTGAGCAATAGCCTACTTTGTAAGATTTCCGTTTTAAAGCAACTTAACTTAAAAACTTAAAAACTTAAAAACTTATAGCCCATAGATTTATGCGTTACGTAGGCTATTTACTAGAACTCTAAGATAACACTGTTCTACTATGTCGCGTAAAATTGAAAACCTAAGTTGAAGTCCGAAACGGATTTTTACGGTAGGCTATCTGTAAATAGATAAAACAGTGTCTCAATGTTTTCATTGAGTAGGCTATACTTGAAACAGCAGTTACAGTCGCAGTAACTTATCTTCATTCTTGTTCACTGTCGTATCACTTCCGCACAATCATTATGAAAGTGGAATAAGCACTAGGCTACGGAACGCAAAGCGCACTTCTTTCAGATCCTCATTAGTAAGACTATTGGACATTCTTCTTCACAGCCCAGGAAAACAGCACCTTTGATGTTCTATAAAGAATTTCGCAGCCAACCAGCAGGTTAAATTATGTTGTTTATTGACCGCCATATGTTTTGCTAAATTTTGAAAAGACAAGAACCTGCAGTTTAGAGAACGTTTGCCCCAGTGTATCTCATGGTAGGATGGAGAGAAAACATTGGGAACGCTTCCGACCGAGATCAATGACCCTTCAGTTGAGGGAGTCAGCACACAAAGCGTTAACTTTGTTACGGAGAAAAGTCAATCGTCTTCATTGTGCAGGTAAATTAAATTTACATTTATTTATTATGTTTTCAGCTTTCGTTCTCATATGGTTAGTTAAATAGACAGTTAGCATATCTTGTACAGAGACACTTCGGATGAGGTCGGGTGTCTAGCCTCGTAGCCTATTTCGTCAATATTTATTATGAATTAAACTTCATTTTATTTCTGTTGTTGTCAATGCCTTACGTCTGCATTGAATCAGGACCAAATGATTGGTCTTTGTTGATGTATCATGACTTGGCCCATCTTCCAGAGGTGTTCTGTACTTGAAATGGCTTTGAATGGCTTATTGTTTTTGGTGTACTGTTGTGGTTGTGAGCACTTTTATGCATTTTTTACTCATGGGTGCAGAGTAAGAACAATTGCCTCAAGTAGCAGATACAATCGGAATATTCCTGCACATTGTTTGAAATCTCCCAGTGATATATGTCAGAATGGGTTCTGGATTCAATCAACATTTGCTCTTAGCTTTGCCTCAGAATTAAGGGCAGTTTTTTTTAACAAGATGACTTGTGAGCACTGGAACTTGATTATGAGACAAACTTAAGGATTAATTAACCCAGGACACAGTTTTCATCAGGTTACTGCAGCAGCACACCAGACATGTTTAAATGGACTTGTCAGCACACTCAATGGGAATACATAGCCTGGATAGACGTTCAGTATCTGGTGCATTCAGAAGTGGAAAATTACATATATTAAATGAAAAGGAAGAAACAAATAGAGAAAAACAAAAATTTAAAATGAACTCTTGCACAACTGAGTTGTGGTGAGGATTTTTATTATGTTGTGCCTAAATAATAAAATCATCAACTCTGTTACATTACAATATGATTTCTGGCTGGGAAAGGAGGCTGCAGACATAAGGATGAGGACGTTAGATGGTCCTTGTTCCCCTCTCCCCACTCTCCACACACACAGCCCTTCTTGTTATTTGGCAGCGTCAATTTCACATTCATGGGCTGGTTCCCATTCCCCAGCAATTCGTTATGAGCTATTAATATCCAGCAATGTGCGGCCCCACTCAATGAACCCTATTGATAAGGGGCAGCTCAAACCAGGTGATTAATGTGCCATGGTGTAGAGATAGGCTACCGGCCATTCCAATTACAGCATTACGCATCCGCACTGATCCACTCTTTCACTCCAGGCCGGGAGGTGGAAGTTTGGATAGATTTTTTCTCCTCTGTCTGTTATTTCAGCTGTTGACATGAAAATTGTCAGGAAAAAAATTTGTGTCGGCATATGCTGCTAGTTTAATGCATGTGTGTCTATATAGTGAGATGAATAGAGAGAGAATACATTTTAAAAAATGAAGAAAAAAAAAATAGAAGTCATTGTGCAAAAATGGCAACTGCATTTGTGTCACAATTACAGTTGCCTACAGTGTTGATATTCCTAATATTCCACAATGGACTCAGTCTTTTTGCTTTTGGCTTTTCTCCATAACATGCACTTAAAGTGAATCACACTGTTCTCTCTCACATGTGTTCAGTGGGAGTCTGTACATAGCTTTACATTTGTGGGTAATTTGGTTTTCAATTTATCCTTACCTTCTGGCTAGGCTTTTTGTGCATTTGTAGCTGTTCCTGGTCCAGGTAATTGGTAAAAGCCTGACCATTTAAGTCTGGTTTGCTTGCTTACACATAACGACACCCAAGCACATGCACACACAGACACACCAGGCTCACAAAGAGAGTTCACCTAGTAGTGTCGCAGATAGTTTACCTGTCAGCCTGTTAGGTTCATAGAGTTCACATGAACACATGCGTGTCAAAGAGCAAGTGTACCTGTTATTCACATAGGGAACTTAGCCTTGACTTAGCTTAAACTTGAGTTTGAATTTAAAACATTTCTCTATTTGCTGTTTTTATATAGAACAAGTCTTTCCTATAGCTGAGATGCCATAACGGCATCTCAAGCCTGAAAAGCCCCCCAACTAACCTACCAAAACCCTAAAAAAAAAAACATTCCCCAAATAAGACTCTTGTATCCCACAAGATACAAACATTAGCCTAAAACTAACCATCTAAGTATTAGTTTGAATCAGTAGGAAAGCAATGAAAATTACTAAATAAATAAAATATAAAAATATGTTTATTTAAAATAAATATATAATATATATTTAGAAACAGACAAGCCCTCTGTAAGGGGTTGGGTTTGGAGAAGTTCTGAAAAGTTGTCCCACAAAGCGTGAGAAACGACCACTAAAGAAGGAAACAGAACTCCGTGAACGGAGTAGAGAGAAATAAACAGCAAGGGATTATAACTCCCGGCATACAGCCAAAATATAACAACCCAGATAAATGGGCAAGAACTCGGTTTCGAGCAGAGAAAATAAACAAATAAGGGAAAAGAATCCCAGCATAAGCCAAACCAAAAACTACCCCAAAAAACAGGGCGAAACTTGAAGACTCGAGCAAAGAAAAGAAAAGGACAGAATAGCCTCTAGCTCAATAACAGTCAAAGAGCTAAGAAATGAAAGGCAAACGGAAACGAGGCAAAACCAAGGTACTATCTCAACAGAGATAGGGCAAAGAAAACCAAGGAAGGAAATGAGTGAGAATGAAAATGAAATCTCTAAAAGAAAAGAGAACTCTTAAATCAGTACGGCAGACCCCACGTGTACTTTTAGTGAACGCAAAATAACAAGTGGTAGCCAAATCCTATACCGTCGTTACCTGGCTTAGAGTGGCAAGAATGACACAAAAGAGCCGGAAGAAGGAAACACAGTGCTTATATAGCCAGCCAGAAACCAGACAAAAGTGCGCCAGATAAGTGCCGGGAAGAGGAAAAACATGGCGGGCGGAAAAGTAGAGCAGGAGCGCCCTCTCGCAGCACCGAGAGGAAGCGTCCGCAGAGGAGCAGAGAAGGCTGCCAAACCATGACACCATCTCACAATGCCACCTCCACCTCAGAAAGAGAGAGAGATGCTGTGAGTCACAGAATGAGTTTAGCCTACCTTTCAGAGAGATAAATTAGAGACATAAGTTATACAATTGAAGACCAAAGTTTACATACACATTAGCCAAATCCATTTAAAGTCAGTTTTTTCTGACATTAATCCAAGTAAACATTCCCTGTCTTAGGTCAGTTAGGATCACAACTTTATTTTAAGAATGTGAAATGTCAGAATAATAGTAGAGAGAATGATTCAGCTTTTATTTCTTTCATCACATTCCCAGTGGGTCAGAAGTTTACATATACTATGTTAGTATTTGGTAGCATTGCCTTTAAATTGTTTAACTTGGGTCAAATGTTTCGGGTAGCCTTCCACAAGCTTCTCACAACAAGTTGCTGGAATTTTGGCCCATTCCTCCTGACAGAACTGGTGTAACTGAGTGAGGTTTGTAGGCCTCCTTGCTTGCACACGCTTTTTCAGTTCTGCCCACAAATTTTCAATTGGATTGAGGTCAGGACTTTATGATGGCCACGCCAATACCTTGACTTTGTTGTCCTGAAGCCATTTTGCCACAACTTTGGAAGTATGCTTTGGGTCATTTGAGTGGATATAGATGCTTTGGGTGGATATGCTTTGGGTGGATATAGATACTTTTGTACCTGTTCCCTCCAGCATCTTCACAAGGTCCTTTGCTGTTGTTCTGGGATTGATTTGCACTTTTTGCACCAAAGCACGTTCATCTCTAGGAGACAGAACACGTCTCCTTCCTGAGCGGTATGACGGCTGCGTGGTACTATGGTGTTTATACTTGTGTACTATTGTTTGTACAGATGAATGTGGTACCTTCAGGCTTTTGGAAATTGTTCCCAAGGATGAACCAGACTTGTGGAGGTCCACAATTTTCTTTCTGAGGTCTTGGCTGATTTCTTTAGATTTTCCCATGATGTCAAGCAAAGAGGCACTGAGTTTGAAGATAGGTCTTAAAATACATCCACAGGTACACCTCCAATTCACTCAAATAATGTCAATTAGCCAATCAGAAGTTTCTAAAGCCATGACATAATTTTCTGGAATTTTCCAAGCTGTTTAAAGGCACAGTCAACTTAGTGTATGTAAACTTCTGACCCACTGGAATTGTGATATAGTGAATTAAAAGTTAAATAATCTGTCTGTAAACAATTGTTGGAAAAATTACTTGTGTCATGCACAAAGTAGATGTCCTAACTGACTTGCCAGCACTATAGTTTGCTAACATGAAGTCTGTGGAGTGGTTAAAAATGAGTTTTAATGACTTCAACCTAAGTGTATGTAAACTTCCGACTTCAACTGTATATCAGCCTGTTAGTTACACAGCGAGAGCTTATCTGTTAGAGTCACAGTGAGAGTTTATATGTCAGCTTGTTAGTCATAGAGAGAGTTTATCTGTTAGAATCAGAGTGGGAGTTTAGTCTACATGTTAGTCAGAGATAGAGTTTATCTGTTCGAATCAGAGTAGGAGTGTAGTCTATATGTTAATCAGAGATAGAGTTTATCTGTTAGAATCAGAGTGGGAGTTTAGTCTACATGTTAGTCAGAGATAGAGTTTATCTGTTAGAATCAGAGTGGGAGTTTAGTCTACATGTTAGTCAGAGATAGAGTTTATCTGTTAGAATCAGAGTAGGAGTTTAGTCTACATGTTAGTCCGAGATAGAGTTTATCTGTTAGAATCAGAGTGGGAGTTTAGTCTACATGTTAGTCAGAGATAGAGTTTATCTGTTAGAATCAGAGTAGGAGTTTAGTCTACATGTTAGTCAGAGATAGAGTTTATCTGTTAGAATCAGAGTAGGAGTGTAGTCTACATGTTAGTCAGAGATAGAGTTTATCTGTTAGAATCAGAGTAGGAGTGTAGTCTACATGTTAGTCAGAGATAGAGTTTATCTGTTCGAATCAGAGTGGGAGTTTAGTCTACATGTTAGTCAGAGATAGAGTTTATCTTTTAGAATCAGAGTAGGAGTGTAGTCTACATGTTAGTCAGAGATAGAGTTTATCTGTTCGAATCAGAGTAGGAGTTTAGTCTACATGTTAGTCAGAGATAGAGTTTATCTGTTCGAATCAGAGTAGGAGTGTTAGTCAGAGATAGAGTTTATCTGTTAGAATCAGAGTAGGAGTTTAGTCTACATGTTAGTCAGAGATAGAGTTTATCTGTTAGAATCAGAGTAGGAGTTTAGTCTACATGTTAGTCAGAGATAGAGTTTATGTTGGAATCTGAGTGGGAGTTTAGTCTACATGTTAGTCAGAGATAGAGTTCATCTGTTAGAATCAGAGTAGGAGTTTAGTCTACATGTTAGTCAGAGATAGAGTTTATCTGTTCGAATCAGAGTAGGAGTTTAGTCTACATGTTAGTCAGAGATAGAGTTTATGTTGGAATCTGAGTGGGAGTTTAGTCTACATGTTAGTCAGAGATAGAGTTTATCTGTTAGAATCAGAGTAGGAGTGTAGTCTGCATGTTAGTCAGAGATGGAGTTTATCTGTTAGAATCAGAGTAGGAGTGTAGTCTGCATGTTAGTCAGAGATAGAGTTTATCTGTTAGAATCAGAGTAGGAGTTTAGTCTACATGTTAGTCAGAGATAGAGTTTATCTGTTAGAATCTGAGTGGGAGTTTAGTCTACATGTTAGTCAGAGATAGAGTTTATCTGTTAGAATCAGAGTAGGAGTTTAGTCTACATGTTAGTCAGAGATAGAGTTTATCTGTTAGAATCAGAGTGGGAGTTTAATCTACATGTTAGTCAGAGATAGAGTTTATCTCTTGGAGCCGCAAAGAAGGTTTTAAGGAACCTGTGCTAACATTCCACTACATCCTCAAGTCCCACATCAGGAGGCTTGTATAGGTATCTCTGAGGGAAAAAAATCTGCCTTAACTTCCCCTGCCCTAACTATCCCTCTCTCAGTCTTTGGATGCCATCAGTATTGCATACTAACTAGGACATAAACAGCTGCCCACAGTGACAAGACATATCCAGCTGGCAAGAGAGTGAGGGATTTAAAATGACCTTTATATTGTTGAGCCTTTGCCATTAGGGGGAGGACCTGCTGGCTTTACTGTGGCTGGTATAAGGGCATTCAGAGGTTTGTGGTCTAAAGCAAGAAAATACACTTCAAATAACACCAAAGCAGCTTGTACAGGGATGTTTCGCCTCGCTCGCAAGTCACGCTTCATGTGTGATGTAAAGCTACTCCAGTGCTACCATCGCAATGTTCCTTTACTTCTGTTTCCTAAGTAACCTCCATCTCTCGTTCCTCAGTTTGTGGTATGGCTCAGTACTACAGTTTAGTCAAATGTCAGTGGTCATCATCTTTATACATTAACCAAATTATTTTCATATTGAATGATGAATTCATGTAGAAGGCAAATATATTAGGGATGAAAAAAGAAGACAATTAAAATTTTCAATACAGTTTTTCAGATTTTCTATTTCACAGTGACGTAAGCATTCTTTGTTGATTGTCAAATTCCTAAAAAAAGAGTTGGGATGTGACAATTCAATAGGCAATTTGCACAAAGTCAATAGGCCTTCACAGAATTTGTACAATATACATGTTGCAAAATGTCTAATTCTGCTCTCCTGAATAACAGATTATAGTAGGCAGACAACATGGTCAAAGTCCTTCAGAGTAATGCATGCAACAAGCTTTCATACACAAATGGGTGATTTCAGTGCTCCAGAAAATCACGATGTAATGTTGCCAGTGGATTCAGGAGCTGCTGCTTTAATCTTTTACGATGTATTTAATTAACATAAATGTATAAAGACACTGTAAAGAGTAAAGATCTATACCTATTTGGACTTATGTGCAAAATAAACAAGGTGTAATCGAGGTTTGTTCCTGTTTCGATAAAGACAAGTGAGTGCAACCCTTGTGACGTATACTTTTGCTTGAGAGGTATTGCCATACTCAACAACATAAAGACAAACTCTGTCCCAGGGCCCCTTTCTGTCTGTTGGATTTTATTTTCTTATGTTACAGAGCATTAATTGCTAGAACTTGGTTGGTAGTGTAGGATGTAGACAGTCAAGTATAATTGGAAGCCCTTTTTCATTACAGGTAGTAATCAATTTATCGATTTTCATACCTGCCAGTTTGTTAGTTCAGGTATACAACCCCTGGCAAAAATTATGGAATCACCACACTTAGAGGATGTTCACCCAACTTTTCTTCAGAAAAGGCATATCAGCTCAATGACATGGCCAGCAAACAGTCCGGATCTCAATCCGATTGAAAATTTATGGTGGAAATTAAAAAAATTGGTCCAAGTTGGAACAAGCTTGATGGAGAATATTGTTTTTCATTAGTGAAGTCCATGCCTCAAAGAATTCAGGCCATCATAAAAGCCAGAGGAGGAGTAACAAAGTACTAATTGTGATTTTTTTTGTTGATGATTCCATAATTTTTTCCTCTACTTGATCTGGAAAAAAATATGCTATTAATTAAAATAATTTTATTTAATTTGTTTGAGGTATGTTTCACGAACCAGAATGTTCAGCTATTAAACAAAAAATGTTTTGTCATATCTGTGATTTGTTTATTTGCTACGAAGTAAAAAAGCTGGGTGAACATCCTCTAAGTGTGGTGATTCCATAATTTTTGCCAGGGGTTGTACACTATTCACTGAGGGTATTATAGAATTGTGTGTTGCAAGGCTTGTCAGTACTGAGGTAAAGATATTAGGCAAGGTGCGTGTGTATATTGCCTATATTGTCTTTATTTGCTTTTACCCACTATTATCTCATTTAAAATTTTGCTTTTCAGTTGAATAATATAAAATTTTGGGTCAAGCTGGCATTTGGCTGATGTATTATAGATCGTGTTTGTTGAATGAAAATAATATATTATTTTTAGTATGTGTTTGGATAATAAATTAATAATCACATATTATTTAAAATAACTCTCACTTCTGTTGTACATGCCAGCCTGAGAGTAAGACAAACGTATGGTTGCCAGGATGTCCCAAAAATGCCATTGATGAATTATTGTGACACACACTGAAAAAGAGTTCATTTGTGAATAACCATGCTTTGTCAGGTTTCTGCATTCTGTCTGTTTGTACATTTATGTTTCTTATTGTGAGCTTGTTTGTTTATTCTGATTAGATTCTTTATCTTTTCTTATCTTGCATTTATTTTCATTTATGGTTTCACTGTTCCGTGTTTGTATTACCATCACTCCCCTGTCTTTGTTACACTATTCAAGAGCCTTTGGTGATTTCGGGTTTCGCTGTATTTCCACTCTCGTTTACTTCCTTCTTTACTAATTACCCTTGTTAATACTACTAATCTACTAATTACTACTAACTGCTTAAAATTAGGTTTCTTACTAATATACTAACGACTAACTTGTAAATAATACTAATCAACTAATTTACTAACGTCAGGGAATTAGAGTTTCTACTAACCGACTAATTTACTAACGCAATCTTAGTTTCCATCTGCAGCTGTTTTCCGTTTCTTCTGTTCTATCTCTGAATATCTTTCTGTGATTCTCTACTCGCTACAGCTGTACCTCATTTCCGCATTCCTCTGTCTCATTGTGTGCACGGGTTTCTCTCAATCCAGGTCATGTCTTTTCTGTATGTTAACAGTTCAGTCCAGTCCGTGTCTTTTGTCTTCCCTCGTTATTGTATTATCAGCTTCCCTTATCGTTTCATTGTGTTCACCTGTGAGCAATTTCCCTTCCCTGCCTCTGCACACCTGATTCCCATTTTGTCTGTCTCCCTCAGTGTATATAACCCTGTGATTTCAGTCTTTTATTGTGAGTTTGTCACCTTTGGTTTTTTGGTTCTGTGTTCTTACTATTTTCCTGAGTATCTTCCCGAGTTGTCGGTTTTCTGAGTATCTGTTTCTTAGTTTTGTTATCCCGAGTCCGTCTCCTGTCTTTAGTTTATTTTTGTATTCTGTCTGTTTTGTTTTGTTTTTGTTTCCCTTTACACCTCCCTGGTTTTGGACTTCTGCCTGTGTTCTCGCGACCCTGATTTTGGACTCTGATTTTGTGCTTCTGCTTTGCCTTCCTGGTTCCGACTCCAGCCTGTTCTGTGACTACTCTTTGGACTCTGTTTTTGTACCATTGCCCTGTCTTCCCGGTTTACGACCCTGCCTGTTTTGTACCATGGATTGCTGCCTTGCCCCTATATTAAACTTTGGTTTTCCTACTTCCCGCCTGCTATTGGGTCCCGTTTCCCACCTACCCTAACATGCTTACTGTGTGCTGCTTATTTATTTGACTAAATAACCACCTCACCTGCTAGTGTTATTATATGTACCGCAGCAAGAGAATGTCTGATACACTGGACATACCTTTCTGATGTAGAATTCATGTGCTTGTGCCACTGTGAAATTAATGTGGTTAACACAAGCAGTGCCTTAGGAAAGCGGTTTAATTTCCCCATGATCAATTACTCCTATCACTATGGAAGCCTGGAAGGGAAAGCTACTAATGTTATATAACATTTACAGTGCTACACTGCAAGTATACAGGCATCTCTGCACGGGTCTTTTCCAACATCCACTTTTCTATCTAAAAGAAAATCTTCTGGAACTGCGCTAACTGTAATGTAACTCGTCCTTTGATCCTCTTCCTGGCTTAGGTGTGCGTGCGTGCGTGAAAAAAAAAGTATTCACAAAATAACAGCAGTATATAACTACCGCTGTTGCTTGTGGTGGAAGAAATCACTTAACACGTTCATTTAAATATCCCTCTGTTTAATATAGGATCATGGAAGAGCTCTTAATAATTCTAGCAAAACATAAGTTATACAGTTTGCAAGTTATTCCGTTTAATAATTAATATTTAAACTTGTAAGGTAGCCAAAATACACTGCCTGGCCAAAATAAAAGTTGCTGTTGCACCTGTCACGCATAGTGCCCACTGTACAAGCCTCTGGAGGCAGTGTTATGATCTGGGGTTGCTTCAATTGGTCAGGTCTAGGCTCAGCTACGTTATGCAGCAATAAAATTAAGTCAGCTGAGTACCTGTATGTACTGAATGACCAGGTTATCCCTTCAATGGGCATATTCCAGGACAACAATGCCAAGATTCATCTGGCTCAAATTGTGAAAGAGTGGTTCAGGGAGCATGAGGAATCATTTTCACACATTAATTGGCCACCAGAGTCCTGACATTAACCCCATTGAAAGTCTTTGGGATGTGCTGGAGAAGACTTACGAAGTGGTTAGACTCTCCCGTCGTCAATACAAGATCTCGGCCAAAAATTAATGTAAAACTGGATGGAAATAAATGTTGTGACATTGCATAAGGTTGCCGAAACAATGCCATGACGAATGCGCACTGTAATCAAAGCTAAAGGCGGTCCAACAAAATATTAGAGTGCGACTTTTTTTTTGGCCAGGCAGTGTATATTCTTCAGATGTTGTGTTATCCACTGTTGGAAGTCATATTTTTTCCCCTCTGGCCATTAGAATCTGCCTTAGATGGGAAACATTAACCGTTGAAATTGTGGCTGATCAAACATCTAAAATTCCAGATTCTTGAAGGTAGTTATGCAATGTACGGCAATGCATTATCTATGGTGACTAACAAAGGACTGTCACTGCAGTTGCATAATATGTAACACAAAGTTGAGGCTACAGTGGAAAAAAAATATAAACTCGTTCGACTGGTTAATTGTGCCCTGGTGGGTGATTTGGAATTCCTCGTCAAGCGGAAAAGCCTAGAAATGAATTGCATCGTTGTTTTATGAGCCTTGAAGGAATTTTGTACCCCTCCGCAGTTCACAATCAGAGCCTCGTCTTTGGATGGCTTTGAACTTTGGCATGAGTGAATTGGGAAATATTTTGACTTTGCAACACAGCTTGGTCTGTTGCAGTCTTTTGCTTGGTTTTGTTGCTATTCGACTGTAATTGACCTGCCCCACTCTGCATGCTCAAATATCTACTGTGGGATAGATTTCATTAACATTAATTTGAGCCCAGTAATATGTGATCTGTTGCTTATGAAAGTCAGGCCTTGTATTGCTGTTTCTCTCTTTTTAAGCACAAATAAATGGTCTTGTTTGTCTGTTAGCTGCTGCCATTGTAACTGCATCCTAACATGCTGTGCTTGTCTGTCTGCACAGGAACCCAGGCGTTTTGAGCTGTGATTTCTGTGAAATTGCCTCTTGCTGAGCTTGCCGTAGTTCTGATATAATCGATGGAAGCCATGTCTCTTCCAGTGAAAATGTACCTGTTGGTCACATAGCTTACCCTGGAGTCGGGTAGACTTATGGGGGGTGAAGCTGACAGCTGTCCTTAAATGTCACTTGCAAATGAATGAGGTTTGAGTATCAAAACCAAAAATTTGAGGATTGTGTCTGTGATGTGAAAATATCAGCATAACCTACATATCAGAGTATGTATATTTTAGGAGTACAATTTTTTTTGTCATTTTTATTCACAAATATGAACTATGAAGGTACAAATTGGAATTGTGGTGGACATGCCTGGATTTACAATTACAATGACGTTTGAAACTAATTTAAATCCATGTGCAGGTACAGGATCTCTTATCTTAGTCACAGCTCTGAAAATAAAATATAAAATGTTTACATGGCAGAATGGTCGGCAGAATTGCAAAAGCAGCCACAGAGCAGACTTCAAAAGAAAACACTGTGGCCTATACAAGAGCACATATATAAGGACAAGCACCTTATGATGGGTAGTGCAGCGGACATCTTCAAATGTATTGAGTATAAGGTTTATGGTTTACTCAATCTATTTTTCAGCCGGGAATCACGTACCCTAGCTCAACATAAGCAGCTTTGTGTAGCCCTCATCTTCCACAATGCTGATTGGCTGCACATCCGCGGTGATCAATTGGACAATCAGGCTGCCTAGTTTATTTGCACCTTTACAGGAAAAGCTCTTATTAATGTTTTCTGAGACTTATATGTGGTTGGGCTCGAGCTGATGCATGACTTGTCACTCACAGTCACTGTAGAATGTTTATATCTTACATAATTTAGCATCATCCCAGTGCTGTTGGAGTAGCCTATATTAGCTCAGTGTCGCAAAGTTTACATTTGACTTTATTTTTTGAAATCTGCTCAAAATGAGACAAAATGGCACTTTTTCTATTCCATTCTTTGCAAATAATTTCTTGCATGCGATCTAAAGGATCCTTCCTTGCTTGAATTTGACTACTGGAATGCAGCCAATACATTTTCCTCAAGATCTTGAATGATAGAATATAAAGTAAGGAACTGCATGGAAGGTGTTGTAAAGGAGCCGCTCTGTCTCCTGAAAGGGAAATTACAGTGATTGGTTTTCTGAAATATACAAAGGTTTCAGCTTGATTTAGCCAGCATTATGGTATAAGTGAGTGAATGAGTTGAATCACTACTTCCAATTGGAGCCACACTTGCACTAATATCATGATTTGTTGATATTGGTAGTAACTGAGAATCGGTTAATTGTTTAGCAAAGCAGCATCCCTGAAGGTTAGCCAGAATTATGTCACATCAGAGCTTCTACCTGGTCAGGCTCATATTATTTATAATTCATAGTTTATAAGCCTGACCAACAAGGCTAGCTAGGGCTTGTGGCCTTTATAGTGAGGTTGGAGCCAGTATGCAGTGACTTCACCAGCAGAGAGCCAATCTCAAACCTGCAGAATGACACACCTATTGCCTGCCCAAAACCTAGAGGTAGAAATGGAAGTAGGGCGCTTTTATACTCAACAAAACTACCATATGCTGCCAGTGACTCACTGGTTTTTAGGGTTCATAGATAGTGACATACCCACAAATGTGCAGAGATGTCCAGGGCTCTTCTAAACCATGAAGCTGTACTCCACATGTCACCTGTCACTCAGGAGAAGGCCGGTATTAGGAATGCAACTCTTACACACGCCCTATTCAAAGGAAAATGATTAAAAGATACTTTTATGGAGCTTTTGAAAGAAATCCATTTGTAAGGGAATTTACTGGAACTCGAAACAGTACAAGGTTTTAGAGGGCATTTCATTTCAGAGGCCCGTGAGGCAGGTTTGGAAACGTTAGATGTCTAGTTCCAGTCCATGAGTAGAAATTGCTTCAAGGTTAGGGCATCAGTTCTATTGGATGTTTTTTTTTTTACCCAGACAATCCACTGCTTTTTTCTTTTTTAGAAGAGGGGAAATTACACGGTTCAATCCTGTTCTCCCTGGCACTTGACATCTCTTTTTATCTGATAATAACAGACCTGTCATCTGACTGATTTTCACAAGCCACCTGCAGCTGTTCCAATTTGCCACACTTCCCAGAATCTTCCGGATTCCACTATCGAGCGAACAGACACTTCTGTAAGATTTACCGCCCTTTCTGCCACGCCGTCTTAGGTTTAGGATGATGCAGGTTATAAGTCACGTAAAAATACAACCAATAAAAAAGGTCTTAAAGCTAATATTGTGTATCTATTGAAAAGCAAACAAATAAAACTATCGATGTTATATTCTGTCCATTAGTGTTTTGTTTTTTTTGAAAACTCCAAATGCCTTGCAAGTTTATGAGATACTGTCCACTGAAGATGTTTACTGCAGTACTGACAGCACTGAATATATAAAACGAATATACCTGCAATTCGCTTTTACGCAAATGTACTTCAATGCATTCCTCTGCTTTTCCTTTGATTTAAAGTTTGACTGATGTTTTCTGGGAAAACTACACATCATTAATTATTTTTTTGCAATACCTTTGGCAATACTCCTTAATTTCCATGTGGCTCATCTAATGTATCCAGTTGAGTTGACTATGTGGTTCAGCAGTAGATTAGGCCACCCTTTGATTCTGTCCCATGTTTAACTGTAGTCTTATTATGACAAGTATTTGGAAGACAGCTGTCAGAAATTTGACACATTTGAAATGGCTAGTTTAAAAAAAGAAAAATTAATAAATAAAAGGAAAAAATGTACAAGCATGTACATTTATATGCCATTTCAAACTGGTTATCACACTTGCATAGTGAAGTAAATGCAAATAATCAGAAGTGCATGCATGTGTGTGAATGTTTGTGTGTGTCCATGCATGTTTAGAATAGAATAGAATAGAATAGAATAACTTTTATTTTCCCGTTAGGGAACTTCAGTTGTAGTTTCCAGCAGTAAAACAGACATAGACAGTGGGACAGACCCACAAACACAAACAAACAAACATATTAAATAAAGACATTCAATTGAATCAGATGTTTCACATTATAGTGAAGGTATGTGTGATTATGATTATGATTAAAATTACTCTTATTATTAGTATTGTGATCAAAATTATATTATATTAAATGAATTAAATATTAAGTATGATGAAAAATTTAGCATCAAAAGCAATAACAGTTCCTCATCTGCCTTTACTGTCTTGAGATGTCCAATGTCATTAAGCAGTCTAACAGCTGTAGGGACAAAGCTGTTTCGGGCTCTTTTTGCTTTAAGGGGCAAGGACCTTAATCTTCTGCCTGATGGAAGAGTCTCAAAGAGAAAATTCAGGGGATGTGATGGAAGGGCCATAATCTTCTTTCCTTTTTTCATTGCACGCTCCTCATACAGATGTTTCAGCGGTTTTTGTTGGTTCCCTATGATTTTTGTAGCCTGTATTGTCACCCTCTCCAGCTTCAGTTGCCTGATTTCACTTAATGAGCCAAACCAAGCTGTTAGTTTGTGAGTGTGCATGGTTGTGAGTTTGTATATGTATGCGTGTGTGTGTGCATGTGTTTATGTTTGTGTGTACCCACAAGCTGGGCAGCTGTCTGTGTTTGTGTAGCGGTTCAAGAACTGAGCTGACACAGCCTGTAGGATTAAATTCCCACCTGGGCAGCTGGGCCATCCAGAAAACTGCTTTATCTTATTGTATTTATATAAATCTACATATCAATATTAGAATGCCTCCATGTAATTCAGTTTAATAAAGGACATACAGTAAGCTTTTCCCCTGTTGGCTCAGGAGATTTCTGGTATTTCTGTCCCCTCTGGAATAGCACACTTTGCTCAGTGATTTTATTGTATAAATGAGCTATAACAAATAACAGAGTAGTCTGGGTGCAGTCATCATACCTTCACTTTAATGTGAAACATCTGATTCAATTGAATGTCTTTATTTAAAATGTTTGTTTGTGTTTTGTGGGTCTGCCCCACTGTCTATGTCTTTTTTTATTGCTAGCAACTACAACTGAAGTTCCCTCACAGGAAAATAAAAGTTATTCTATTTTATTATAGTCTATGCCCCGTTATATGTGAGGGTGGTGTCCAGTAGAATTTATAATATATGTGTGTCACTATGTATAAGAGAAGCCTCTAGTTAAATAAAGGAACAGGTCTGGAGCTGTTGGCTTCCAGTGAATGCTATCTCTCCTTCCCAGCTAGGCTGAGCCAGGAGACATGTCAGGCTGGATCCTGTTCTTCCCCAAAGCCCTCAGCTCCCGAGTGTGGAGGAAGTATCTGTCGTTGGTCATTATTTGCATTGAGGGAAATTCCTCTTGAACCCTCATCTGTTTCCATGGCTTATGGTGGGAATTGTCAAGTGCATCCCACAAATGGGTTGTGGTGTTGTCACCACTGCGGTGAATCCAAATTCAGTGGAATTACGTGACAGTTTTTCAGTTGCTTCTGGAAATAATGAATGTATTCCAAAGCTTATAATGGGGCTATATGGTTAGGCTGATTCCAATCTCAGTTGATGTCAAACCCAGTGGAGGCAGAACGGAAGAGAGAGAGCAGGCCACTGTTGAACGTCCGGGGATTCTGTTTGGATTGGTGGGGGATGGGGGAAGAGGGAGTGTCAGATTCTTATCGGACTTCTGGAGGAGGCAAAAGAAAAGTTTACAGGCTGAAGAGAGTGTTGAGTTAACCGTGCTCCGCAAGGCTTTCTCCCCCGGTGTTAGAGCCTCGCTGCGTTAGCCCTGCCCTGTGTGTGTTAGGGTCATCCTATGTTAGTGTTGCCCAGTGTTAGGGTCATCCTATGTTAGTGTTGCCCAGTGTTAGGGTCATCCTATGTTAGTGTTGCCCAGTGTTAGGGTCATCCTATGTTAGTGTTGTCCTGCGTTAGGGCCACCCTGTGTTAGTGTTACTTTGTGTTAGGGCCATCCTGTGTTAGTGTTGCTCTGTGTTAGGGCCATCCTGTGTTAGTGTTGCCCTGCGTTAGGGCCATCCTGTGTTAGTGTTGCCCTGCATTAGGGCCATCCTGTGTTAGTGTTGCTCTGTGTTAGGGCCATCCTGTGTTAGTGTTGCCCTGCGTAAGGACCGTCCTGTGTTAGTGTTGCCCAGTGTTAGGGCCATCCTGTGTTAGTGTTGCCCTGCATTAGGGCCATCCTGTGTTAGTGTTGCCCAGTGTTAGGGCCATCCTGTGTTAGTGTTGCTCTGTGTTAGGGCCATCCTGTGTTAGTGTTGCCCTGCGTTAGGGCCATCCTGTGTTAGTGTTGCCCTGCATTAGGGCCATCCTGTGTTAGTGTTGCTCTGTGTTAGGGCCATCCTGTGTTAGTGTTGCCCTGCGTAAGGACCGTCCTGTGTTAGTGTTGCCCAGTGTTAGGGCCATCCTGTGTTAGTGTTGCTCTGTGTTAGTGTTGCTCTGTGTTAGGGCCATCCTGTGTTAGTGTTGCCCTGCGTTAGTGTTGCTCTGTGTTAGGACCATCCTGTGTTAGTGTTGCCCTGTGTTAGTGTTGCTCTGTGTTAGGGCCATCCTGTGTTAGTGTTGCCCTGCGTTAGGGCCATCCTGTGTTAGTGTTGCCCTGCGTAAGGACCGTCCTGTGTTAGTGTTGCCCAGTGTTAGGGCCATCCTGTGTTAGTGTTGCCCTGCGTAAGGACCGTCCTGTGTTAGCGTTGCCCAGTGTTAGGGCCATCCTGTGTTAGTGTTGCTCTGTGTTAGGGCCATCCTGTGTTAGTGTTGCCCTGCGTAAGGACCGTCCTGTGTTAGTGTTGCCCTGCGTTAGGGCCATCCTGTGTTAGTGTTGCCCTGCGTTAGGGCCATCCTGTGTTAGTGTTGCCCTGCGTAAGGACCGTCCTGTGTTAGTGTTGCCCAGTGTTAGGGCCATCCTGTGTTAGTGTTGCCCTGCGTAAGGACCGTCCTGTGTTAATGTTGCCCAGTGTTAGGGCCATCCTGTGTTAGTGTTGCTCTGTGTTAGGGCCATCCTGTGTTAGTGTTGCCCTGCGTAAGGACCGTCCTGTGTTAGTGTTGCCCTGCGTTAGGGCCATCCTGTGTTAGTGTTGCCCTGCGTTAGGGCCATCCTATGTTAGTGTTGCTCTGTGTTAGGGCCATTCTGTGTTAGTGTTGCCCTGTGTTAGGATCGTCCTGTGTTAATGTTGCCCTGTGTTAGGGCCATCCTGTGTTAGTGTTGCCCTGTGTTAGTGTTGCTCTGTGTTAAGGCCATCCTGTGTTAGTGTTGCCCTGCGTAAGATCTGGCCTTTGTTAGCATAGCCTTGTTTTAGCATGCCTCTGCATTCCCACTGGTAGGTTTAGACGTCACGTTCCGGCCAGTGGGGCCGGCAGGTCTCTGAGGACGGGGCCTTTCCGGCACACGTCCATGCAAGAGGAAACGGAGGGGAAGGTGATGAGGAACTGGCGGGAGGGGAGGGGGGGTCTCTAAAACTGCACACACTCAGGAAGTGGCCTCAGACTGAGTCACCTACGCTGGGCAGAAGTGGGAAAGTTGCACAGGACAGAACCAAGCCTACATATTCATACCCAATGAGGAGGCTTCTCAAAGGTATTTGTGAGAAACTTGATGTTTGCAAACATTTGTGTGTGTTTGTGTGTGTGTGTGTGTGTGTGTGTGTGCATGTCTGTGTGTGTGACAATTTGAAAGTTAGTATTTCTCCCATGTTTTTCCTGTTTTTGAAAAAAACACAGTTGGGCTAATCATAGTTGGGCTTTAACTTTCTGAACCTTACCCAGAGGCAGGCATTACAACACCATTACGGAAGATCACATTTTCATGTTGAGTTGGCCCTGTCTTGGGTTGGAACAATCAAAGAAACAAAAGAAAACATTTTGTTAGTTTTATATGTTCTGCTTTCACTGGAATCCTGAAACTCTACATAATTTAAGTGGGGTCTGTTCACCTCCCTCCCTCTTTAAATGGTACAACCTCATTGGAGGTGGAGGGGGTTAGCGGTGGGGGGTTGGGTGGATGTGGGTGAGGTGGGGGTGTCTGAGATGGGACTTTTTCTCAGGACCATATGGTTCTCAGCATGCAGGAGAGGCATGTTTTATTAAGCACCAAATCCAAACCCAGTCAGTTAGAACCCCCCGTCTGTGGAGTCTCGTTGACTGTTGCTTGCTGGGAAGCAGTTTATTTAAAATGGTTTATTTTTTTCTTATTTGGATTTTTCTCTGCTGTTTTGCGGATGGCATGGACTTGTAGGCTTTTTGAAAGGTACCAGGCTGTTCCTTCGTGGGTGTAGAATTGATGTCTCTGTTGTTCTCTGGGTTTCAATGAGGACTCAGAATAAGTCTGACACTCAGCTCAGGGAAAGGGGTAAGTGCTGGGCGTAATGCATGCTGTCAGTAGTTTTCACACTGCTTTCTGCAAGTTTCTCAGGCTTTCTTCACTTTTCACTTTTGTAGATATGAAAAATATTGGCTTTACACAGTTCTGTGTCAAAATGTATTGCCTTAGCTTTTATTTTGTTGTTTTTTTTTTTTGACAACTCTTGAACTAGCTCTCTGAAAATGCATTGTTCATTTTTTTTTTTTTACAATTTCTCTTACATATACCTTTTCTTAAAGCTAGTACCTTGAAGATGGCATTGATAAACCCCCATTAGGGAAGTATTCAAATGATTGCACTTTGTGAGACAACATTTTTTATTATAACTTATATTTTCATTTAACATAAATGATGTGTTGTTGCAGATGTGATAAAGGTTGCTAGGATTCTTATTCCCAATGACAGACCTTGAGAACTCAAGTACTACTGTGATAGTACTTTGGATAAGTATGCTCTAGAGTACACTGCGAGTGCTTGTAAAACACATTTTATTCTATATTCAGGTGCTGCTTTGCACACTGTATTCATTAATTTGGATCTAAATGGTTGCTGGGTATTTGTTACATTTAAATAATATAGCCTAATAATGGACTAGATGCTTTTGATTTCAGGATCTCAAAACCCTTTGCATTGAAGGGGGCGGGACTCACTTGGGTTATGCGGATCTAAGCGTGCTTACTGAAGTAACTGTAATTAAGCGTGCTTACTGAAGTAACTGTAATTAAGCGTGCTTACTGAAGTAACTGTAATTAAACGTGCTTACTGAAGTAACTGTAATTAATTAAATGATTGAGAGAGCTATAGATCTCTAGTGCTCTGGAATATGTTCTTGCTACGCAGTTTATTCCTGTGGAGTCCAAGACTAACTAAGACTCAGTTCTCCAGTGCGGGGTAAGGTACACTGTGCTGTAGGAGACACGGCGTTTCAGATGAGATGTTAAAACGAGGCCGTGACTCCAATGACCTGACAAGGCACTTATTTCAAATATTTCCCTGGAGACCTGGAAAAATGTACAGCCTGGTTCTCTCAGCAAGACCACCTAACTATGTCAGTTTCAATGGTTTAATAATTCTCTTCTCAGCTCTCAAGTGTGCTGAGCATTCAGGCACAAAATGGCTGCTTTTTCTCACCCAGGTGGGCGCTGCATATTTTATATTTGTCATTTGTGGCAAAATCCAGGACAAGAGTAGCTCTGGTGCGTCTCGACTCATTTGACTTATTACTATTTAGAAACGTCCTTTTAGATCAATCGAAGCATCAGTGTTCTTAGTGTGTTCATGTGTCTACTTTGTCTACACTGGAATGGCTGTCCCTTGTAACTTAAAGTTTTAATTCCCAGCTGGGGTGATGTCCTTGCACCCTTCAGCAAGGTACTTATATATGTTCAGCTGCATGAATTGATTGTAGGCAAAATTTAATCTGGGTAAGTCTCTCTGGATAGAAGCATCTACTAAATGCCTAAAGATGTGATACAAATGTCCAATTTCACAGCTTCAACAATATTTCAGCTATTTACTGGAACTGAGACAAAGGTGACCTTCGAACCCCCTCAAACCCCACCCCCAATGAATCTCCCCTGTGTTAGCACACATGTTCAGCCCAGCTGGAATTTTAATTAGGTAGTGATGTGCAGGAAGAGCCCAGCAGTGTGGCCATTGAACTCCCGGACTTCAATGGTCCTCATTGTAATAGGAATGGATCTCATATTGGGGAATCGATGGTAAACAGCAGACCACATACATGCATTCATTCAGAGTGAGCTGTGGTTCACGCTTGTTCATCACAGGAAATGAGAGCGGGGAAGTGCTGGAGGAAGGTGGGTGTTGTGGGCTGGGGCGTTGCTACCCATTGCCCTACCCATCCAGAGTGTTCTGCCAGATTCAGTGTTAATATACTTTAAGGACATAAAGGCCAACTTCATACAAAAAATCTGACTGGTCCTGGGGGAACTGACTAGGGTGGGTGTTGCAGGGGGGTGTGCAGTAGTACTGAGGAACTGTAAAACTCGGGGGGGGGGGGGGGTCATCTAGCATCTAGCATCTAGCATTGTTATATATATATATATAACAAAAATGTATTTGTAAATTAATTACAACTTTTACGGTGTGCAACAAATTACCACTAGAACTTAAAATGGGCAGCAGCAGTGTGGCTCCTCGCTGGAGAGAAATAATAATTGAAAAAAAAGCTTCTTGCTTCCTTTTGAATTTAGAAAGAGACAAACCTCGGTGTGTTGTGCCCTGAAGACACTCTACGGTGCAAATATAGCATCACAACACAAAAACAAATACATTTCTTGGTAGGATTAGTGAGCTATGATGAGATCTGGCCTAGGTGTTTGCCTTCCCTCTGTAAGGTTGTGGTCTTCTTCACACTCTGACTCTGAAGAGGTGTTAAGAAACTGCGTTGCACCTTCAAGACCAAGTCCCTGGTTCTGTCTGTGCTCGTGAGAGAGCTATGTGAGAAGTAATACCTCACCGTTAACTTTGAGTTTGACAGACTCCACATGTGAACCACCTGGGGTCAAGTCTTTATTTGAAAACCGAAGATTTTGACGCTCTAGACACCAGTAAAATTATGTCTGATCACTGCCAATTTTCAAAGAACCATATATTTTTACTGATATTGAAAACACAATATTGGTACCGTCCAAAAGTAATAATAATGGCCACAGGCTCTCAGCCATTAAAAATAGCCATCCGAGCAAACACACAGTATTCAGATATTTGAAATATTTTAACACATTAGATCACTGTAAAAATCACATGTATTCATTACTGGCAATTGTAATTTTTTGTATGATTGTATGCTAATGTAAAGTATTATAGATTTATAGATTCTTATTTGACCTAGGTCTAATGTAATCGCAACCTTTAAAGGCCCCCAACAGCCACCAGAAATCCCGTCTGAATCCTAAAATTCTCAGTTCTCAGTTTATAGCATGTGAAGGAGCTCCAGCTGGCTAACTATGGTCCAGTCACCCCCCCACCCCCACCGCATCCTATCCCACCCCACCCACTAACCATGAACAAGCTAAGCAGGCATGACCTCACATCCTGTTACAACAGGCTGGTGCTTGTGCTCACACTCAAGATTCTTGGCTGTGGGCAGAGGTGCTCAAATTAAATAATAAAAAATGCAATATAATAGAATAACTACATTTCTGTTACCATCTCGCCTATCTTTAGTACTACACCAGGCCGGCCAGCAGAGGATGGGCTCCCCCTCTTTAGCTGGGTTCCTCCCGAGATGTGTTTCCTATTGGGGAGTTTTTCTCACCACTGTTTCAGTGTTTTTATTTCCACTGGGGAATTTCTTTTTAACTCACTTGCTCATTTTCTGGGCGTTCAGGCTTGGTTTTTGCCCAATTATCCTTTTTTTCTTATTTTTTTGTTGTTTTCGCTGTAAAGCGTCATTATTTTCTCTGACAGTGTCCCAATAAAAAGTGCAGTTAATTGCATTTAACTGAAATTCAATGACAGAGTCTGGCTTTCCTGTGTTCATTAACTAAAAAAAACAAAAACCTAAATATAGCACGTTCCGATAGTGTTTATCGGCAAATAAAATGCCACTCAGCGTTTGGGCAGGACACACGCAGCTCTCTCAGTCATAAAACATGAGGGTCTCAGCAGGAAAACTGGGGTCTGATAGACATTTAAATGTCTCCTCCCTGAGTGCAGACGGTGCCTCCTGGTGTTCGGGCCTTCCTGCCTGCCATTGGCGCCCCCCCCACAGCCATTGTATCCTTGACTACAGTAATTCACTTTAATTTGCTCAGTAAAATATTTGGCTGTATAAATGTGTTGCATAATGTAAGCTGTTTAAGTCGCTCTGGATAAGAGCATCTGCTGAATGTCTGTATTAATTCTAGTAAATTCCAATATTATCAGGAGCTTCAGAGAATCCATTCAAGAGCCATACTGCGTAACATTTTCCAGGATACACAGCTGACTAGTCTGCAGGCATCCGTAAAACCCACAGTTCTTTAGGTTGTACTCAGAATAGCATTTCACATATACTTCTTTTGACTTTAACAAGGGTTAATGCAAAACGTAGGTAACGGTGCTTGTGCGGGCTAGCTGACTAATCATTAGTGGGGCAAAAAAGCTTAAGAGCTGTTTTAAAGCATATTTTCAAACCTAAGTATCCTGATGTCTGGTGTTGGGTTTTCCATTCTAAAGGAGAGATGCTGATACTGTGTCTGTTTACCACTGCAGTAAAATTAATCTGACTGTTTTCAAAAGTAATCCTAGGATCGTTAAAGTTGAGTTGGCCATTTGGTCAGACCGCCTGCTATTGTGTCCTCCATTGAGCATTGAACTTTGCCCAGCCTTACCATCTGGCAAAATGTGTTTTGCTGTTTGGTGAGTAATCTGGGAACGCCACAGTTTGGCGGATCCTCCTTTTGCCTTTGTGTCCTGCTTTGTTATGAATTTCCTTTAAGGTTTTTAACCCTCTGACTGTCTTAAGTGTCCTGTCCGGAGTTAGGACAGGTGTTGCATAGGTACGGTTTGAGTGTTGCTTTTTGCCTGGACTGGATCACACTAGCTGCTTCACAGCCGGGGTGAAATTTTAGAGGGGTGCAGTCGGTGCAGTGACCCATTGAATGGGGGGAGGAGAGAGGTGCCTGACAGCTGGTCTGTCCATGATGGTAAAAACAAGAGAAACCAGATGGAGGCCCTCTACCCCGTACCCTGCTGTTGCTTCAGGTTGACAGCGTGTAAAGTGCTCGCAGATTCGCAGACATTGATGATTCTCTCTGATTCATCACAAGAAAATATGCGTGTGTAAGAGGAGAAACCCCTGTAGAGGGTAGGTGGGGATTAGGCCTAGATTTGAGGAGCCAAGAGGGTTGCAGGTTTCAAAGCAGGGAACGTCTGCATTAACCGCGCAAAGGTGACATTGTAAAAAATCTAGTTCCGTAAAAAAAAAAAATCTATAAATATATAAAATGCAGGTAATATTACCTGTTTATCAGATGTATCTGACTAGCTCTTTGTAATTGACCCTTCTGTTAGCGGGGAATGTCATTTTAGAAAGCTTTGCAAAGGTCAAGGATATGGCTGAGAACTTTTTCACCAGAATCACAATGTATTTGAAATAATTTAACAAATAATTCATGAATTCAGACTCAGATGCAGATCCCTGAGAATTGTTACAAGCCAAAGCATGCAATTATGTGAAAGACAAATTGTGTTATGAATATTTGTGATAATATTTTTCTTGTGATTATTATTTTTCAAAACTGTCATTAATGTGCAGGATTACAATATTTCATATAGTTGTTTAACCCAGCTTGCGTTTTGAACTGGTATGTGAATCTTGCATTATGTACAAAGTAGCAAATGACATTTATTCTGCATTTTTTTTAATTTATGGCATCTTGTCATAGTTGTTATAAGTCATTTGTGTTGCTTTTGTGGTAATTGGGTTGCAGTATAAAAACCTACAGGCCACTTTTTAATAGCATGCAGCAACTCTTTCTAACTTATTGTGATCAGGTTTTTTCCTCCCCTTATTTTGAGGAGAAATGACTATGGCCCCATTATGTCACACGGCTTAGCTCTGTACCCACAGGAAGTGGCTTATTGCCTGAGCTCTGACGAGAACTCGTAGCCCTAGCTGAGGGATCAAAAGACATTGTCTGCCTGCATTCCCATTCTACAATGCCATTCTACAGGAAACACAAGGTGGAGGAACCAAAACGGGTCAAAGGGAGCCTGTCAGGCTTTCTCCCTCTTTCTCAGCACACACGCACACACACACACACACACACACACACACACACACACATATACATGGACACCTCTCTCTTTCTCTCTCTCTCTCTCTCTCTCTCTCTCTCTCTCTCGCTCTCACACACACACACACACACACACACACACACACATAAACACACACTTGAAAACCTCTCTCTTTTTCTCTCTCTCTCACACACACACACACACACACCACACACACCCACACTTCTATCACGCACACACATCAACACCACATACACACATACTCACATATGCATGAACATCTCTCTCTTTCTCACACACAGACCTCTCTCACACACACATGAACACCACACAACTCTCTCTCTCTCTCACACACGCACACACACACACACATTCACACACACACATACACAAACACATGTTAGCATGATGGCGCCAATGAATATGGTCGCGCGCTACGCACTCCTCTGCAAATTCATGTTTTACTTTGTCTCATTTTTATTTTCAGTGATTTGTATTCACTGCTTCCTCGATCATTAACCATGATCAACAAACACTCCTGGACTTATAATTGACTCTGAACAGTTTTTAAACCAGAGACTACCACGGACAATCCATCCCATGGCTTATGTGTGTTTAGACCTGAAAGGATGCAAGGCTGGAGGAAGCATGGGAAAAGAGCCGGTGTCCTGGGCAAGCTAAGGCAACATGTAAATCGCCTTCCATTTCCAAGTATTCTACTGGCACATGTTCAGTCACTGGACAATAAGCTGGACAAAACATAGTGGTAGACTTGATTTCCAATGGGACATACAGAACTGCAACGTTCTGGTTTTCACAGAAACCTGGCGTGACCCATCGGCACCTGACTCGGCCACTCTACACGAGGGACATTCCGTTCAATAGTCAGCGGGGGGGGGGGGGGGTTGTGTGGAGCAAAGTGTTACTCTCCCAACCTCGAGCATTTGACGATCAGATGCTGTCGCTTCTACCTCCAGAGGGAGTTAGCATCTGTGATTCTCACAGCGGTGCACATTCCACCTCAAGCAGACTGCGAGCGAGCACTGGACAAGCTATATGGGGTTATCAACAGGCACAAGGGCGCATTTATTTTGGCTGGCGATTTCAATGGCGCCAATCTGAGGAAATTTATGCAGAGACTACATCTGCATATCAATTGCCCATGGCGAGGTGAGAACTCTCTCTCCTTTCCGGGATGGATACAAGATCCTCCCCTGTCCTCCCTTCAGCCTCTGTCCTGTTACTTCCCATGTACAAGCACAAGCTCAAACAGGAGAGGCCCATGATAAGGTCCATCCAAAGATGGACAGACCAATCGGATGCCAGATTTCACCATTGTTTTAGTACTAGAGTTGCATGAGGATGACAGCAACATTGACTAATTTATGGACTGGCTACACCAACAAGTGCATTGACAACGTTGTTCCCGGGATTACAGTTCCTCAACCAGAAGCTGTGAGTAAATGGTGAAATCTGTGCTGTGCTCAAATCACGTACAGCCGCCTTTAACTCAAGTGCAATAAATCAAGATACGTGCTCCAGAAATCCATTACAAATGCTAAGAGACAATACAAAGACAAAGTGGAGTCACACTACCATGGCTCAAACACATGTGGAACGGATTAAGGACAATCACAGAATAGAAAGGAAGATGCAGCTGTGTATCGCAGACATTTGCTTCTCTCCTTGACGAGCTCAATTCATTGTATGCTTGTTTTCAGGCAGAACAATTGCCCACTCAAAATTAGAGCCACTTGTGTGGAAAGTTTGTAAAAAGATTAATTCACACAAGGCACCTGGGCCCTGACGGCATCACTGGCCACGTTCCTAAGACCAGCTGCACTCCAGTAGATAAGAGTGTCTGCTAAATGACCGTAATGTAATGCAATATATTCAACCCCTCTATGCTACAGCCTGTCATCCCCACCTGCTTCAAGACAAACACATTGTATGTCCCCAAGAAAGCCAAAATAACCTGCCATAATGATTACCGCCCTGTCACACTGACATTTGTCATCATAAAGTGCTCAAAACCCACAGTAACACATCACTCCCTGACTCTCTGGACCCATCATTTCTACAGATGATGCCGTTATGCACACTGCTCTATCACAATAGAGGTACACGTATGTGAGAATGCTCTTCATTGACTATACACAGCTCGGCATTCAATACTATTGTGCCCTCCAAGCTGGTCATCATGCTCAGGGCCTAAACACCTCCCTCCGTAATTGGATCCTAGACTTCCTGACGGGCAGACCCCAGGTGGTGAGGGTGGGCACCAACACCTCCTCTACTATGACTCTCAACATGGTAACCGACCCCCCCTCGGTCTGATCGCTGATGGTGCTTACAGAGAGGAGGTGAGAGTCCTGGTGGTGGTGCCAGGACAACAACAACCTCTCTCTCAACGTCAGCAAGGCAAAAAAGATGATCGTGGATTACAGGAAGCGGCAGGGGGGCCACACCTACATTCACATCAACAGGGCTGAGGTGGAGAGAGTCAGCTGTTTTAAGTTCCTCAGAGTCAACATCACACGACTTATCTTTGGTCACATCAAATCAACACTGCGGTCAAAGAAGCACAGCAATACCTATTCTTCCTCTATAGGCTGAGGAAATTTGGCATCCTCATTAACTCCTATAGATGCACTATGGAGAGTATCCTGTTGGGCTGCATCACTGCCTGCTATGGCAGCTGCACTGCTCTTGACCGTGGCTCTACGCTGGGTGGTGAAAACAGCTCAGCTCACCACAGGGAGTGAGCTACCAGCTGTACAGGACGTCTAATGCAGGAGACGTCTGAAGAAGGCCCAGGAAGTCATCACAGACTTCAGCCACCCTAGTCATGAAATGTTTTCTCTGCTACCATCTGGTAAATGGTACCAGAGCATCCGGACTCGGACCAACAGGTTCAAAGATAGCTTCTACCTCCAGGCCATAAGACTGTTGAACTTCCCCCCACGGATTAAAACAGGGGTGTCAAACTAAATTCCCAGGGGGCCGCAGTGGCTGTGGGTTTTTGTGGTTTCCTTTCAATCAGCTGCCAATTAAGGGCTTGAGAAGTGAGTGTTTCGATGCTTTAGCCAATCAGTGACTTCAATGTACCACTGGTACGTACGGAGAACACCCAGACAACCAGCAGACACTGCGGCCCTCCAGTTTGACACCTGTGCCTTAGAGATAAAGCATTGGCTGCCACCAATGTCTCATCTACACTGACTGTACATAGCTCCTGCTATCTGTACATACACTGTACATATACTCACTCATGTTCATATGAATTACACTCTTTTCAATGTTCTGTCTAATATAGCACAGTATAACATTTTCCTCCATGTAATTCTGTATTTTTATCATCATCAGTCACTCTGTGAGGGCAGCCCATCCTCCGCTGGCTGGCCCAGTGTAATAGTTAAGCTAGAATAAAAGGTAACAGAAATGTCATGAGGGGTCTAGCAGAGCAAACAATAAAATGGGTGGGGCACGTTACAGACAGAGGTTGAATTAGCTGGTAAAATAGGCAGTCCAAGCAGAGGGAAGTATAGTAATGTAAAATTCAGAGGGGCATGGTGATGAATCTAGGCCTCCAGGTTGCATCATGGCGCAGGCTTGACCCAGGAGAGGGACGAGGCTATAGCGGTCTGCAAACTCAGGGCGGGGAAGGGGCAGAAGCTCCTGGGAAGAAAATAGACTTCTCGCCTACACTGTTGGCTAATGGCAAGGCTTCTGATTGGTTGGTATGTAAAGGATTCAGCGCTTGGCATAACACCGTGTTAATAAAGCCCTAGCCATCAATATCCTCCTCTTGGGCTTTACCTGTGTTTGGACTAGCACGTGAATCTTTGTTAAGAGCCTTGAGGCGCAGTGTGTAGAAAGTATGTTTTCTTTATTGTGATGTAAAATATTAATTGTCCCAGCCATCACAAAATGTTTCATGCACAGTGAGAAAAAACATGGTCCGGATGGTCATTAGGTTGCGAGATAACATTACAGTCTTATAAACAGTCAGGGATTGCTGACTCTCTGGATCTGAAGTTTTATAAGGGGTGTGGTGTTATGGTTCTTGATTTAATTAATGCATTTGCATTGAACTGAATGCCTTGTTTTCAAATCAAATCGGTGACTGTCAGGCCAGTGCATTTCTTTCTTGTGTTTATAAACAAAGGCTTACAGCCTTTTTGAATGCATATAACAAAACAGTAAGTATAGTTTTAAAGTACTTGAATGGGAACCGAATGACAATTGAAGTTTTTTTTTCCCCCAACAGGAACTTCCCTTTAAGGTTTCGATTTCAGTTGAGTGCTATAGTGCGTACATCGGGCCAAAATCACTTGATAGGTCATTTATAAAGGCCAATCTACCTAAAATGGACCAGGTGCTTGAGTTCCTGTTGGAATAATAATAAAACCATCAAATGCAATAGGCGTCCTGCACACCTGTAACCTCCTAATAACATTTTAAGGTAATTCATATTGGCGCTTAGAGGGTTGTAGAAGTATTCCAGTATTTGAACCAGATAAATGCAATGGTTGAGAAGTTAGGGGAAGTGGCTGCTCCTGTTGGGGGGGGGGGGGTCACTGGGAAGCTCAGGATGGGGATTTAACCAGGAGGTCCCGTCCCTGTTCAGCACTGCCGAGGGATCTGGGGAGTTTGAGGAATGTCGGCCCGAGGAGGAAAGCGCTGAGTCTCACAGACAGGAAGCGGCCGTGTGAGACGTTAACGCAGGCTCCTTTTTGCAGTTTCGATCGGAGACAGGGATTGCAGGCGTCTGCGTTTACAATTGTTTAAAACTCCCCTTTTTAGCACATTTGATCTGTGAAATGTAACCAAAAATAAGATTTTTATTTTATTATTTCATTTGATTTTTTTTACTTCCCCTTCCCTTTGCCCCTTTTACAGTTTCTTCTCATAGTTTGTTATGTCA
This sequence comes from Synaphobranchus kaupii, assembly GCA_029718625.1. Taxonomy (NCBI): domain Eukaryota; kingdom Metazoa; phylum Chordata; class Actinopteri; order Anguilliformes; family Synaphobranchidae; genus Synaphobranchus; species Synaphobranchus kaupii. Next base: position 5,120,067 of record CM056383.1, on the reverse strand, counting down.
GGTTTTAGCTGTGGGATAAGTTAGTACATGTACAGTACTGTCAAGCATGAAGGTTAAACAGCTCCACCGGTGCTCCCAAGTGCCTTGGTCAGTGAGGTTAGACTGAACACCGCAGCCCAGGCAATGTGAGTTTGAGTCTTGGCTATAAGCTGAAATTTTGTGGGAGTTTCCAGTTTCCAAAAAGTTTCACATTTTCCTACCGTGGTGAGGAGGACCAGGGATTCATGGGTCTCCACCTTCATTAGCACTAATCATACAAATTGAGAAATTAAAACTACGTAGATAGATTAAAGGTCAAGAGTCCAAAATGAAATTCCATCAGGCACCAAATGGTATAACTGCACATGATATTTAAACTTAATCTGTTCACGTGCTATTTTTGGCGACAGCTGAACAATGGATGATTTCAAATTCCATTTTTAATCCTGTTATCTTCCAGTGACTGTTCCCAAAGTGATTAACATTTTTACTCTGAGATAGGTAGGGGTTGTTGGGTGGGTCATCCTGAGAAGATGCTGGGTATTATAGTGTCCCGTGATCTGGTATTGAATCCAGACCGTGTGGTTCTATTGTGGCCAATAGCAATAGCTCTGCAGGGTGGCACATAATTGGCCTTAGCATCATCCAGGGTTGTGGTCGGCAGGATTGCCCTCGTCTCATTGTGCAGCATGGTGTGCTTAACCCTGCCTGTGCCAGCTGCCCATGAGGCATTCTCCTTCAACACCATTAACTGTTGAGCTGCTGAATTTAAAGAGCAGGTGGCTGGCAAAATGTGCTTTAAGGAAAGCATGTGCTTGTGTCCCCGTGATCTGAAGGGGGATGGTGCAGTGATAAGATTGGGCCTATAACGAAAAATGTGCCTTCCAGATTGGGGAAAAATGGAAGGGAAACGGGGTTAAAAAATTGTTTACAAAAAATAGGTTGGATTTTGCGTTGGAGGGAGAACGTGTGAACAAGGAGCCTACAGAAACATCTGGTTTAATAAGGGTCGTGAAGCTGCCATTCCTTTCTAAGACTTCTAAACGGCCAGACTGCTTAGTCTTTCTTAAGCCTGGTATGTCTTTGTGGGTCGTTTTTAACTATGGTGCTCTGATACCGTTCCCTCAGAATGAAAGCTTCTCTGAATCTTTTGAAGATAAACTGATCAGACCCATCTCTGCCCCACCGCCTACTCTATTACTGGGAGTAATTACAGTCTCAGTCGACTGAGTTAATATTGAGTTATTCTGTCCAGGGAGGGGTGCTTGTGCATTGAGTTTATTTATTCAGTTGGCTGTAGGAAAGAGTGAAAATCACTGAGAATGTGCCGACCAATTCAACAAGGCCATATAAAGTGCATTGTGTACCCATGAAATTTAAAAAAAGAAAGGGTAAAATAATATGTCTGTATTCTGAGTGCAAATTAATGTATAGAACTGCACTTGTGGTGTAGCTTGTGTTTTGATGTTATACCCTAGGAAACTGGACTTAATTGAGTTATAGATGTCTGTAATTGGCATAAGGCACTCATATAATCCTAATTAAATGCGGAGAACAGCCAGATAAGTATTAATTAAGAGGAGCATCTCTGCTTGATAAAAATAGCTTGGCAGTAGCTTTGCTTTCTTAAATGACTGGAGCTGGATGCGTTTTAGAAGGAGCTCTCCACATTCCTACATTAGAGTCTCCTTCAGAGGAAAGTTAAAAAAGGGGTAAAAACGGGGTATGAAAGGGGTAGCACAGGGACGAGCACATAGATCCAGCCCAGCCCTTCTCACTTCTGAGAGCCCAGTTAGGCTTGTTTGCTTCTGGAAACTTCCTTGGATGTCCCTAGTACTCTTTATGGAGCGGACTTACTGAAAAGCAGACTTTCGGCTGTTTTGAAGGTGAAAACCAAAACCAGCAGACCCTCTGGTGACCCAGGACCAGGATTTGAGATTCCTGTGCGAGAGTATCTTCCTGTGTGGTGAAGTCACAGATGTAATTGACTGTATTTAATGCACTTTTGGCAATGAGTTGCAGGATGACACTCAGGGGTACAGGATAAATATTCAAAGAGGAATCAAAATCAGACAGCTGTGACAAGTTCTTTGCATCTCTAATGCAGTTTCTCTGGTGGTAGTGTTCGCTTAATGCTGTCGACTTTTCACTTAACAAGGGATGATTAGGGTGTCAGTATGTATGTCCCTAAACCAGACACGAAGTGTACCCACTCCCCAAAAAAGGTGAAACATGAGAAAAATTAGAAAAAGCAGAATTAAACTTTATAACAAAGACTGCTAATGAATGCTACTTTAACCTCGGTGAATGGGGACAAAGCAGCAGAAATTGGGGACTGAAAATATCCCTTGGTGTTTCAATAACTCTTGAAAGTCAACTGCTAATTAACCTTGTAAATAAGGCTGGCGCTTGTAACTTTATTTACTTTTTTTTTCATTTTTCAGAACATGAGGCGAAAGAAGCGTGTGATTGGCTTCGAGCAGCTGGATTTCCGCAATACGCACATCTCTATGAAGGTAACACTCACTCTAACACTCACAGCTCACTCTAAACAGTCCCAATCACAGTATTTTGCTTCGCTTTTATAGCACATGCTCTTGATAGACACTCTTATTACTAGTCTCTAGAAAGGGAAGTTATTTTGGTTTCCACTAAAACTATGCAATCTGATTGATTATAATATAAGGTGGTTAGAGTTACGTCACATGCTTTAAATAATACATTAAATATATATTTATGTAATGTATATTTATGCAATATTAGTCTGAAAATAAATGTAATATAATGTTTTGTTTTATTTGTAAATTGAAATGTGAGACTTATTTTTTGGACCTGAAAATCAGAGTTAACGTAAAAGAGTTAACTAGAGTAAACTATTCATATTTAATATTGAACCCCATTTGACTATGGGGGTAGGACCTATTATTGTCTCAAAAATAAATAAATAAATAAATGTAACTGATCCACAAATATATCAACCGGGGCTGCGTTCAGCCCCGACAAAACGTAGCAAAACGTTTATTTAAACGGAAACAGTGGTGCGTTGAACACCCTGTTGTGTTACGCAAGCGTTGCCTTTTTAATACGGTGGGGTTTATATACACGTTGCTGCTGATTGGGTAACACCTCTGACACACCCACCAAACGAGAGAAAACGTACCAAAAAGCCCGTTGCACACCGTTTCGGGGAAACATGTCTTTCAACCCGGAAACCATAGCAAAACGGTGCACACCGTTTTCAGATTGAACGTGAGCCTGATCCACAAATGAATGCAACTGATTCACAAATAAACGTGACTGAGTCGCATTATTTGCGGATCAGCTGCATTTATTTGTGAATCAGTTCTAATTTATTTGCAGATTTTTGAGACAATACTCACAGCAAGATCCACAGATAGCTTTTTTTTAACTACTGCAGCCAATCAGACGTCCTTTCAACAAATCACAGCCGGTTTCACGCCATGGTTCTGTGAACCTCTCTAGCCCAAGGTAGTACAACCCCTGGCAAAAATTATGGAATCACCACACTTAGAGGATGGTCACCCAGCTTTTTTAAAAACTACCTATCGTTGCCTTCAGCACTATAATAATAGCCCCATCGTTATGTTTTAAAATGTATAGGAGTAAAAATGTATAGGAGTCAATGACAGATGGGGGAATTTAAAAGGAGGTATGGGGGAAAAATTGTGGGGGGATTAATTCAGGCATCTGCTGCTTTCTAGGCAACAAACTAAGGGATTGGGTTTCATCTGATTTTACTTGAAAAATGTCTTCGCTTTTCACAAATAAATGCGACTGATCTGCAAATAAATGTGACTCGGTCACGTTTATTTGTGAATCCATTACATTTACTTGTGGATCCGTTACATTTATTTGTGGATCAGCTGCATTTATTTGTGAATCAGTTGCATTCATTTGTGGACCAGGTTAATTTATTTGTGGATCAGTTGCATTTATTTATTTATTTATTTATTTATTTTTGTTTATTTATTTTTGAGATAATAATACCCCCATATTTGACATTCCCTCTCGGTTGTACCAGATGAGTTGCATGTGGGAGACAGAAAAAAAATTGTTGGAATTAGGCATGACTTCTAAACGTTTAATCGCTAAACGTTAACAAAAATGCAAAATGTTTCGGAAAATCTTAAAATATTGTAAGCGCCAACATAATAATGTATAACCATTTCCTTTTGCAGTGCCCTGTTCTCACTGTGATTGTCGTAGTTTCCTCTTCAAAGGTATTAGCGCTCATCTGGTTTTGGTTTTGACAATTGAGTGGAGTTGTGATATGGACATGGGAAATATATTCCTTGATCAGCTCTCAAGTGATAACTTAGGCTTCTGCTTGCATATGGCAAAAATCAAACTGACATTCACTGAAATGGTTCGCAGAGAACGGAAGAGAAAAAGTGCCATTCTGTCTCATGCTGAGCGGGTTATAGAAACTAACGTCAAATATAAACTTTGCAACACTGAGCTAATATACTCCAAACAGCACTGGAATCATGCTAAATCATGTAAGATGTAAACACTTGACGGTGACTGTGAGTGACAAGCCGTGTAGCAGCTGCACTATCAGCTTGAGCCCGACCACATCTAATTCTCAGAAACCATCAATGAGAGCTCTTACTTAGAAAAGGTGCGAAAAAACTAGACAAGAAACTGTGACCAGCAGCCTGATCGTCCAAGTGATGGCCACAGATTTGCAGCCAATCTCTATTGTGGAAGATGAGGTCTTCACAAAGCTGGTGGCTTAGGTTGAGCCAGGATATGCGATGACCTGCCGGAAAAAGTAAGCGGATTCACAAGACGTATAACAACTGCAGTCAAGTCATCAAGATAAAGCTCTGGAGGGCTTTCTTTGTTGTTATTTACATAAAATAATTTTATTTAATATTTTATAACTGTCGTATCTTCTCAATACATATGAAGTTCCGCTCTATACTATAAATACCCATCATAAGGCACTTTCCTGTGATTTTCGCTCTTATAGGCCACAATATTTACTTTTGAAGTCTGCTCTGTGGCTGCTTTTGCAACTTTTATTTAAAAGCAGATTTTGGCTTTAGTTAGAGTATTGGGTTGGTTTAAATGGTAATTTAAATGTGTAAACACACACACACACACACACACACACACACACACACAAATGTATATATAATATATATAATTTATATATATATATAATTTTATTTTCTATGCACCGTGTAACCTTCTAGCGATTTTCCGTCCCTCGTTGTAATTCAGGCTATAGGATGGGTTAGGATAAAGCATTCGCAGATGCAAAAGCGGGAGTTGTGGTGTCAAGGGACTGCAATTAAGCTCAGTATTTGAGGACTGGTGCATCAGTGGCCTTGGCCAGAGGAACAGTGAGAAACAATAGCAGGACATGATGTAGCAAGAATGACAATAGGCTCAAGATTTATTTATTGGGAAGTTAGATTTTTTTTGTGAATACGGGTAGAATGGAGAGGTTTTAATATTATTATTATTATTATTATTATTCCTTATTGTATTGTTAATTCTCACACTATTTCATTGAAAACATGGAAGTGTCGGGATGGGATTTCATGTAGACGCAGGGAGATAAAGCCGTTCAGTAATAATATTCCTAATTCTCTTCTCATCACCTGCCTGTCATGAGCAGTCTGTCGTTCTCTGCGGGAATGAGAAAATCCGCAATCTGTGGAATAGAATGCAGCTGCACTACTCAGAGAAAATGAGCTTTCAGTGAGAGCTTTTCCTGGATGGAGACTTTAAAAGCAGAGTCCCTGCAGTGAGAGATTTGGAAGTAGAGTCTGCAGAGAGACATACACATGTCGCAATTATTCATATTTGTCATGCTAATGCCCAGATTTTACATTTCAGAAAAAAGCTAATAAAAGAGAGGGGACAGATTTGGATCAAATACGTATTTGGCTTGCTTTAACTCTTTAGATGCTGGTACGAAACTCGCTGCCCTGGGATATTTGTGTTTTTTTTTTTTTAAAGGAGACTGGAGAGTACAACCTCTTTTTGTATTTTTAGCCATATTTTTTCCCACAGATAGAGAAGGGATCACAAATCAGAAGGTGCCATGACAGGAGATTGAACCCCCAGCTATGGACGGGGAGTGCTCCACACATGCCAACGATCCTTTAAACAGAACACGTTACTAACCAAAACATAGCATCATGTGAAACAAAGGCAATAGATTCATTTGCAGTAATCTGCAAGACTAGTGTTTAAAAGGTTTAGGTAAATGAAGTACTTGACCCAGGTCAGGTGTTTATTTATTTTTATATTTATTTATTTTAATTTTAGTTTATATTCATAAACTCCTGAGTGGCTCAGTTTGGAAAGACACTCACCACAAATGTAAGATGAGTCCTGATGAGTTTACGTAAGTAAACTCACTTACCAATCAGCTCAACGCTGGCTAAAACCTTTTAGAACCAGTGAGGTTGCAGGATTTTTAGCTGAAGCAAATCTCATAAACTGTAACTTCTCTTTTTCTCCAGACATTTTAGAGATAGGGTGCTCTGGACTCAAGGCTAGACCGGTACCTACGTGTTCACACTTACCAGTGAGAGGTATAGCGCCCCTGTAATGCTGTAATGGTGCAGCCTGTAGTATGAAAAGTAGCTTCTGACTCACTGGCAGGTGTGTTGGACAAGGGTGGACTGCGCACAGGAGCTGAAGGACGAGAGTATAATGCAGTTATACAGATTCCAAAAAATGAAGAAAAATAAATGTGGCATGGAGCAATACTCAATATATTCTTGTTTTAATTAAATGTAGAAGAAGAAGCTGCAAACTGATCAGCATTTTGTATAAGGGTAATCACAAGTGCATCTTTTTACTGATTAATCTCACCAGAATGTAACTGAGTGAGCCCTGGTGAATATTGGGTGATGTCCGCATATATCTATGTGTAGCTGTATGTGCATATTTATGTGTGTGTGTGTCTGTCTGTCTGTCTGTCTGTCTATAAAAACTATCAGAAACTACCTTGTTAACAAGTTATAAGTTCCTCAGAGATCTTCTGGGAGCTATTTTTGCCTGGAAGGGATTTTTGCTGTGAGAAGCTCAGTCACGGCTGGTTTTTGATGTGATGGTGTTATTTTAGCTTCTTGTCAAGCAGTGTGCACAGACTTGCGTGATAGACACATCAGATATGGGCCTTGTTTTTTTTTTTTACACCAAGCTATTGATCGATCGATCTGAGTTCTGGCTTAAAGAGAATCTCTGCATGTGTGAATGTATTGGGCCGCTTGGATCGAACTGAATATTGCAAAGGTCAGAAAAGTTCCGTTCTGAACTTCCCACTTACTCCCTCTGTGTCTGTTTGTAAAATCCAAAGAGGGGAAGTGTCATATTTGTTTTATTCTTTCTTTCCACTGATGCTAAGTGGAATGCCTGTTGCGTTTCAGATGGCCTGTTCCCCATTGATATTTCCTCCGTTAAAAAAGACCATGATTTTCTGGACCAGGATTCACTGAAATCTCTTTGCAGGTAAGTTAAAACAGTTTTTTGCCCTTTACGTGTCGTGTTGTGTGTGTGAACTCTCAGTTGGATCAAAGTCAGTGTTTGATTGATTCTAATTCGTAACTATTAACTCATTTTGAAACTTTAAGCTCTGGGCAGGAAAGCAAAGTTTATAAATCAGCGCTGTCCGTTTTCCCTCAGAAGTGTACCACCCACTGACTGTCCGTTTATCCGGCTGCAGGAAAAACAGTCCTGCCTTATCTCTCCTGCCTGCATATTAATAGTGTTTTATCTCTCCATATGAATTAGGCTTTTTACTTGCATGGTCATTAACCACCACCAGAATTCTGAACACATCATACTTTGATTAGTCATAAAAACAAAAACGTGCAAATGCTTACTCTCTCTTCATGGATGAAGAACATGGGTAACACCCTAATGGCAGTACTCCTCAAAGCCAAGGCATACAAAAGTGGTTCAGAGTGCAGCGGTGAGTTAGAGAGAAGAAAACAAAACATTCAACTGAATACATTTGGAAATAAAATATAGAATTTATTCTGTTTTAGAGTAGGGCTGGAGCTACCTTTTACCCCCTCTAGAGGCACCTAAATATAGTCTGTCTGTGCAATATTAGTGTCGCCACCACCACACAGATAAGGTCCACGTCCGGACCTTCTGTGTGTGGGAATTTCCTTATGCCATGCTTATCGGCGTGAACATACATACATAGAGTGTCCCATTACCTCTGCAGAATCCCTGGAATAAACCGTAGTACGGACGAAAACGTCCATATTCCCCACCAGCCCATAGTATGCTGCCTCCACCCTGAGTCGAGCAGCTAACATCCCCTCCATCATCATAATAGGAAATAGGGTTAGAGAGACAGAGAGAGAATGGAGAGTCTGTTTTAAGCACAAAACTTCCTGTTATTTTAATCACACACTTGGGGTTGCCAGGTGCAGGAGCTCTCCTTTTACGTCTCAGTGTCTGTCCATTTCTGTACAGGAGGCTGACAGTGCTGAACAAGTGCGCGTCCATGAAGCTGGAAGTCCACTTTCAGCGGAAAGAGGTGGGTAGGAGTGAGGGGATCTCTATCTGGTACACCTTTTACACCAAAGGGATATAGTCACAACTTGTACATACCTCCTGTTAAGCTCTGGAAATAAGATCACCTCCACTATCTCCTCCTTGCCTTAAACATAAGTATGTATAATGTTTATCTATGCATAATAGTAGTGCAATATTTTATCACTGTTATAACAGTGATGACGATACGTTACTTAGCCTGAGTTGCTGCTGTGAATGTTGAACTGTATAAATTGATGCGTAAACGCTGGATGTAGGCCACTGGCAACATACACATAAATAACTCAATTATAATCTCTTCCTTCTTCCAACAGTAAAACTCACCTGTATCTATCTGGTTACAAACTCAGTTCCTTAACCACTAAGCTGCTGCTATTTGCAGATTTTGTATTTGTTATTTGTAAAATATCAGACAATGACTGGTTAAAAAAAAGATAATTTTGTTGAAATATGCTCATGACATTCTCTTGGTGTTAATGTTTTATCAAAAAAAAGAGTAATAATAAAAGAGGACTGGAGCAATATAAACTATGGATAAACTATGGACTGGTTTTCTTTTGCACTCGAGACATTTTCTGTTTCTCATATGTATATCCGTGAACATGTGTGAGTACCAGGCCTTAAATTTCAACATTTTGGGGGCAAGGTCATATGGCCTTCAAGAATCATTGATTTTACAGGGGCAACAAGGCCACCTGGTGGGGCACTAAGGCCATCAACAAAATACAGGTTTTGGACCCTGCTCAAAGTGTGGATATATGGTTAAAATAATTACAGTAGGTATGATTACTTGCATATATATATATATTTAAATTACCCACAAGCTTTTATAACCTAGGCTACATACAAAAGAGAACGCAATCTATGACATTTATTACACAAAAGAGGTTGCATGGTGTCAATATTTTTTGCAGTCTATGGTGTGAACTCATGTTATAAATCGGATAGATCCGGTCCACTGTTCCTATTAGTCAAATTGTGTTCCAGCCATAACAATAATCCCGGTAAATAGAATGTTTGCACGCCGTTTTAACATCATTGCGAGTTTGACCATTTTAAATAGGCCTAGTGTAATGTTAACGGATCCATTAGCCTACACAAACAGTATAGCAAAGTTCTGGAAAATTGAAACGTTTAACGAGCAGTTAGGCCTACACTTTACCGGCGAAAAACGGATGAAGAATAGGCTACCTCCACTACCTCCACCTGCAGTTACTTCACAGGGTTTCCGCTGGTAATAATCAGACATGGTGCTGCATCACGGCAAGATTTAGAGCGTCAAGGAAACATCAATTTTAATGTGATTACTAACACTCAATATAACTCAATACATATTTCTGAAAAATAATCTGCCCAACACAATGCATGAGATGCTCAAAACTGGAATTCAATACCAGACGCAGTGAGTATTTTTTCTCCACAGTTCTCTCCTCCATTTCTCTAGAAATACTTGGTAATGACTTGGCAAAGTCCCCTGTGATTGATCAGAAATTGGATATCACTTATGAATCAGTTAGCAAGCTAGCTAATAATAACTTTAGCATACTTGGCAAGCTAGTCACCATCAATAGGCTATATTATCTTAGAGTACGTAGAATTGTAGTCAGTGACTTCGTTGCAGTGATTTAATTATAGCAGCTCAGCATGATTTAGAAAGACATGATGCCCTGGCCTGGACACGGCAAGAGAGAATTATTTGACAGATCAAGGATAAATTTGCTTAACGTTACAAGCAAAACAAATAATAACCAACATTACCTTACTTGCAGTGAATCCATATAGACAACTAAGAGAAATCAGTTAGCAAGCTAACTAATAATAACGTCACCTAGCAGGCTAATCGCCTTCAATGGTATCTTGCAGTAAGTAGAATCATCATTCAGTGACTTCATTGCTGATGCCCTGGTCGCAGAAAGAAAGATTTCAACAGATCAATCAAGGATAAGTTTGCTTACATGAGTTGTCAGCTGTGGTCACAATTCTAATCCGTTTCTGTTAACGGTTCATATGACCACGCAACAGAAACAATAAGTAACAACATAAAGCAATAAGGAAGAAGATGTCCAATCACGACGTACAAAAAATGTTTCCATGACACTGGTAAATACGTCGATGGGTCACACAGGTTTGACTTGCAGGCATTTCAGTCAAAAGTAAAGGGCAGTCCAGCCACAATGGCCTAAAGACTCGCAAAAGATATAAAGGCATCATGGCCAAATATCAGGGCACTGATGGCCATGGCCGTATGGCCGCCGTGTAATTCATGCCCTGGTGAGTATGTGTATGCTTTTGTATGTACGGTATATATGTGTATGTATATATATATATATATATATATATATATGTGTGTGTGTATATATGTCTTTGTGTGTGTTTTATTGGTACTTGTATATAAATGTGTATATTTTATATGTTAATGTGTGCAATGTGCATGTGTATTTGCCTCCTTGCAGAGTGAAGATTCAGAAGAGGATGATCTTTGTGCAATCAGTGATCGGTGGGCGTTCCAGCGGGACAGCAAAAGATGGTCCCGATTGGGTGCCCTCTCTTACCCCTCCCCCTCCCTGGGGGTGGAGCATGCCCAGACATCAGAGGGGGAGTGGGGCAGCAGGGAGAGCATTCTGAGTGACCTCAGCGACCTGGGCGCGGCCTCGTTGCACAGCAACAGTAGTCTGAGCGTGCAAAGCGCCCGTATCGCCTCCTCCAGCTCTACTGTCGCCTCCTCCTCCCACAGCGACCCGCCCCCAGCCCAAGCACCGCCCCCTGGGCGCGCCCGCCCCAAGAGGCGCACCAAGAGCTTCCTGCGTAGGATCGAGTCCTTCCGTCGCAGGGAGAAGGAGAGCGAGAGGGCGGAAGTCGATGCTGAGGACACGCCCCTTGCCGCCAGCGTAGACACGCCCCCTCCTGCCAGTCTGGTCTGCACGGCAGGCGACAGCCTGCCTGGAGGTGGAGGGAGGAGCCGGTCGCCTTTCGCCCGGCGGGCGCTCACCCTGGGGAGGGTCGCGACTGGGACCGTGAATGGACCGAACGCCGCAGGCCGTAGGGGGAGGACCCAGAGCGGCGGGTTTTATCTGGACGATTTTCAGGTTCTGCCGGGCTCCTCAGACCCACGAGAGCAGAGGGGGAGGGGCCGGCCGGGGAACGTGGTGCACCTCCCTCCAGACCACAAACCCGGAACGTTCCCCAGGTCCCTGTCTGTGGAGAGCATGTGTCCCCCTGGCTCTGGCGAGGATCGGGAGGCGGTGTGGCGGGTGGGCGGAGCCGCGCTCGACGCCTGCGCCGGCGGGGCCGAGTCAGCTGATTCGCCGGGGTTCCTCGGCCGGAGACGAAGCTCCTGCGGCTCGGAGGGGAGCGTTTACGACAACGTTCCGGAGCCCCCCCGGGACAGGACGCCCCAGGAGGGCGGAGGGGACATCTCCCAGGATCTGGATGACATCCTGCAGCGTGTCCAGGGGCTCCAGCACAGCCTCCACATGTGGTCCCGCAAGATCTGCCCCGAGATGGAGGACGAAGAGGAGGGGGAAGACGAGGAAGAGGAAGGCAGCCTCATCTCCGGGGGAACGGCGGAGACGGTCTGCACCCCGAGCCTCCTTTTCGAGGAGCGCTCCATATCGGACCTGGGCACAGCAGCCAGTGACGTGGACAGCACGGGAAACTCGCTGAATGAGGCTGAGGAACTGGAGATGAGGGAACGGCGGGATTCTGGAGTGGGAGCCTCTCTGACCAGGCCAAACAGGTGATGATAATAATAACAACAACAACATCAATAATAATAATTATTATTATTTAAAAAAGAATATTATTATTATTAATAAGCATAATAATAATATTACCATCACCTGTTCATAATTAGCAATAATTTATCATTCTCTGAAGTTTTGTCAAGAGTGCCTTAGATTCTGGTTGACATTGAAGGAAAATTCTAATCATCAACTTTCGCAAGCGTTGTTACTGTAATGATAGTTCAGTACCTTAGGCTGTTGTATGTACATGTGGTTCCTCACTGTGGTTCTCTGTGACTGTGTTTCAGGAAACTCCGCTGGCACAGCTTCCAGAACTCGCACAGGCCCAGCCTGACGTCCGCATCTCTCGAGATCAACCGGCAGTCGGCTGCGCAGCTCAACATTCTGCAGAAGTTCTCCCTGCTCAGACTCACTGCCACCATGGAGAGGTACTCTGTACCCAGCAAGCAGGGCTGGAGCTGGTGAGTGCACAAGCCAATGTGGCGGCAGTGTGGTAGGGTCACAAGACCAGGGGCCACATGTATAAAACTCTGAGTAAAAGAACGCGTAAAAGAATGCTCTGGGTGAAAGTCGGAAATCTGCTAAAAAAGGTTTTGCATTTTCTACCTCTGCCTTTCGGTCACAGTGTCGCCATATCACACGGACCCCAAACATTGCGAACATGGTGTCCATCGTGTGCAGAGGTACACAGATTCTCACAGCACGTGTTATATTATACATCTGAATTTCTGCATGGAAACTCACTTACGCAGCTTTCTGAGGGCATTTTTCTGCTCAGCACTGTTTATACTTGTGGCCGCAGGTAGGGAACTTGTGGCCTAGTTTGCAGGTTCTTTTCCCAGGAAGGCAACTGCCATTGTACCTTTGAGCAAGGTACTTAACCTGATTAGCTTCAGTAAAATAATCTAGCTGTATAAATGGGTACTATGTAAAAAAGAGAAAGTTGTGTAAGTCGCTTTGGATAAGAGTGCCTGCTAAATGCCAGTAATGTCATGTAATGTAAACAAACAAAAAAGAACAAACCGCATAGATCCACAGACACAGACAGACCGCAGACCCATAGATAAACAGACACTTGCAGATGTACAGACAGACAAATAAAGGAGAGATAGGCACAGAGACACAGAAAAGCAGACATCAAAAGAGTGTGGGTCTAGAACAGGGATGTGGGCTGTGCATGTTTCTGTGAACATGCCAATGTGTGTGCTAATCACATACTCTTATGACAAATCCTCGATCTTTAATCAGTATTTCCTGTTCTAGAAATATCTTATCCCTGACTCTGATGCTACGGGGACGAGATTACTCATAAACAAATTAGAGCTCTTAAGTAAATCCTCCCTGCATTCCCTCTCATATGCCCGTTCTACAGGACCGTGCCGAAGTTCATGAAGAGGAGCAAAGCCCCAGATTACAGAGATAAGAACGTGTTTGGGGTGCCCCCGCTAGTGAACGTGCAGCGGAGCGGGCAGCCCCTCCCCCAGAGCATTCAGCAGGCCATGCGCTACCTCCGCAGCCGGTGGCGTGAACAGGTAGGCCCCTCCCACCCCCGGAAACAATCTCATCTCTGCCCTGGAAACATTATCCATATCACATGTCCCTTGCTAGCCTCAATTCAATTCAGTTCAATTCAATTTGTATTTGTATGGTGTTTTTTACAAAGGGTATTGTCAGAAAGTCGCTTTACTGAAATCTGGGCCTGAAACCCCCAAAGAGCATGCCTAGGGCGACAGTGGCAAGGAAAAACTCCCTGGCTGACTTTTTATCTATCACTGTAGGTCAAATTTATTTCTGGCACAATGAGTCCTACTCCTATTTTTTTTTTAAATAGTAAATATTGAATTCATTTATTGAAAATGTTCTTATAAGTGTGGTAATAGAGCCACACATTAAGAGTCCAAAGGTATTTTGGCTCCATGTACATATGCCTATTTTCTGATCACATAAAAATCACGTCCTTAAAATAAAGTCTGACCATTTATTTATTTGAGTCATTTTTTCCGGCCAGGTCGGAATATTCCGGAAGTCGGGGGTGAAGTCCCGGATCCAGGCACTGAGAAGACTGAATGAGGGTTCCCCGGATCACGTGGACTATGAAGGGCAGTCTGCCTACGACGTGGCGGACATGCTGAAGCAGTACTTCCGGGACCTTCCGGAGCCCGTGTTCACCGCCAAACTCACAGAGACGTTCCTGCAAATTTACCAGTGTAAGCCTAACATTGTAGTGTCTCACAGAGACATTAACATGCATGTAGATATTCCTGTATGACTAAACCAAGGGGCCAGCTTTGGGCTCTCAACCGATTATAATGTCGCCCTCTGCTGACATCTATAATTGCTCTCAAAAAGCCAGTTTCTCCATTGGGCTCCATTCATTTTTACAGCAAAAAAAAAATACTTCCACTCATATAGGTCTATTGATATTAACTCTGTGAATTAAAATTTCTTTAAAAATTGTTTATTATTTTTCTGTGGTCAAATATTTTTTTCTTACCACACAGACAAAGATATTCATTTTTAAATAATTATTTATTCTGGCCTACATCATATTTTTGTGCACTAGTTGGCAACCTATTACATACTTGTAAGGCTTTGAAGTAGCCTTCTTCACGTTACTTTCTGCACCATCCTCGTTGTACATGTGACTCCAAGAACACAACTGCGCATGTCAGATGAGAGCAAAATTAAAACCTCCTGGTTTGGATTTGCTCCCCATTGGTTTCTATTGGCATCGCTGTCTCTACATATTATATACTCTAAGGTCTAAACCTGTGTACGCACACAAGCCAAACTCACAGACGCATAAATGCAGATTGTGGAAGTAATCCTTGCCTCCCTCCTCGTTAAATTCAATTTGAGATGGGTTTTTTGAGTGGAAGAATACTCAAGATAAAGATGAAGGAAATAGCAGAAGTATAATCTTTTATTAAATGGTCAAATGTTGATTCAACATGGGAAAACCACAAACCTACGCAGAGGATTCAGAATTCCCCGAACAATAACAAACATTAGTTTTTACAATATCATAACTCCTCCTTTACGTTGCTAATACACCAATGATATGTGGTAACACCTTTTCATAATATCTTATTTTATCCAATAACAAATTAGGCACAACATTAATATGTTATATGACCTGTTCTTACCCTATGCGTTAGGGTAGTGTTCATTGCCAAATTCGCAGGCATTCCTGGAGATGTACCGTTGTTAGTCTGTGTTTATGTCCAGACTGTCAGAGACATTCCGGCTAGTACCAGTTTTATTTCTTGCACCAGTCAAATTCATTATGTGCTGAAACCTTCTGTCAGTGTGCTTCTTCCAACATTGCTGACAATTTCCTGACGTACTGGCAGCTCTGCAACATCTTTTCAGATTAATTTGTTTCTTGGCTTCCTTGAGTCTGGCAGACTTAATTGTTATTTATGCTCTTTAAGTTGCAAACGGAAAAAAAGGCCTAGATTCTACTTACATGCAAACAGATGGAGCCACGGAGAAAAAATATGAGCTGCCGATCTGGAGTTTGACAACAGTGTTCCAGTTTTTTCTTTTTATTTTTTTTCTTCTTCAGTTCCTGCCATAAAAACAATAGAGCTGACACTTCCTCTCCTTTGCGTTGAGCGGGTTTGGATCCGCCCCAGAGCAGAGGTCACTCCTTTTTCCCTGGGACTAGGCAGTCTCAGAGCCGCCTGTGTGCCAGGCCTCTGCGTCACCCCTCCCCTCCCCTACTGTTAGCCACGCCTCTCTGAGTTTATCCCCCCATCCCCCATGGTCTCACATCTCTATTGTTTCAGTACAGTAGATCCTCAAAGATAAAAACCTCAGTTAAAGTCCAATAGGTCAACTGGAGAGGTTATGAACCAAGAAATAACACATGTAATTATGCAAAGTCCAGCTCCTTAATTTGACTGATGCAAAAAGATGAGCATTGCACTAAAACAAGCTAGTTTACAATAAATCTTGAAGACCTATCCAAGGTAGACAAAGAGGTTCTGTCTCAGAAGTTCTCCTGTATATTTCTCATGCCCCCCATCCTCCTATATGTGTCTCTAACCCTCCCATCGCCCTGCCCCCTCCCTCACTGCAACCCCCTTTTATTCTCCCTCACTCTGACTCTCCATGCTTCGTCTCCTCATATCTCTCCCTCCCTAACCCCTCCATTTCCCCCAACCTGCCATACAGTGGCAGTACAGATTTAGCTTTCTTAGAATCTATCTACATATAAACAAGTCAATTTTATTTTACTTCAAAATGTTATTATATATCCAAAGTATTGTAAGATGACTGTATAGTCTCTCTCTCTCTCACAGGGGTTCCTAAAGAGCAGCAGCTGCAGGCCGCCCAGGCTGCGGTGATCCTGCTGCCAGACGAGAGCAGGGAGGTGCTGCAGACCCTGCTGTACTTCCTGAGTGACATCGCCTCCGCTCAGGACAACCAGATGACTGCAGGGAACCTGGCTGTGTGCCTCGCCCCCTCCGTCTTCCACCTCAACGTCTCCAAGAAGGAGGGCAGCTCGCCCAGGTCAGAGGCTCCTACACCCACTCAGCTGTGCATTGTCTCTCTCTCTCTCTCTCTCTCTCTCTCTCTGCCTGTCTGTCTCTCTCTTCCTCTCCAAATCCAAATCCAAAACTTATTGGTAGGAAATATTTATAATACTAAATACTGCCAAAGCATATAGTACTACAAACAACAACAATAGCAACGACAGTATAATGAACAATAAGAACAACAATAATAATAATAATAATAATAATAATAATAATAATAATAATAATAATAATAATAATAATAAAAACATTGAAAAAGAATGAAATAATAACAGTGATGTTTTTGGTCACTCAGTGTCCCTCAGGTTATGCCAGGCTGATATATATTTTTCCAAATGTACAATTGTGGCTGCCGGTCCTTCTCCTAACAAGAGTTTCATTTTGTCATCCTTTGTCAGGGAAGAGAAGTTCTTGATAATTTTACAGAATTTATTTAAATATATTTGTATTTTAATATTTTTCTCAATAAAGGAGAAAGTGCATCTCTGCCTCCACCTCTCCTGTCCTCTCTCTCTCTCTCCCTCCATTTCTATGTATTGTTCTCTCTCTATTTCTCTCTTCCCCTCCCTCTCCCTCTTTTGCCCCCTTTCTCTCCCCCCTCTCTCTCCCTCCCTCCCCCTCTCTCTCTCCCTCTCCGTGCGTGGGTGTGACCCCGTCTGTGTGCAGAGGCCACTTCCTTGTTGTCTTTAGGGAGCTGCTGCAGGATGTGACAGGATGTAACAGGGTTGCTGCGGATACTGCACCCCACCCCCTGTAATAATGGGCCAGGGTCCACTCAGCCCAAGTGCCTGCCTCCCGCTCTGATCTGATTGCCGTCTTGCACGTCAGAACAGTTTGCAAGCGTGCTCAGTGCTCAGCGCTGACTGATGTTCGCGGGTTTTGATTATGAGCGATGCATGCTGAGATCATCGCCATTCACAGCTCATTAAAGTTGAAATGTCTTCATTGTTGATTGTCAGCTGAGCCTTTGCCTGTCTCCACTGAGGTTTGAGGAATGGTAGGTGTGGACAGGGGAGTACCCACCACCACCCCAGGGAATACTCCTCTGTTCACTCCCCTATTCTAACCTGAATTCACCAGTGTTCCCAAGCATCTATCTGTTCTAACATGAGTTCTCCAACCTCCACTTTCTGTCATGCTCTGAGTCAGTGTCGGGTTTATGTGGTAAATGTGTGTACCTAGCGCTCTTATCTGTAGACCGTCATCTGTGTTCAAACAATGTCCTAGTGCTTGTATGCAGTGCACATCACTCTCTTGTTAGTGAGTTATACAGCACCTTGTCTATCATAAACCTCCCTGTGGATTAAATTATTCTCCTGAAATTAGCCTCCTTTTTTCCATACACTGGCATGGAATATCAATGATTCATGCTTAAGCCATTTCCATAAATGACGACCCTCCTGTGGATCTGTGTTTTCTGTTAACTCCTTGCTGTTTGTTTTTGGGACAGACTGATTCAAGGGAGGAGCACAACCAGCAAACCGGATCACAGAGATCTGAATGAGAATATGGCCGCCACACACGGGCTTGGTCACATGATTTTGGAGTGCAAGAAACTTTTTCAGGTAGAATACGCCCACGTGTTGTGTCTATACAGTCAGTATAGACACAGCACATCTATGCATAGTGCGTCTACACACAGCACATATACACACAAACAGCGTACACACAGAAAATCTATACATAATACATCCGCACACAGGACATCTACACACAATCTATACACACAGCAGATCTATACACAATCAGTATACACACAGCACATGTGTGCATAGTGCATCCACACACAGCACATCTATGCACTATCAGTATGTACACAGCAAATCTATACATAATACATCTACACACAGGATGTCTACATGCAGTCAATATACACACAGCACATCTATGCACAATCAATATACACAGAGCACATCTATGCATAATATATCTACGCAGTGCACATAAACACACATTCAGTATACACACAGGACATCTATGCACAAAATGCACGTCACTGCATAATACATCTACATTTTTACTGGAGTAGCATGTCTACAGCATGTCTCTGCATAATATACCTGCACAGAGGACATCTACATATAAGAAACATGCAAAATGTGTGTGTACATACCACATCTGTGTCAGTAGGTTTTCAGATAATTCTATAAAAAATAGATTTATAGAGAACAGAAAGTACTTTGTTCATCAATTTCACTTTTGAAGATTAAAGTTGCAATTAATGATTCATGCGGGTGCCTTTAAGAAAAACGCTTGGTGTGCACCTTGAAGAAATGATCCTACTTTGATGTGCTCTGAGGAAAAAAGCACATCATTATTTTCCCTGCTGTCCAATCGCATGAAAGTAGAGGCAGGCATTGATACTGCCAGTAGGTTCTCCTAGTGAAATTGGTCGTTGCCATTTAAACCCACCCGGAGATATACGATCTCAATATCAGCCACGTGACTAGCCACGTGACTAGCCACGTGCCTAGCAACAGCAAAAAAGACGCCTCCAGCGCCTTTTTCAGAGTAGGCTTCATAAAACCAAGACAGGTAGTGTGCCTTCTGTTTTCAAGTGTACAAAGCGCAGCCAGATGAGTTACTTTTTGTTCAGTCCTAAAGATATTTTATGATGAATCTGTGCATGATACACACATGCCCGTACATCTGCGTCCATGTTCATAAAATGTATTTTAGGTCAAATGCTGGCTTTACCCCAACAACAAACAATCTATTAATTAGCTTTAATTCAGCCATTTTTTGTGCTACAAAAAGGAATTAATTTGATAACTATTGTGACAGAAAACTAAATTGCCATGTATATTATCAATTTGTTTATAAGGCCTTCATATTTTCAATGGGAACTTAAGGCATCCAACTCTCTCGCAAGAACAATAAGAGTCTGGTCTGAATGAGTCAGACCTAATTAATGGAGACCTGGTAGAATAAAAAGTGAATGCACAAGGGTAATGGGAAGCACAACAGTTGGAAATGAGCAGGTTTTTAGCTTTCTGCTGGTCTCCTATTTGGCATTCAGGTTGAAGGCATGTCAATGCTACAGACATCCATCCATCCGTACTGTATTTCAAACACGTTCTCACTCCCAACTCGTCAACATATGGACGCTTGGTCAGGACCCCTTGTTGTCACTTTTCAATGCACTGGGTAACCCTATAGCGTCATTTTTCTACGCGCAGGGTAGTCCGATAGACTTTCATGGAAGGTTGGGCGGGACCCTGGGAGGGACGCTCTGCTGTGATTGGTTGTTAATCTAGCCTCAACCTTTTCCCAACCCCTAAACATAACCTCACAGGATTTCACGTAACTCAAACTGTTAAGATAGTGTCCCTTTTTGCTACCATATTGTTACCAACAATTTTGAAAAAATTTAAAAATTAAAAAATGTAAAAAATGTAAAACAATTTAAAAAAATGTCCCAGGGTCCTGCCCAACCCCTAAACATAACCTCACAGGAGTTCACGTAACTCGGGCTCATGCCCAAACTGTTAAGATAGTGTCCCAGGGTCCCGCCCAGGTCCCTCCGGGCTATCCAATCTAGCATCAACCTTCCACGAAATCGGACTACCCTGCGCGTAGAAAAATGATGCTATAGGGTTACCCAGTGCGTTGAAAAGTGACGACAAGGGGTCCTGACCAAGCGTCCATATGTTGACGAGTTGGGAGTGAGAATGTGTAGGTATTTCCCACTGTCAGTTTACACTCATAGTGAGTCATTGTGCAATGAAAAATGCGCCTTTCTGGCCTCTCAAGTGGTTTGGTCTGCTATGGCGCTCGTGGCTCTACAGAAAATTTGGGAGATAAAGAATAAATGGAGAACAATAAAGAAACTTGTGCTCTGTGTGCTCATTTGAAGAAGGTTAAGTGCACACTGCAAACATTCAGAACACTGCAAATATCAACACTTTTCCCCCTTTTCTACATCCTGACTATACTGAAATTTAGTTTGACCTTTTTGCTTTCTTCCCTGGTGGCCCCAGATCCCCCACGACATGATGCTGCAGTCCCGGAGCTCTTACCTGGCAGCAGACACCCACCCCCTCCCCCTCCACGGGCTGGGCATCAACCTGAAGGGTGAGCCAGTGGATTACCGGGCCTTCCTGGAGGACAGCGTCCAGTGCCTTCTACGGGAGACGGTGGAGAAGAGCCGCGGTTGGCACGGCGCCACTGCACCCGACAACACAGAGCTGGCATAACAAGAAGGTAGACAGCACAGTTGGGGGGGGGGGGGGGGGGGGGGGGGAGGGGGGATCCAACCATGATGTAACACTAGTACACAGATACTTATTCCACATTCACTCATTCCTGACTACAGACATCACAATACAATGTAATTTACAATATCACTAGCATATCTGTAGAACTGCATTCACTATGCCTCATTTTGGCCACAGTATTCTAGCCAAGCAGACACTCCCAAGAAGACTACAATTCCTGTTCTGTCTCACAGGCACTGCTCCTCTGGCTTTAAGCAGCGACTCCACCTCAATATAATGTACTCCTGTGAGTCACGTCTCAGATCTTGGTCAAAGAACACATGACTACTAACTCTTTAGATGCAGTTAAAACTTGAAAAATTTTAACCTAAGCATGATATTAATGCAAATGTATAATCATATGATAGTATATCATATTTTGTTTCTTAATATTGGCAATTTAGAGGCGAAGGACCACCTGACGCCTAGCGGAGGCTATGTTGGCTCCCATCTCTCATGACGTAGGCACTCATTTAAATGATGACAGCTTCATTATATTCATATAACCACACACCACATTGTGGATTAAGATTCACTTTATTTCCCAATGAACACAAGGTAAACAGCTTTTGGCCACAACACACAATGACTGGCAAGCATTTTCCGTATATCTCTCTTAAACACACGCACGCATGCACACACACGCACACACACACACACACACGTATGATATCATCAGAGGATCTGCCACAGTGCCGCACCTCAAGGGCACTTCAGTGTAACACCAGCCACCCTCCAGTTGCTGGTCCAGAACTGGAAAACACCAGCCAGTCCGGGGACCAGACGTCCGGTTGTCAGTCGGTCTCTTCTCCCTCTAAGCCACCTGCCATCCCAAGGGATTATCCCTTACTTAATGAACTACTAGCAGCCAGGAGAGTGATGTGAGTTCTCATTGTCACACTTTATCTGTGACAAACAAGGCCTTCAGATTAATTTGGCTCTGACAGTTACTGAATGTGGTGTTGCCCACTGCCAAAATCTGTTCTGTTGTTTAACTTTTTAATGACTGTGCTTTAAAAGAAGGTTGACACATCATTTTTTTTTTCCATGGACATATTTTACATCAGGAGCAAACTGGCAGTTCTAATAATGGATTTCAGGAAAAAAACAGATATAATTTCCTTTAAACAGATGCACCAAAAATTCCATTTGTTTTAGCACTACTCAAATGAATCATCTGCTCGGAAAGCAATACGTAATTCTATACAGAGGGAGGAAAGGCCTGCGATTTTAGATTTCAGTAGATTGTGCTTTCAAGAGGTAATTAGCCTCACAGGTCAGTGTGACAAGGTTACCCATGTACAAATATAAACAAAAGAAAGTTGACTAGTGTGCGCCTACCAGTAGGGGGGAAATGCTTAGATAAAAAAGCAGGGTTGATGGGATGTGTGGCGCAGTCCGCGGGTTAGCCGACGCTTACGTCATATACCAAATCTCCCAGATGACTGTGGGGTCCCATGGCACTTCCTATGCTGTGACCTTTTCACTATCTTCTACCCTCTCTGCTTTCCCCTGTCTGAATTAAACAACAATGACAAAGGGAGGGTTGACTGTCCATTGTTTAAAAAAATGCATACGTGAACATCCACCCTTTCCATGACCTGCCCCACATTGCACCATGATGGTTTGTGCAGGACATGGCTGTTGGATTGAAGGTCTTATTGAAATGCACTTTTCTGCTTCAGAAACAGTGATCTCTTTGGTACTGCTATTCCAGTTGTTACTAAGAGCAAGACTGGAAGGATTGTAAAAAACATACTGTATACATAATTATGAGAACAGGTTTTTCAACCTATCTAACCTAACCGTGTGCCTAGAGTATCCAGCTCTGAATAAAACCTGGACTTGAATATCACAAGGGTCTCTGCCTCTACTATATGGCCTGAAAGGCTGTTCCATACATTGACAACTCTGTGTAAAGAAATACTTCCTGAGTGAAAATCTATCAGTGAAAATCCGTTCTTTATTTCCACCTAAGCCCCATTTTTCTGCTAACAGGAGGTAGCCTGAAATTTCTTTTTTCATTCACTTTGTTAAAGGGTAAACTATAATTAATCCATCCATGACTCTTTATTCCAGAACAAAGGTTGACGTTAATAAACTGTCCACACCTTGCCATGAACCCGTTTATAATTAGTCTTCTGAAATCTGCATTTGTAGATTGTGATTCTTTCACATCTGCATTCTGGTGGTTGTTGGTGACACTGATACAGTAGTTATTTAAGGGTATTTCTTGACAGATCTGATAATTATTCTATCATGAACTGCAGGCTTTACTTTCTTTTTCAAGATATTCAGAGCTTTTTTGTCTGTACACAGTGAATGCACATAGTGAATGCAGTCGGAAACACCAGATCAATAAGAAACACCTTTCAGATGTTTACTTTTGAACAAATTTTTTTCATCCATAATGGGTTTTAAGTGGTTCATACATGTATATTCTTGTGTTCTTCATTCATATGAATTACAGGGGGCAGTCCTTAAAGATGAAATTTAAGCATTTTCCTTTTTCTAATTTTACACAAAAATGCATGCATAGTGGTCACTGAAATAATAGTTTCCAAGAAGTAGTGCTTACCTAAATGTGGTAATCTATGCAAAGACCAAACATATTGCAGTTCGACTGAATAGAGCCTTTCGTCTTATTACCAGTGAGCGTTTTAGCTGCACAGAATGACAGTTTTTGGTGAAGAACACTTCCAGAGCCATGTCACATTGCAGATTGACTACGACTATCGTTGCACAATGACAGAATGACTGATTGCTCTGATCTTGGAACTGTTCACTCGTAAGAAGCGAGTGGATTTTAATTATGCATGTGTCAGCCACATTCCCTAGTCAAATCCCTGTGACTACGCTCTTCCTCCACAGATACATTCACTCAATAAAGTCCCACTTTCTAAATGGTAAATGGACAGAAAAAAGAAACTATCTATCGTGCGCAGTACAGCGGCGGTTCCCTAAATTGTGGGTCTTGGGTGGGATTGAGGTCACGACATGAAAAAAAAAAGAAGATAATTAATAAAGTAACCCAAAACATTAACAAAGCAGCCTCCGTAATCCAGAGTGTTAAAAAAATATTAAATACACCACTAAATACATCTCAAATGTGTCAGTCAAAATGGAGGAAGAGTGGCCTGTTCTGCAGGTGACACACAGGTATAATGCATACAGCAATAGATGATAAACCTACATTACATACAAAATACAAGAAAATGCATAAATAAAATACTTATATATTTTATATATTTAACATATATTTGAAATACTTCCCATCACACAGTTTTTGATGTGTTCATTTGGGAACCTCTGACTTACATCCCTTGCACTTTTGAAACATCGCCCTTTAGGTGGGAGACAGGCCCCCCATTC
This sequence comes from Synaphobranchus kaupii, assembly GCA_029718625.1. Taxonomy (NCBI): domain Eukaryota; kingdom Metazoa; phylum Chordata; class Actinopteri; order Anguilliformes; family Synaphobranchidae; genus Synaphobranchus; species Synaphobranchus kaupii. The sequence goes on along the minus strand of CM056383.1, from coordinate 5,095,617 downwards.
GTCTGTGGAGGGCCTCGACTGAGATTGAGGCCACGCCCACCGCCGTGCTGCACAGAGTTCTGCGTGAGCGCCACCTGTGGGACGACGACCTGCTGCACAGCCGAGTAATCGAGGCCCTGGAGAGCAGCACAGAGGTGTTCCACTATGTGACGGACAGCATGGCGCCCCACCCCCGCAGGGACTTTGTGGTTCTGAGGTACAGTGTGACACTATGCAGGCCCCTAGCCTCACTAGGCTTCAGGAAAAGGTCTCCAACTCCCCCCCTCTCTCTCTCACTTACTTTTTGTCAATATTGATCAATTCTTTAATCCATGTATTTATTTATACACTCTGTGAGTGACCTGGGAGTGACCATTTCTATTGAACCGACTGCATTCTGAGCACAAGGCCACCATTAATGAGCTTGTTCAAGTATTCAACCATGAGATCTCCAATCGATTACTTGGATTTGTGTTTAAGTTATAGTTAATTAACAAATAGAAAAATCTACAGTTTTAGTGTCTGTTGCTAGTACTGATGATGAAGCTCCTGAGAACTCATATTATAATTTAATTTAATAAAATAAAGTAATTCATACTTTTCATGACTGACCAAAGGTGTAACAGAATGCAGAACACATTGGAGTAAAATAATTGTGGTTGAATTATTAAAATATTGAGGGCCATAGTATATTTTTATATTTTTATAATTTATTCCAAACGTACATCCCTAGATGAAAGGTGACTCATAAAGATGTGCAGTTGATACAATAGACATGCTGTCTGCTATCACATACCACACCTGGTATTTAAAGTATTTTACATGCATATTTGAAATACTTGAATTCTGTAGATCCCGGTAAAGTTTTGTGTGTGAATGTGTGTTGAAAATAATGAGGTGTACTGACAAAACCATATACTAGTTTGCCCCTTCATTGTAGGAATGTAACAAATTCCACAGTGATAATTTTTTTTTAGCAAATTGGGAAAACCATAAAAGAATTTAAATAATTTTACATGAAAAAATTATTTTGGCACGAGTGTCTAACATTCCCTGTCAGCAAAAGACAAACCTGTCTGCTCCTGTCCTCCCCGTGGTTGTGTGGCAAACTGGATACCCTGTAGCTCTTTTCTGCCTCCTGCTGGTGATGGAAGGAACGGCCGTGTGTGTTCCCGCAGGAGGTGGCGCAGTGACCTGCCACGAGGGGCGTGTCTGCTGGTGTCCTCTTCCGTGGACCATGACGCGGCACGGCTGGAGGCGGGGCTGCAGGCGCTACTGCTCACGTCCCGCTTCCTGATGGAGCCCACCGGGCCTGGCCGGTCCCGCCTGACCCACTACTGCCGGGCCGACCTGAGGCAAGTCTCTCCGCCTCTCTCTGTCATCTGTTCTATATGAGCCCATGTTGAGCTTAACTCACTAGCAAAGTTATATATGCGGAGATATTGTACCCGTGAGTACCTCAGCAAATATCCAGCTGTCTAAACGGGTTGTATGTAAGTTCTGTTTCTTTAGTTCACCATCTGTATGTTGTAATACGTAAAGTGATATGCATATATACGGTATATTCGTATGCACCTAAAACTGTACCCCGATTTACTTAGATTTACTGCTGAGGCACGACTGACAGAGTCTTCTGCTGCTAAATGTTAAAGGCTGCTGTGTTTTAAGGGTCCCAAAACCTACCTGTAAACTGCAGTACTCGGGACCGTGTTTGATTGATTTGCACAAATTACATGCACTTCAGTTTTAATAAGCTTCACCCATCGGCAGCTGTTCCCCGGTAACGCTCATCTGTATACAGTGTCAGCTGGTGAGCCACAAACTGCAAATGCAGAGCATCTCCTTTTTAGTCTGATGACTGCGCATGCTTATTCACAATTAACAATCATCCGAGCGCACTGAAGATCAGACCTCTGCAATTCATTTTGATTTAATTAGCGCGCTTCGTAATCCTGCAAAGCAAGTTTCGGGTGATTAGCGGTTTGCGGTTCTTGCTCTAACTTTGCTTTGCCACCTCCTGTTCCACGCTCTTACGCCTCCACAGTTTCCATGGATACTACATAAACACATATTTTGCAGTAAGAGAAGGTAGATGGGAACAACAACCAATTCATTTTAATGAGTGAACAGACTTATATTGACCATATATTTGCTTAGGTGCTTAGGTAGAGGTGATTCAATTAAACCCAAGTAAACCTCTTGGTTCTGCTGATTCTCAGTACACAGGCGTAACCTATATTTGTTTACCTGTGTGTGTGTGTGTGTGTGTAAACCAAAGAAAGCAGAATAAATCTGCAGCCACTTGCAGTGAGGTTATTCCAAAGCCAAGGTCAAACAGGGAGGACTCAACACAGGCAACCCAGTGGTTCTCACTACACAGCTTCTTTTACACCAAGCACGGACCAATAACGATGGGAAAGAAAGATGTAGATGATAAAGGGTTGAGAATTGGATTCATAACAACTGAAATCATCCAAAATGAATGGGATTTCCCCCCCTTTATTCAATAACTCCCCAGTCCATGGCAGTTCACAGAGCTCTCCATTCGCAGTCGATTCATTAATGCAGATGGACATTTTACTGAGGCAATGCAGGTCACTGTAGATAACATCACTAACAGGTGCAACGGCACTGCCCCATCTACAATTTGAATCTGCAGCATTCAGGTCACATCTCCCAATGTGTTACACACATACTGGCATTATGTACATTTGCATTCATGAAAAAAACCTTGTATTCCTTTTGCTTATCAATTTTAACACACATTAAAAGCCTTTGCATGGACCTCATCCAGCTCTATATACTCTATTTATCATCACTCCACAACTAATACATATGTTTAAAAACCCCACAGACCAAATCATAAGACTATGCAGTTAAAAGAAAAAAGCAGCAGTTTTTTGGTTTTTCCCAAGAATAACATTTTTGCAGATGCAAGTTTCTTACTCAACAAAGACAATTTACAGCACATTTTAGCAGACCCTTATTCAGAGGGACTTAATTATGTGCACTTAATAACTAGGAGAACAGTGCTACACCTAGAAAATTGTTCAGACAAAAATTGCAGAGTCAAGTGCAAGAACGCCCTTAGCACAAAAGTAGCTAGCACCATTAATTTCCTGATTGTAATCAATGGCTTTGTTTGTTTCTTCCTCCTCTTTCCATCCAGGGGTCGTTCTCCCGAGTGGTATAATAAGGTCTTTGGACATCTCTGCGCGGTCGAGGTCACTAGGATACGGGACTCATTCCCGGTCTTCGGCCGGGCGCCAGGGGTGAGGCTGTAAAGCTCTTGCTGTTCCGCGCTCAGGGCTGTTTCCTACCATATAATACGCGCCATTCGCTGTCCTATCTATAAAGTGAATGGTATGATTTTAGCACCGCAGTGGTGGGCTTGCCCCTGACTGAGCTGAGCGAAGTGGTTTCGGCCAGTGTGGGATCCCCGCGGGTGGGAATCAATAAGCGTCCGTACTGACAGAGTCTCAGCAGTCAGATACGGCCAGCGCCCCTCCCCCCCCCTGAGAGAAAAGAGCCTTCACACAACCAAGAACTTTAATGAGAATGTGGCGTCGTGTCGTGGTTTGGCAGGACTCGCGGACCGAATGTCTGCTCTGCGGGTTCATGAAGTGGAGAGACAAAAAAGCAAGTGATGGAAGGATGGAAAAAAAACAGGGAAATATGCATAGAAGGCTGAGGATACGAATGTGGAACGAAGTGGCGGTTTTAAATGCTTCGGTCCTAAAATGGACCGTATGTTTTTCTGGAGGATGAAGGGACTTTTTGCTGTGTGAGAGGGGTCAAGGGAAGGCCTTGAGGGGGAGCACAGAGGAAGAGGGCTGTTTGCTATTATAAGATCCCAAAGGAGACAGATCTGGAGCCTGTATTCACAATGCGCCTCAGAGTAAGAGTGTAGATCAAGTATCAGTTTCGCTTTTTAGCTCATGATAGATAAGGTTAGGACATGGACAGGGCAGACCTGATCCTAGACTATCACTCCTGGGGACTTATTTATAAAAAAATGTTCTTGGATGTAATTTAAATGTAATCTTAAGATCATTTCCCAAGTTGTGCTTATGCTTGATTCATAAAAAATAACTTGAGACCAAAAAAAAGTTGCTCATATTGGTTTAAAAGTGTCCTATTTGCGTCTTATGCACCCGTGATATACTGTGTAAATCTGAAATGTCAACCTACGTGAACATACTTTACGTTTATCTGGTCTTGTGAATGCAGCCAATATATGGTTGCATTTCAACATATCTTGTACTCATCATGACTAAAATTGATTACCAATTGAAGAATGTTTTTCCAAAATTCACTCAGTCCACTTTGACCAATTTTTGTGAAATTTTTCTTTCATGAAAAAATCTAATTTTAAAACATAAATCCCTAAGAATAATAGTGCAAAAGTGAAACTGCAATATCTATCCATTTATCAGAAATATAATACCCACCTTTAGTATTTTATTTTTTAAAATATGGTCTATCAAAACTTAAAGAGTGAGCACAGCCCACATAGTTTTGTGCACAGCCCCCAACTGTGCAGTACCTCCAAATAATCAGCAGGCAATTAACTTATGTCCATTAGAAAATTCATGTACGGTAGATATGATCATATCTACGTCAAAGTGGGATTTTATAACTAACAACTTTGTCATGCTTTTCTGTGTAAGCGACTATTTAAGATGCAATTTTATCGTAAGACCATTTTGTAAATGAGGACCCTGCTCTGAACTTTTGAAATATGGGCCCAGTAGCACGTCATTGTTTAGGCAGTTCAACTTTTCACCTACCAATACGATAAGTAACATTTCGTGCATCATTTCTAGATCTAAAATGGCCACCGCTGCAATGTGTATATATACAGTACACGTCGTTCATGAAGAATATGTAAATGCACAGTAAGGGGAAAAAAAAACATACCAATAGATTGTCTACTTGCGCATGGTATATGATATATTTTTGATTAAGGACAAGACTTGAAAGAGGGTTTCCTATGGTCACATAGTCCCTCAGAATCAACTCCTTAGTGTAAATGGGAACTCTGTGAGCTGCATTTTATGTGTTCGTTTTGCATATGAAATTAATGCTTTCAGATATTATCATCTTTCTTTTTTTTCATGTGGGAGCATATCTCCCTGAGCTATGATGTCAGTTGGGAATGTGGTCCCATGAATTTACATCCTTTTGCATTGTAGTGTAAGTGTGATGTTTCCATTACTTGAATTGCATATTTGTACTATAAACTCTTACAAGAATCAGGGTTTAAGATGGTGCATCCTAATTCAGTTCATTTCAAAATTGCCATCTTGATTTTCATAAAATGACAAAAAAAATACAGGATTGTTTGTTTCTTACAACAACAAAAATATATATATTATTTATGGAGAGGCCCCTCATACCTCCCTGAGATTCTATGGCTCATTCACTGATGAATAAGCCATAGAATCTGGCTTGATGTTGTAAGCATTTTAACATTCCAACTGGAAATTTAATCATGTTATATTAGCTTCATCCAATAAATATTCACCTGGAATTTGGTTTATCATAGCGTGCATTGCCGCCTGATGTGCTATAATGAATAATGTTGTGTGATAATCTTGCAGATAGGGGCCATTGTTGCAACTGCTGTTTTGTTATGATTGGGTCTTTCTTTGATGATTAAGGGTTTTCCTTTGCTCTTTGGATATATAGGGGAAAAGTGGAATGGTTCAAAGGGACTTGTCAATACGACCTTCTGCGCGCCATTCGTGTACAGCCATTTCACTATACACGCACTTTGCACCATTGCATGCTGTCATTATTGAAAATACTGGATAATAATTTGCATTCACTTTAACCATGGCATTCCTTTTTGACTAACCGAGACACGCCTAGCAGTTTTGAGGCCCTAACATACACATAGAATTCAGAATATCTGCACCCCCATAGTCACTCGCATATACACTAGACTAGTGCCATCACAAAATACACATCGATTCCTTGTAGGCTACACAAGCCAGAGGCACGTCCGCATCTACCAAGATAGATAGCGATCCATATAGAGCCACACTACTCCCTAATTTACAGTCTCCTATGTACAACCATGTTAGCGCGGAGGAAAGGCTAAAACATTATTTTGGAGTCAGATGACCGAGTAAAACGGAGAAAACATTAAATGAATCCCGTTCCGGTAGCACCAGGTAAGACTACACGCGCACTCCTTCGCCACTCAGAAACGTCCGCTGTTTGGTGTGCCTTTGTGGAGTTTTACAGCTACATAGCCTACGCACCAGATGATTTATAGTGTAGTGAAAGGTATGAATATAATCGGGTTACTAAAGAGAATTTCATTAGGAGTGCTTGGAGTGAAGGAAACCACAGTGCCTTTCCTCTGACGCTTTTTTCTCTTCTACTCCAGCACTAGAGTAGCTGAAAAGACTCATTCTAAAATGAAGAATAACTTGGAGAATAACGAGAGATACAAGAGAATAATGTATCAGAGAACACGCACTGTGGTTGCCCAGGAGTGAATGAAACCACAGTGCCTGTCCTCTCATACTTTACTCTTTTATCTCTTGATAAAGGAACTGACATGAAGCACAATCTGACAGGCACTAACTGGGAAAATACTTTCCTATAATGCAGGGGTGGGGAACCTTATCCGAAAAGGGCCGGTGTGGGTGCATGTTTTTGTTTAGCCTGGCACTAAGACGCCTGATTCTATTTATAAAGGTCTTAATTGAAGACTTTGATTTGTTAATTAGTTGAATCACGTATCTTAGTGCTGGGCTAAATCAAAATCCTGTACCCACACCGGCCCTTTTCGGATGAGGTTCCCCACCCCTGCTATAATGTATATATACGATATACATATATACAGTGCCCTCCACTATTATTGGCACCCCTGGTAAAGATGAGTAAAAAGAGTTATAAAAAATTCACCGTTTGGTGAATTAGCTTAATCTCACACTGAAAAAATGAGAAAATTCTCCAAAAAAAAATCCCTCATCAAGAAATAATTATTTTTAACAAAACCACGTGTGCCACAATTATTGGCACCCCTGCATTTATATATCAAATAAAGTAATTATTTTTAATATTTGGTCACATATCTTTTGCATGCCATGACTTCCTGATGTCTGTGACCCAACAACATCAAAAGACTCTTGATATCTTATTTTCTGGTACTCTTACAAGCGATACTATAACGTCTCTGCATTTTGATCCACAAAGGTGTTGAAGGCCACGCTACTGTTGAAGATGCTCTACCCCATGTATGTGTTAGGATGAGAGGAATGGGTGGGTAGTGATAGGAGAACACTTGCCTTCAGGTGCTTCAATTAAAGGTTGGATTTTTCTAATTTTTTCAGTGTGAGATTAAGCTAATTCACCAAAAGGTGAATTTTTTATAACCCTTTTGACTCATCTTTACCAGGGGTGCCAATAATAGTAGAGGGCACCGTATACATATATATATATATATATTTAAAAACATGCTAATTGGATGATTAAAATGTTTGTAACATTACCAGTGTCTTGCACAATCTTAATCTTTGTATTATTATTATTATTATTATTATTATTATTATTATTATTTAAACGTGTTTTGTGTCCCATGTATTAAATGAGCTTTTGGCTACCTGTATCTGTATGCATTATATTGATGTGGATAACACAAACAATAAAGCATTAAAAACCCTTGTGTGTGTGTGTGTGTGCAACTACAATAAGACCAATGGGTATATGGAAAACATGAACATAACATATTGCAGGATTTGCATTTTCATCCAATTTGGAATGTCCCTTTGCGTTCTTCAGGCATAAATGCAACAGCTTCACTTATGCTCCCCCTCAAATGCCATTCTAAAAAAAGATCCTGCATTTTCTATAGTCTGGATTCTCTAGCTCCAGTTCAGCTGAAATGCACATCATGTCTAACAATGTATTTACTGAATGCATTCCACTTGAAACATGCAATGGCTGGTATGAATTAAATGAAAAAAGAAAAAGAAAATCTGAGATGGTTCAGTGCCCTGATGATGAAAATGATGATTTTTTTTAATGATTGCACAACAGATGTACTGATGAGGAGGCTGCACCAGCATCTTGCTGCAAGAGGACTAAATTATAGGCTAAAGAAGCTCCTGAACACAACTACATTTACAACATGGGCTATTACGCTGAAATCATACAGGGTACAAAATCAGCTAGTTAGGGCTGCTTCACAGAAAATATGTACTTTCACGATGGACCTGAAAGTCTGCTAACCAATATTGGCAGGTATGTAAATGACGTCAGCAGGATATGCATTAAACATTCATGAACAGCTCTGATCCCACAATAATGCTCTTTGTATTTACTGCACAAATTAGATGGGCCAAAATGTAAATGCAGTCCATTTTATAGAAGGTGAAGGGTTAACATTTTTATTCCTATTATTATTATTATTATTATTACAAGTTAAAACAATGTGTTCTGCCCTATTCAACTTTGCTTGTTATTTTCCATCTGATAGGAGCTGGCTGGGCAATCGTGCGAGCAAGGTGTAAATATATCACAGACCAGGACCTATCCTGAACTCATAGAGACAAAAGGGAATATGCAGCTGGAGGTGTTACTTTCTTGTGGAATTAGGCGGTTGTCCTTGACACCTGCATGCACACGTTTGCACAGTGCCTCCTATAGGCTATGAGGGATTGCTGTAAATAATGCTTTTTCATTACAATGTTGACTCTGTCAGCAGGCTTACTCTTTCTGCAGAAATAATAAGACCCTTATAATATAGGAAAAAAAAGTTTTTCCTGACTGGTTTGTCTCTTTATTGCAATACAGGGGTGTAGTTTTCCCTATCCATACATCCACATTGTCACAGTGCAGCCCTCTCAATTAAAGGAAAGAATATTATCTTTTGTAGACATTTATTTTTTTCTCTCTTGGCAAGTTGTATTGTGAGTGCCCAGCAATATGCACTTTCATACATACATGAAATCGATGGAAGGAACGGTCTCCTTTGTCACACTCACCCCATGGCACATGGATATTAAGTCTCCAGGCAACCTTTCTGAATTAAACACAAATAAATTGAACATCTGGATATTGTTTCAGGCAATTTGGCGACCATGTAACAGAGCAAATAAAAATCTCAATGCAGCCCTGTGGGTCTGTAGATCTCTAAAGCACCGCTGCTGGAAACCGTCTGTACAGAACCCCCCCACCTCTCGCTCAAATTTAAATAAAGCGCACTGATCGTTTTCCCATAAGAAATAGAAACTTTTAAAATTGATTACATGTTTTATTGTAATTTTTCACAATCTCACGATCGTCAGTACAATGTTATTAAATATAAAATATTTATTTCACTTTCACTTTTAGCAATATTTCTTAAAATCAAGTCAAATAATTGGCAAGATATGACAATATAATTCATTGAAATTCATAAAATGATACAATATCCTCTTTAATTAAAAAAAAGAAAATAAGGAAATGATGTTGCTTGCCATTCTGAGTAAAGAATGGAAGTGTAACGTGTCACAGGAGTGGATACCTGCATTCATTGAGATGAAATCGCAACAAAACAACACAAGCACAGCGCAAGATGGTGCGACAGTCTACACATATTCAGCAGACTGCCTCTCATCTCCAGCTTTGACTGGAACTTTCAAGAATGAGGGGCCCAGCTGATTTAATACACTGACAGTGTCACATGATCGGGGCATTCTCCAGACCTCAGCCAGGGAAAAGACGACCCTTTGGCTGCGTGTCGTGCCATCGTCACAGCACAAGCCAGTCAATGGTCCCGCCCGAATGGTTTAACAGCTAATTACACCGTAGAAAGCAGTAGCATTGCAGTAGTGTGCAATTCTCTCATTGCATGCCTGAAAACATACAGCCTTAAAGCAAAGTCTGTGAATGTAGAACTCCGATACCACCCATATTTCCCCCACCCATGCCTGCTGGCTCTGCGGCGGGTGTCCTTAAAGGAGTGGCGCTGTGTTTGTGCGTGGACCATAGAAACACCATTAAAATGCCCTCTTCCCCCATCCCGTGACTGGGCCTGGGCGGTGGTGTGTGCATAGTTTGTGAAGATACTGCGAGAGGACCTCCAGTCCGTTAGGGGGCGCTGTTGTGCTTGTAGATCATGGTGTCACGGGGGGTCTCCTTCATCTGGAGGCAGAGTTTGAGGCGCTCCCTGAAAGATGTGGTCGTCATGGTGTACAGAATAGGATTCAAGGCACTATTTATGGGCAGGATGAAGATCACCACCCATAATATAATGGTACCTAGAGGACCAAGGACAAAACAGGACAACAGAGGTGGCAATAGGGGTATGGTGAGGGTGGAGGTATGGTGTGGGTACAGTTAGATGAGGGTATGTTAGAGATGGCGGTGGGAGAAAGCACCAGTTAGGCATAGCTGAATAAGGCATGGACTTTAACCTGCACACTACCCCTGAGAATCCATTTTTCAATATCTCCAGCACTGATTTGATGCCTGCTGGACAACTGGTAATAATGGAGGCTGTCTGGGTCAGATAAAAAGACGATACATTTTTAACAATATTACAATTAAATATTAAATCACATGGTTATGGATCATATTCTGAACAGCATGGCTAAGGTTGCTAATGTTATATTTGTAACTTTTATGCCATGTTAGCAGTACAAACTGGCAATAAACAAATAACCATGCTGTGCCACTTTTAAGCTTTGTTAACATTTTTAATTAAAACCATCCCCCAATAATATTTCAATGAACAGGTGTTTAAGGGGACATTCTGTAATAGCAGGTAGTGGATAGTTGGAAAGGACATGTGCCACAATTTCCCATTTTTGTGGGAAAATCCACCATTGGCCAGCTGCTACTGCTAGCTCTGATCCATTTTTGCTAAAATAATAATGATAAGTACATAAAATACTCGCAACGGTAACTAATTTTAATTCTTAGTTTGGCACTAAGTGAAGTTGGCATGTAGCTAGGCAATCAGGGGACAAGGAAGGACAACTGAATCACACATCCAAAGCACAAGAACAGTCCCCGCCCTGCAGAGATACTGGTAGGCAGAAACCTACCTGCAGAAATGGCACTGGATTTTTTAAATAATTTTTTTTCCCAGAAGTGTGACCTCCCTGTTTGACCCTTTCCCTCATGTTCTATCTGCAACCAGAGAAAAGGTCTACACCATTTTAGTTTCCCTTGTATTTCCTTTCAGTAATCAGAGATTGAGAAGACAGATCTCTAACTGGGGTTTATACCTGAGGTGTTTCGACTGACTGGAGGTCAGTCACACTGTGAGCAGAGCCGGATCTAGGCATAGGCAAACTAGGCAGCTGCCTAGGGTCTAATTGCCACAGGGGGGCCCAGAAAGAGGGGTAAAAAAATAAACTTTAGGCCTGTAAAAAAAAAAAATATATATAATTATATTAAAATATAAAATATCTTTCGATAGCCGATTTTAAAATAATTTTGGATAAAAAATATATGAAAACCTAATCTAAAACTTTTATTTCAATTAATGTAGGTTTTCTTTTTTAAATCATGCACAACGTAGCCTAGCCAGAGATTTTCTCATATAGGGGGAGGGTCTGGGCCTGGGAAAATGTGTGCAGAAAAGGTAGCCTATTTCTGGTTCGGTGCAGGTCATGCTCGCTACATTAGCGCGACCTCTTCATTTTTCTTTTATCTGACAGCATTTCTGCAAAGATAGGCCTAATGGAAGAAAAAAAAAACAACAGAGAGTGTTTTTTCAAAAGTGTGGGCTCTGGTCTGACATCAAAATAAACACAAAGTCCCAAAGGCCCAATCACCGGCTGCACGATCGGCACCTGAGGCAGGTGAGCCTGCCGATGTCTCAGTGAAATTGGTTAGCAGTCAGGCACAGTGAAATTGGTTAGCAGTTAGAGTTAGCAGCAGGACATCAGGGGTTGAACGCATCCATGGAAACGGAACAGGCCAGAGAACGTGAACCACCATTTTTTTCACACAACCTCTCGACCCAGACAGGTCGATAGCATTGCCCCCTCAATATCACTCAGAAAAGCTGTAACACCACTGTAAAAGTCAGATATTCTTCTGTTGTGCGCCAGGCTTCAACTTGTAAAAAACATTGGGAATCTATGTTTTCACTGTTTCCTGATATACAGTACCAGTCAAAAGTTTGGACACACCTACTTATAGAAGGTTTTTTTCCGTTATTTTTACTGTTTTCCACATTTTGGAATAGTAAAGACATCAAAACTATGAGATAACACAAATTAAATTATGCAAAGAACAAAAAAGTGTTAAACAAATTTAAAAAGTCATATATTTTAGATTCTTCAAAGTAGCCACCCTTTGCCTTGATAACGGCCTTGCACATTCTTGCCATTCTCTCAAACAACTTCTGTGGTAAACAGGTATTCCACAGGTAAACAGGTGCTGCCATCATGACTCTATATAAAAGGATATCAAAAGACTCCTGATATCTTATTTCCAGGTACTCTTAGAAGCGATACTATAACCTCTGCATTTGAATGGATCTCTATGGGAATTGGGGGGTGGGACTAGATTAAGCTGTAAATTACACGGGAATAGTATGTTACCCATGGTTGGCTAAATGGCTGTAAGTCTTTAAGGGTCTGAGGTATCAAACGAGCCTCAAACCATCACTCTGCTGCCAGATATGCAGTAGATATGGATGGATCACTTTAAGGGTTGTTTCTCTATGGAAAAATAAGAAACCCTTCAAGTTATCCATCCATATCTACTGTATTTCTGGCAGCAGAGTGAACACATGTGCGTGGGGGCAAAATAAACTTGGGTCCTCTTCCAGGCAAGTTTGTAACAGTTCCAGTTGCTTTGAACTTTTTAAGTATTGCCCTAATGGTAGATATGGTCATTTTCAGGTGAGTGCCTATAAAAGTATATAGTGCCTCACCTGAAAATGCCCATATCTACCGTTACCGGCAATACTTAAAAAGTTCAAAGTCAGCCATTCCCTGACTTATGAAGCTCAACACACTTTTCCCTCATTTGATTTGTGTGTTCTCTTATCTTTCCCATGTTGATGTATGAATAAGGGAATATGGGCTCTGTGTCACCTCATATCTATACCCCAGTGAAACAGGAAGTCATGGATTACTGCTTGAAAGTTCCTAAACACTCTGATCAACTTTAAAAACTAAAATATAAATGGAAAAAATGCTTCAGTTACATTTTGTTCATAAGAATTTCTAGGGGTGCCAATAATTGTGGCACACGTGCTTTTGTTAAAAATAATTATTTCTTGATGAGGGATTTCTTTTCTCAGAATAAATTTACTTCAATTATAGGTTGGATTTTTTCTAATTTTTTCAGTGTGAGATTAAGCTAATTCACCAAAACGTGATTTTTTTATAACCCTTTTTACTCATCTTTACCAGGGGTGCCAATAATTGTGGAACAAACTAGCTACGGAGGAAAATAGATTGATAAAAGAGAGCACGAACGTCAAAAGGTATTGATCTGTTTTGGTAGCCTGTCTGGTGTATTTTCAATGTTTCATTGCCTTATAAAAGAAAAAGAAGATCCGGCTTGTGCTTTAAAACTATTAATTAGTTCTACATCCCGAAACTAGGTTAAGTTTGAATGGGAGTGAATTGGGAGCCTGACTACAGGGAGGAACGGCGATGCTGTTAACGGTTACATTTACTTATGTTATACCAAAGTGAAACATCCCTTTAAGGTAAGTAAAGGGATCCCTTGTGCCGTAAGTTGCCGCGGTGGAATTTTTGTTTGACTCCCGACATTTAGGCTACGGATTACAGCCTGAGTTGATGTTGCTATTCACGCTATGAAATACAATGGGATAGGCTCCACAAATTACTTGTTATAAAGTGAAATATCCCTTTAAAATATGGTCCAAAATCCCTGTGGATTTTAGAAATCCATTAATTTCGCAGTGCTTTGTATTTGTATGCAATATACGACATGACACATAAGCTGAGCAGGCCTACATGCCACAATAGGCTAGCCTATAGGCTATAAATCAATGGGTTCGCCAATTTTTTGAACGTCAAATTTTTTTGCCCCCCGCAATATACCTTACAAGTCTGCACCTATGGATAGCAAGCTATTCACCCGACCCTGCAAAGTGGGATAAAATTGACGACAAAATACACAACTTCTTTTCATCAAACAATGGCGGGGCCTGAAGACAATTGTCTGCCTAGTTCAATCTATCCATTTAATCCAGCCCTGACTGTGAGCTGGGATACAGCCAGTTCCACTGCAAACTGACTATTTTGGGAAATCCCACATGAGATCATGTTGGCTCCGTGTCAAAGTGAATCAAACAGAAGTGCATAAGTCTGTTCTAAAGTCTCATTGTGACATCATTTGCCAGCCAACACTCAAATAGCAGCTCAGGCTAGTGGATACAATTTACTACAATATAACTATTATCTATGTATTTAATTAGCTGTAATGAGATGGCAAGCATGGGCATAATTCCTTGATAAAAGCATGAGGTAACGGCTTATTATTTGTAATACGGCTAAATTCTTATCTCAAAATGGCTCAGATGCAGCCCTGGTAATTTTTATATTTATGCAAAAAAATGCAAGGCCATCTGAACAAGTTCAGGGATGATTTGATTGGCAGAACAAATAGGGAAAATCCTACTCTGAATCATAAATAACTGCATGACCTGTAAAACATGATTTACCGGACAAAATACCGGGTTGCCACTCACATGCAACACCAGGGGCACATGAGGGGGAAGGGCCACAGTGAGCTGCAATGTTCAATGAGCCCAGAAATCAGAAAAACTCAATTCCAGCGACAATCTTCGGGCAAAAGCTCTTGACACCCGATAATTTGAAAGGCAAACTGCCACATTGTCGCCACAAGAGTTCAAATAGAATTCATACGGGTTGAGATTGAGTGGAGAGATTGGATGGCTTTATTATTTTCTCGTGGAGAATCTCTCAGTTCCTGTACTACTTGTGGACGGGTGCGGTTACCTGTGATCTCCACCTGCAAGAGCGAAAGGATTTTGAGTAGAAATATGGGCATCCAGCAAAGTGCATCTGTGAACACGATGAAGAAGAAGCGCTTAGCGATGGTGACCTCTTGATCGAAGACGCTGTGGCGTGCGGTTTTGGCGCCAGTTTTGTGCACGGAGAAAAACATGCTGGTGTAGGAGAAGACAATCATCACGAAAGCAAAAAGGTTCAATCCTGAAAAACAGACAAAATAAGTTTAGTAACAAACACATCTTGCCAATGGGTGAAGCAGTAATGAAACACTACCAATTGATATACAGCTGCTGCACTACGCTTACCGACAAACATGGAAACTTATAGTTTATAATTTTACATAGGATTTGGAGTTAACTTTATACCAGATCTTATTCAAATTTAGCTTCAGTAGGTGTTTCCAAACAATTTGTATTTGCAGGCAGCCATCTGACATTTGATTAAAACATTCTTTAGTGCACATAACCTTTTAAATAATTTTATGTATGCTGTGGGCGGCAGTGTAGTATAATGGTTAAGGAACTGGATTTGTAACTGAAAGGTTGCAGGTTCAATTCTGAGGTAGGACACTGCCGCTGTACCCTTGAGCAAGGTACTTAACCTGAATCGCTGAATCGCTTCAGATCCTTTCCAAAAAATTTGAATATCATGGAAAAGTTGTTTTTTTTTCCATAATTCTATTCAAAAAGTGAAACTTTCATAGATTATAGATTCATTACACACAAAGTGAAATATTTCTAGCCTTTATTTGTTTCATTTTTCATAATTTTGGCTTACAGCTCCAGAAAACCCCCAAAACAGTATTTCAAGAAATTAGAATAGTGTGTCGAAAATCAGCATTTACTTCAGTTATTTCAGAGAATGAGTGGAGTGGCTTGACTCGAGGAATCCAACAGTTGTAGCCCATGTCCCGGATACGTCTGTACGTGGTGGTTTTTGAAGCACTGACTCCAGCCTCAGTCCACTCTCTCTGCATCTCTGCCAAATTTTGGAATCGTCTTTGCTTGACAATCCGCTGAAGCCTACGGTCATCTCTTTTGCTTGTTCACCTTCTCCTGCCACATTTTTCCCTTCCACTAAACTTTCTATTGATATGCTTGGACACTGCACTCTGTGAACAGCCAGCCTCCTTAGCGATGACCTTTTGTGGCTTACCCATCTTCTGGAGGGTGTCAATGATGGTCTTCTGGCCAATTGTCAAGTCTGTAGTCTTCCCCATAATGAACCAAACTGAGATAAACTTTGCAGGTGTTTTGAGTAAATTAGATGATAGTGTGACACTCAGTCTAAAACATTCATTCTCTGAAATAACTGAAGTAAATGCTGATTTTCGACACACTATTCTAATTTCTTGAAATACTGTTTTGGGGGTTTTCTGGATCTGTAAGCCAAAATTATGAAAAATGAAACAAATAAAGGCTAGAAATATTTCACTTTGTGTGTAATGAATCTATAATCTATGAAAGTTTCACTTTTTGAATGGAATTATGGAAAAGAAACAACTTTTCCATGATATTCAAATTTTTTGGAAAGGATCTATATATCCAGCTGTATAAATGTAAAAAAACAAAAATGCTGAAAAAAGTTATGTAAGCCGCTCTGGATAAGAGCATCTGCAAAATGCCTGTAATGTAATGTATTCATTAAAATAATCATACTTTACATACATAACAATCATCTCTTGTCTGGAGTGCACCTCCACACAATCAAGACTTACAGCCTCACAATACCTGAAAATATTTCCTCCAAAATCCTAAGGGTACACAATGAATCAGAGCTTTCAGGTTACAATGCTCCTGCGGTTTAAAATCAAACTGCCTTAAAGGTCAATTTAACTCAAAGCACCAAACACCCATTGAAACATCAATTTTCACAAATATTCTGAACAGAAAATGTAGTTCATACAATTGACTGTTTTAGTTTGTAACATGTTTTCCTTGTAAATCCTCAACAATCTGCAGTAGCCTAATGGTTTTCAGTAGTGTTTTTTGACTGTATCTGAACAGAAAGTATTTCAAATACATATTTGACCCAGGTCTGAGCCGGAATGGTCATCAGTATTGTTTGGGTAATGTTTGAACAGGCCACCATAGGTAGCCGTTGGAACCGAATATTGGAATTGGAGCAGAGGGAATCAAACCCTTAGTGGCATGCATTGAAGCTTGTTGGTATGTAGCATAAAAGCAGGGCTGCCCAATTTTATTGTGGGTGGAATTTATCTAGCGCAGCCCTGATTTAAGTAGCCAACTAATCATGGCAATCTAAAATGATCAAAAGTATTTCAAATATGTACTCGACCCAAGTATAGAACATACACAAACACGCACCCATGCAAGTACGCAGACACACACACACATTTTGCCACTGGGCCTCAGCCCTACCAAGGAATATCCCAGTGGAGTAGCAGCGTGCCCCTGGCTTCTCTGTAAGGCCAGAGTGGAGTGGAAAGCAGACTCCGTTTCGGCCATAGTAGTTCCCGAACGTCTGTTTGTCCCAGAAGGGAATGACTGCAATGACGAAGCCAAGTGCCCAGATGCCCACCAGGGTAGACAGCGTCTGCTTGCGGCCGGCCCGGTAGTTGTGGAAGGGGAAGACGATACAGACATACTTCTCCAAGGTCATGTAGGTCAACAGCATGACTGACACTTCAGTGGAGAGCATTGCCAGGGAACCAATCAGCTGACAGGACAGGCTTTCCATCCATATCTGGGCGTGGCGGTTGTACTCGCCACAGTACTTGATGTCAAAGGCACCAATAAAGAACAGGTACACCCCCATCAGACAGTCAGCACCTAGTGGTCATACAAATCAGAGAAACAGGAAACATGCAGCTTTGCTTTTAAAGAAGGAAACTAACAAATCCAACTAATAAAAAAAACCCCACATTTCTCAGGTGATTAAACTGCATTCACATCACACAATAAACAGAGCATACAGAGGTATGGTAAGAAAGAGGTGACAGAAAGGCATCCGTGCAATGAATTATTAACTTCTGAAGGCATCTCATCCTGAAAAAAACTGTCAGTGTTAAATCTCTTTTCCCCTCAAAGACCTAAAGAGTGTACAAGTCTTTTAGTTGTTCCACTGAATTGATTAAATAAACGATCTGATTACAAAATCAGCTCAGTTGATTTTTCGAGCTGAAAAACAAAAGCCATTATCCCTGCAGCTCAACCCCTGAGGAGCCACAGGGTGTGCTTGTTTTCTCTGATACTCAGGTTTAAAGCATGGCTATCTCACCTCAGCTTGTGTTTTGGGTAGGAAGGTAAAAACAAGTGGGAAGCGAGAATAGCACCACTTAATGTCTTACTGGTTAACCGTGTCACACACATCACAGGGACTTTATTGACATAGGGCTCTATTTTCAAACCAGCGCAAGGGGACGGTATAGTCAAACGCAAGCTTGTTGACAGCATCAACGTCTTAAAACTGGCGCTATGGCGTTTCTCAGCAATACCGCTAGGATCAACAAATTCTCAACATAACATCCTTTCGCTTGCGCTGCAGTGGGATGGGTGGCGCTGTCTGGGGCGTGTTCTAAAATACTTTCGGCTCAGTGACAATTTGAACCAACGAAAACCCATTGCGTTATGATCAGCTGGAACCACCTCTTAGCGGAAACGCAATAGACTCTGGCAATTTGGTAACTTATTCGTCATGTAGTTCTATGTAGTGTCTATAGGTGATGCCAACATTACACTTCCATTTAATGAACAAATAGCCTATAATTATTATTAATTAATTAATTTTAATTTAAACTACTAGAATAAAACAGGACAGCTTACAAGAAACTTGCGATCATGTAGGCCAATAGCCTATAATATATAAATTACACATTGACACAGTTGAATCATAAGCCTACCATTTGAATCATAATTATGCCTACATCACTAATGTAGGCTAATTAATGCATTCGCCACCTCCTCCCGTGCCTTCCGAACTTCTGGGAGACGAGGTGGTGTGGATTGTGATCCATAAATTACTACAGTCCTAGCCTGTACTTCTGTTGCAAGTATGTCTGATTCCTGTGCGGAAAATCTTGTCGTTGACGGTCCAGTGCGTTTGGGTTGCTCATTATGAAGTTGCATGGAGCGATTGCGTTCCAACGCGATTGCGTTTTAAAGCATGAGAACAACAATTTGATTGGCTACCATAGAGACACACCTTGGACGTTTAAACCCAGCCTTTTAGCAATACCGCCATAAGGTGCGCCAAGATTGCCGCCATGAAATTACCAAATTTCTCGCCGACACGCCCTCAGAGCGATACCGCCAAGCGATTACTCTTGCGTTCACCATTGCGTTTGGTTTATTAAAATAGAGCCCATAGTATTTGTATTACTGGTGTGCAGGATTCAGTTAACCGTGTCACTCACAGCACAGGGACTTTATTGACATGGTGTGGTGCCGGCTGTCTGAGGCCACGCAGGAGCGCAGGCAGATGACAAAAATGTTTCCGAAGCAGATGACAAAGGCCACCACCCAGACAAAGACCCTCAAGATGATGTTGGCCAGCAGGTGCTCAAAGGAGGAAATGCCGTCAGTGTTGGGCTTGCAGCTGCGCACATTTGGCGAGTAGCCACAGTACTCAAACTTCTTAAAGTATCTGTGGAACACATAAGGACATAACTATTGAGTAGCCACAGTACTCAAACTTCTTAAAGTATCTGTGGAACACATAAGGACATAACTAGTGAGTAGCCACAGTACTCAAACTTCTTAAAGTATCTTTGGAACACATAAGGACATAACTAATGAGTAGCCACATTACTCAAACTTATTAAAGTATCTGCAGAACACATAAGGACATAACTAATGAGTAGCCTCAGTACTCAAACATTGAGGAGCGTGGGACATAAAATGAACGAATCTCAGCTATTCCTCAAAGCTCAGTGACCGATGACAGCGACAGATCCGGAAATGCAAATTAAATGTTAACATAAATATCACAACTTGTAGGTTTGCAACGTGCAATCAGCATGGGCATCTCATGGCATTTCACCCTTCACCTCTATTCTAGAAACTCTCAAAACGCTTTTCTTCTGTGACACAGAATTCTATATGTTGCTTGAGATAAGGGTGTCTGACAATAAATCAAATAGAAATATAAATAGTAAGAAATTATACAATGTAAATAAATCATAATAAAGGACTCATAGACATCAAAATGTGTCCACATGCCTTTGGCATTGTCCAGACTTACATGTGAGAAAGGTTGCTGAGTGGTCTGAACATCTGGATGCTAATATTTGGGATTTCAACTCCCTCCATCCCTCTGAAAAGAAATGGAAATTATGCATTGTTTTTCTGTCATCCCCAATATTGCAAATATGGCAATACATATTTTTTCTCTCTGTTGTATTTTCTTTATTACCTTATTGTTCACAGCTCAAGACTGAGCAGGAGAAGCAAACACTCACAGTGACCGGAGATTGATGAAGCTGTCAAACTGATCTTCATAAAGACGAGTCAGCGGGTTGTCCGAAATATTCCTGAGAGATATTAAAACAAACCCATTTGGAATTTAACAACAAACCTTCCTGGGAAAATCAATCATTTTCATTAAAAAAACACACACACACACACACACACACACACACACACACACACACACACACACACACACACACACACACACACACACACATGCACTCGCACATGCATGCGCACACACACACACACACACACACACACACACACACACACAAATACACAAAAAATCATGTACACACATGCTTTGTTTGCACACATCAGTCAATTATTACATTTTAGTTTATCAGTTGTTCTGACATCTCATACAAGCTATTTATTTTTGTTAATTTTAGTGACCAGCGATTACATGTACGTTTCACTTCAAGTATGTTTCAAAAAAGTAATTGCTTAACCCTTGTGTGGTGTTCGGGTCTGTGGGACCCGTATTCAATGTTCAATTCAATTCAACCTGAGACTCATTGGCCTTGGCTCATTTTCTGTGATAAACATGTAAAAGAACACAAAAATCACATTTTATCACAAAAAACAAATATCACTTTTATTGATAAATGTGATCTAGCAGAGGTAAATGGTCAATATTAACCACATATGCTGTCTATATTGCTTGTAATTGAGATGAAGTCAATATCTATGAAGTATTTTTACGTAAATTGTTATGGCTTTATTGTTTTAAAAACCAAATAATGTTGTGGGTCCACCAGACCCGCGAACACTGGGTGAGTAACAAAAACACGAACACCACACAAGGGTTAAATTGCTCACACAAAAGATAAGAAGAGAACATATGAACACAATACTGATGACAGCAGATCATTCAGCCCATCAATTCTCACTGTCGAGAGAGAGCTACCGCAGTTGACTGTGCCCTCTCCTTAGTCTATTAAATAAGCTGGGAAAAAATAATTATATTTAATTCAGTGATGGGAGAATGAAGTGTTATGAATACTATAATTGCGGAAGCTATTACATACATACTTGTCCCTTTTTATATAGTAGCTGTACATAGACATATAGAAGCAATATTACAGATAAGCGGGATGAAATTTAAAATCCGTGCCGTGTTTTTTCCTCTCCCCAGCTATCAATTTGCTCACCTGTCTCAGGTGTGTTTCCGGCTATAAATACGCCTCGCTTCCCTTTTCCGGTGCTTTGGTGTTACATCGCCGTACTCAAAGCCAGGTATCGGTATAGGAATAAGCCACCACTTCATTTTAAAGCTTTGCTTTAATTTTATGTGGAACTGGCTTTAGTTGCGTTAGAGCTCCGTTATAGGATTTTGTTTTCTCTTTGCACTTTCTGTTCCTAGTACTGGTTTCTTGTTGTTCTCTCTGAGACAGTTTCTTTTGTTTCTTTCGTTCCTTTACTTCTCTGTTTTAGTGCTCTCTTTGATTGATTGCGAGAAGTAACTCTCTCTTGTTCTTTTGTTCTTTTCATCTCCTTATTTCGGTCGTTATAGTTTTACGTGCCGGAGGATTTTTTCTCTGTTTCTGCCTCCCCTTTTTGTTTTGCTCTATTGTTGAGCTTGGGGGATATTTGCTAATTGTACTCATGTCTCGAGTCTCGCCCACTTCTCCTGGGTTGATTTGCTATACGCCTGGCTGTTTGCTATACGCCGGGAGTTTTTATTCCCTTTCTTTATGTTCTGCGCTGATTGCGCATTTCTTGCCTCCTCTAGTGGTCCTCACTTTCATGGGAGACTTTTTCTGATCCCCCTTCCTGTCGCATCTGGTTCTGTACTTAATTTCCTTTTTTATCCTCTTTAATCACAGGACATAAGGGCATGCACAGAACACATTGAAAATAAAATTAATTTCAAATTATTTTCATAATACTTTGTTTCTTACTTGTTTCATGGACAATGCCTGGCAGAGAAGCTAATCGCACACTAATGCACATTCCCTCAATCTTGCTGTGTGGGCATTCAATTCTTATATAATTCTCTGCCTGACCTTTCATATGAGACACATTTTTATCTTTAAGATAAATGCAAATCTACAAGTTCAGACTAATTACACCATGGAACTATTCTCAAAATAGAGGCTCCTAGTTCTGGCCCCACTACATTGTCAGAGAATTAAATGCAATGATATGAAATGGGTAAATAGGTGGTTAATTCACACAAAACGTGACTGCATTGAACATGAACATTTTTGTTGTGTTGGGCCTCTTAGCTCAGTATATCTGCCCTGACATCTTCAGAGAAGGTTCTGGAATTCAATAATGCACAGCAAAAACATTTAACTGAGACTGTGGTCTCATATAAACACCCTAGGGTGTTAAATGTACACCAGCAGTGTTAGATTTACATTGTAATTTTTGCTGTGTGATTATAATTGTGGGTGGTCAATATGTGCTGTAGTCAGAACAGCTTAATAGGGTTATGTGTTATGGAATGTACCTTGCGATTCTTAAGCAGATATGTTCCTATTCAAATTCTCTGAGAGCTGCTCTTTAATGCAATTTAAAAGCAATTCCTGCAGGTGAGGTAGCAGGACATATACAGTAAGTGCTCATTTGTCCTCTGAACACAGTCAAACAAAACAGGATCCACATGAAAATATTAATTTGCTGCAATGAGCAATACAGTCAATAAAAGCAGCAAAGGTTTCTCTCTTCTACTTCTTCTACAAGCAATCCATTCTCATCCCCTGATCTAATTTCAAAGCCATCACAACCATGTCAATCAAAACCCACACAAAACTAATAGTTCACAGAAACAAATCTGACTGTTGGTGAAAGGATAGAATTAATTCAGAAGACTTTTCATGCCTTTAGCATAAATACAAACAAGTCATACTTACAGCTGCTTTAGGTTTTGTAGATTTCTAAATAGAGATGGAGGCAGTTCCATAATTCTGTTCACTGACAGGTCCCTGTAATCAGGATCAAATTATGGTCCTTGTTTAATCATACATACCCTGCATTACAAAAGGAAATTATTCTAGTGTACTACCTGTATTTGCCACCTGTTATGCCACCTGGTTATCATGGCAGATGGCAATTTAACAAATTTGACATTGCCTTTAAAAGTCACATAAGCAGTTTATATTTTAAACTGTACGCAGATTTGTTCTGTTGTACTGAGCTTTGATAATCAAAAACTTTGGCATAACAAAAAATACTTTGTATATTTTCAGGGGCATGGATCAAATTTATTTAGGGCATAACACATAGAAAACATATAAACAATTATGAAATGTTAAATCTTTCTAAAATTTCAAAATACACTGATAGATTGAAAGAAGAAACAATATATATTTGTTTGGTCAAGTGTGTGTTCACAAAACAGCCTGACTGCTCTCTTTCTCTCTCCATAAATATATACAGTGAGCACCATAATTCATTGGACAGTGACACATTTTTTGTTATTTTGGTTCTGTACTCAAGTACTTTGAGTTTGAAAGGATAGAATGAGAAAAAAAAATCCCTCATCAAGAAATAATTATTTTTAACAAAACCACGTGTGTCACAATTATTGGCACCCCTGAATTTACAGTTGCACTCAAAATTATTCAACCCCCTTCACTTTTTGCACACTTTATTGTGTTGTAGATTTAATTTTAAATGGATAAAATTGCCATTTTTGCCCATTAATCTACACTCAATAACCCATAATGACAAAGTGAACACATGTCAAAAAACATGTCAAAACATTATCAAAAACTGAAATCTCTCATGTGCATAAGTATTCATACCCTTTGCTTTAATGTATTTTTAAAGTATCATATTTCATATTTGGTCGCATATCCTTTGCATGCTGTTACTTCCTGAAGTCTGTAACCCATCAACATCAAAAGATTCTCGATATATTATTTTCAGGTACTGTTACAAGCGATACTATAACCTCTCTGCATTTGAATAGATCTCTATGGGAATTGGGGGGTGAGACTAGATTCAGCTGTAAATTATGCTGGTACAGTATGGAACACATGACTGGTGAAATGGCTGTAAGTCACCAAGGGTGTAAGGTATCAAACAAGCCCCAAACCATCACTCTACGGCCAGATATGGGGTAGATGTGGATGGATCACTTTAAGGGTTTCTTCTCCAGACTTATAGGAAAATGAGTCAAGAGAAATAACCCTTGCAGTGATCCATCCACATCTACTCCATATTTGGCAACAGAGTGATGGTTTGGGGCTCGTTCGATAGCTCAGACCCTTGATAACTTAGAGCCATTTCGCCAGTCATGTGTCCCATACTGTACCAGTGCAAATTTACAGTAATTTGAATCTAGTCTCATTTGCAAAAAATTTTAATACATGAATACATTTGCAAATGTATTAAATACATTTCATACATTTGCAAAAAAAAATTTGCACACAATAAAGTGTGCAAAAAGTGAAGGGGGTGAATTTTGAGTGCAACTGTAAATGCAGGGGTGCTAATAATTGTGGCACATGTGTTTTTTTTTTCTCATAATAAATTTACTTCAATTAAAGGTTGTATTTTTCTCATTTTTTCAGTGTGAGATTAAGCTAATTCACCAAATTTATAACTCTTTTTACTCATCTTTACCAGGGGTGCCAATAATAGTGGAGGGCACTGTATACATATACACACACACACACACACACACACACACACACACACATATCTTATGAATATTACATTGTGGAAAGCAACATAAATGACACAGTATTAGACAGTATTATAATTCAATCCAAAACCCTTGCTTTTCTTTGCCAATGTATTTAATTCAGGCCAGGCCTAACTTGGCTCTTCTTTCTAAATGCCGAACAGATCCTTTATTACAGTGAGACCTTCCTAACTCGATAAAGCTTGATTGATCCTGTGTGTGGAACGTGATGAAGAACTGGACTGTATTGAGTTCATTCAGTGCATTCAACTGAGATAAAAGATAAGCAGAGGCATTGTGTGCTGTAATTGGGGTATCTAAGCCGCCGCTGCTGTGAAAAGACTTGTTTGAAATGTAGTGTCACAGCTGAACTGAAGACAATTCACTCACAGGTCTATGAGTCTCTGCATCGCAGAAAATGTTTCCTCTTCAATCGTCTGTAAATGGTTTCTCCGCAGAGCCCTAAAACGAGAGGGACCCATACATGGCTGTGTAATCATGTAGGCAGCTTGGATACTGCATGACCCCAAGTGGCTTATTTTAACAAAATAGTGCAGTGCCCGTGCCCGTACAAAACATGCCCGTTTGGAACGGGCCGATTGCTTGGCCCCCGGTATTGATGCTTGCAGCTTTCTCGAGAACCGCTCATCCAATCAACTTCACAGCTTCACTTCCCTGGGTCCTGAGCAATACACCTAGCGAATTTCAACTTCATACAGTGCCCGGTTGTCGAGCAAAGCAGAATACAGACACACAGACAGCAGACACACAGACACAATTTCTTACTTTTTAGTTAGAATTTAAGTTTAACACAGACAGCAGACACACAGACACGATGTCTGCCTTAAAAGTTAGATTTAAGTTTAAAGGGGACATGAAGCACTCGGTAAAGTGGCTCTGGTTCGTTAGCTTTTTACCTTAAATTAGATTTGACCGTGCGTTCAAATCTCAAACCGACCCATATTTGCTGGAAAAAGAAGTGGAAATTCAGTTTTAAATTAAGTTTTGTTGGGTAATACTCATTGGAGCATCTTGGGGCAATAGAAAAAGACCGTCTGTGCGTTTTATGTTTTATTTTTTCCTCACGATACATCATTGAGCTCACTGAAAGTCAGCTATTTTCCCATAGGAATACATTGAGCAGCAGAGACCGACCAACCTAGTGACGTCACGACCGCAGTTGGTCCAAGATGGCTGCGCCCTAGTGGAAAAAAAGCGAATTTCAACTTATTTTTCCAGCAAATATGGGTCGGTTTGAGATTTGAACGCACGGTCATATCTAATTTAAGGTAAAAAGCTAACGAACCAGAGCCACTTTACTGAGTGCTTCATGTCCCCTTTCAAAGTCAATTTCTGTGCCATTGAAATGAATGGTGGAATGTTGACAATGTTCTCTGCAGCAGATGATGTCACAGTACCCTCTAGCTGCTTCAGATTATATCCTCCTACAGTTTTTAGGACAAATAGTTTATTTTCTGGAGAACCGCTTATCCAATCAACTTCACAGTCAACACTTCACTTCCCTGGGTCCTGAGCAATACACCTAGCGAATTTCAACTTCATACAGTGCCCGGTTGTCAAGCAAAGAGAAATACAGACAGACAGAAGGACAGAGAGGATTTCGTCCTTTATAGTTAGATTAGATAAGACTGTAGAGAGAGTGAGTGTCAATGAGGAAAGTTGAGGGACTAAGTTAAAATGTGTATATGTCTGCGTGTATGCATAATAGTGCTTATGTGTGCACTTTTGATTCATTTATTTATTATTCTGTGATTTGAACATTTGTTTTATGTCACCATTTAAATTAATGTAGTTATATCTTGAATGTTAAGTCAGCGATTTGGCAAGAGGAGGCTGGCTATCAGGTTGTAAGCATGCGTCTCAGAGCCATTGTGAAAGACAGGGGCAACTATGCACTCTTCAGGTACATCTGGATAAGCAGACATTGTGATAGCAAGGGGCACCTGTGGTTAAAAAATGATCACTGTTGGTGTCTATCTGTCCATGTGCTAGATTCATAATACATATTGACTGCGGATCCCAAGCAGCTGCATGTTGGACTGTCAAATGACTGATCAGCAGCAGACCCCGGGGGAATGACGTGTGTCCGTCTGTTGAGCAAACGACGTCCTTGCCAGCGAATTGACAGATGCCGTCATAATGGCGTTCCTACTTTCAGACGACTCCGAATGGCTGCATGCTGGAACAAACTCCTAAAGATCTGTGAAGGACAGCACCATGCTCATTATTCTCTTCTTACAGTTCCTACAGCATGGATCTCAAACTCCAGTCCTGCAAGATGCTTTTTCTTATTTCCTTTCAATCAGTAGCCAATTTACGCCTTTGAGACAAGTTGTGTGGATCCTTTCACCAATCAGTGACTTAAATTTAGCTCCTAAGTGTTGAAACCAAAACCATCATTGCACCGCAGCCCTCCAGGATCTAAAACTATTTCTGAAGTGTCTCATTATCTGTGGTTCAAAAAGACTGAAAATCCTCATATTCTGACACCTTTTAAGGGATAAAAAGAGTCATCTGTGGTTCCGCATATGACTTTATCATTGAAGCACACACATGCATGCACACACATGCACACAGAGAAAGAGAGAGAGAAAGAGATTACTGTACCATATGGATGTATTAATGTATTTATGATTATTATTATTTAGTTATTTATTTTATTATAAATATGTATTGTATACTGTACTGTTTTGGCAACAATGGTTGATTTGAATTTTAATTTGAAGGGGGGGGGGGGGGGGGGGGGTGGGTGTCTTAAAGGGTTAGTTCGGAATTTTGGACATAATGTCTCAATTACGACTTACCCATGATGTAGTTGATTGATGGAAACCATTTTCAGATAATTCCATGCTGTCCCTTCTTTTGGACATACACACATTGCTAATGCTAGTGCAACTCGTAGGAAAGTAGTAGCATCCACTACCAAACGCACTTAAACACTCCAAGGTGCACCCAAAGCAAATAAAATACGACAACAGTCTATCAGGGTTATTTTCAGTGATTATAGCATCATTTTTCAAGTCAAACTATTGTTGAATCCTTTACTTTGTGCTCACCTAAATTCTCTGTGGAAGTACGGCGTTAGTTTAGTAGCTAGGTAACGTAAAGTAGCCGATTAGCTCTGCCGGCCAAAAACAATATTGCGCGTGTGAAAGACTCAGACTCGTAGTATTGTTAGCCAACGTTCAGGTAAGATGGTATTTCGGTGTGTATTTCAAGGTTGTTCAAATCATGCAAAAAAATGGGCACCACAAAGTTTTCACCGATTTCCAGTGGAAGATCAACAAAGAAAACAGCTGTGGCTTCTTGCTGCTCGCATGGATGTCACCAATTGAGACTCTAAAAAAGTTTGTAGTGACCATTTCACGGAGGATGACTATGTGAAAATCGAAAAAGGACGGGCGGGACACCCTCTACTGAAGGAGACTGCTGTGCCATCACCTGTTTTTCTTCATGCACCCAAAACAACTGACGAGCAGGTAACTAATAAATGATTGCATGCGTGATCTATCTATTCAGCTAGCTAGCTAGCTAGTTGCCACGATTGGGAAGTCATGGAAGTGGTCAAACTTTTCCTGCATATTGGTAGCCAGTGTGCTTGCTTGTATATGCTGTGTTATTCTGTAGCATGTTTGTGTTTAGCTGACTTGTTGTCTACCAAATATGTAACTTTACGGCAAAACGGATTGTGTTGGCAACTGTGGAGTACAGCAGGTAGCCTACAGGCAGATACCCTGGCTAATCTACAGCTGGCTCCGCCGCCATACTGAGAATTTAGGTGAGCACAAAGTAAAGGATTCAAAGATAGTTTGACTTGAAAAATGATGGTATAATCACTGAAAATAACCCAGATAGACTGTCGTCGTATTTTATTTGCTTTGGGTGCACTGTGGAGTGTTTAAGTGTGTTTGGTAGTGGATGATACTAGTTTCCTATGGGTTGCGCTAGCATTAGCAATGTGTGTATGTCCAAAAGAAGGGACAGCATGGAATTATCTGAAAATGGTTTCCATCAATCAACTACATCATGGGTAAGTCGTAATTGAGACATTATGTCCAAAATTCCAAACTAACCCTTTAACACCACAGGGTCTTTGTTTATTCTGGACAATAAAAAGAGCTTCAAAATAATCTGAAAATCAGCGCAACGCAGCACAGCAACATGGCTAGAACAACTCTGGCAATACACCAAATTTAAGTTCAGTCATTCTGCAGATGCTCTTTTCCAGAGCAGCTTGACATGAGTAGAAAAAGGTTAGGCAAAGGGCAGAGATGATGTGAGTTATGAGAAGCTTTTAGTGTCACAGCTGAAGTACTCATTGAAATACAATGTAACATTGCAGACGCAAGGGGGGATTGAGGATCTTTTAAGAAGTAAATCGAAAGATAATTAGAGGAATTCTTGAACAAAGATAAAACTGGTGAGGTTCAGCAGAGTAAAGGTGAGTTGTCAGTCTACAATGGAAGATAGTGCCTCCTCTTGTCGGCTGATTATTCTACCAAAGAGACCAGTTCCACAACAGGGAGACAAACCTGTGTTCAATGAAAGTTTCTAGGAGACTTGAGAGCTGTGACATTTATTTCCAGAACTCAGTGGACCTTCGAGATTTTATGCTGGAAATGTAAATGGCCATCAAAGAGACATGGAGTAATGCAGGCTAGGCTTACCTAATCTAATTACAGTTTTTTACGATTGCTTTGACTCATTTTGCACAGCAGAATTTCAATGTACAAAACTCAAAATGCAAAGTGCCAAATTGACTTTCAAAATTCATACTCTAAGACACTACATCTTATGCTGACATACAAAGTGTAAAACTGTTAACACAAAGTGCTAAACTGACTTGCAGAATTCTCTTCTTCCTTTTCTTTCCAAAACTATTGAACGTGCTGTTTCTAACCAACTGTCTTCTTTCCTTACCCAGAACAACCTACTAGACCCCCACCAGTCCGGCTTCAGACCTGGCCACTCAACGGAGACCGCACTCCTCTCCGTCAGCGAGATGCTTCACGCAGCTCGGACAGCCTCCCTCTCCTCTGTGCTAATACTCCTAGACCTCTCTGCCGCCTTCGACACCGTAGATCACTCCATCCTCCTGTCGTCCCTGTCTGCAGCGGGGATCGGCGGCTCGGCCCTGGGCCGGATTGAGTCCTACCTCTCGGAGCACTCCTCCCAGGTTGCCTGGGCTGGTAAAGTATCGGCACCCCGTCCACTTACCACAGGAGTCCCCCAGGGCTCAGTCCTTGGTCCCCTCCTTTTCTCCACCTACACCAAATCCCTTGGCCCTGTTATCACTGCTCATGGTCTTTCTTACCACTGCTACGCTGACGATACTCGACTCTTTCTCACCCTCTGACACTCAGGTGTCAGCCCGCATCTCCGCTTGCCTGAGAGACATCCAGAGCTGGATGGACAACCACCATCTGAAGCTCAATCCAGATAAGACTGAGCTCATCTACATTCCTGCTCTAACCTCTCCCCCTCTCAATCTCTCCATTTCCCTAGGGGACACTCCACTGACCCCAACACCCTGTGCCAGGAACCTCGGAGTGGTGATGGACAACAGGCTGTCCCTCTCCGAGAACATCGCAGTGGTAACCCGGGCGTGCAGCTTCTTCCTGTACAACATCAGGAGAATCCGCCCTTTCCTCACCGCCCACTCAACCCAGCTCCTGGTCCAAGCGATGGTGCTGTCCCGCCTAGACTGCAACTCTCTCCTGGCTGGCCTGCCAGCATCGGCCATCAGACCCCTTCAGCTCATCCAGAACGCAGCAGCCCGTCTGGTCTTCAACCTCCCCCGACACTCCCATGTCACCCCCCTGCTCATTGACCTCCACTGGCTACCTGTGATGGCTCGCATCAAATTCAAAACATTGGTGCTCGCCTTCCAGGCAGTCCGAGGATCAGCCCCTCCATACCTCCAAAAGCTCATCAGACCCTACACACCTACCAGATCCCTGCGTTCCGCCTCCTCAGGACGACTGGTACCCCCCCCACTTCATACTAGCACCCGGTCTCGACGTCTGTCTGTCCTGGCCCCACGGTGGTGGAATGAGCTCCCCGTGGAGGTCAGAACAACAGAAAGTCTGACCGCCTTCAAGCGCAGATTGAAGACTCACCTTTTTAAGCTGCACCTCTCTCCACCCCTCCCTACCTCCTTGTGACCTCCCTTGATTGTGTTTTATAAATCCTTGTTTAAGTGTTTCAAGCTTCTAGTTTAGTACTTGTAAGGTTACTTATTGGCTTACTGTTGTGCACGCCAATGATTGATATCGTGTGGTCCCCCCCCAAAAAAAAAAAAATAAATAAATAAAAATCATACTGTCTGCGCCTGTTGTTTGAATTCGTATTTACCTTTTAGGGTTGTTTTAACGCACTTGTTTCAGGTTGGAAAATGCACTAATGTACGTCGCTCTGGATAAGAGCGTCTGCCAAATGTCTAAAATGTAAATGTAAATGTAATTCTTACCTTAAGACACTACATCCTATGATGACATACAAAGTGTAAAACTGTTAACGCACAGTGCTAAACTGACTTGCAGAATTCTTACCTTAGGACACTACATCCTATGCTGACATACAAAGTTCAAAAACTGTTAATACAAAGTGCCAAACTCTAAATCATATGCTCCATTTTCAGAATACAGCCACCTAATATTACAACAATGTTCAAATATTTATTACTACAAATGCAGATCACTAAATCAATTCAACAGGTGTTTGTAGTCATGTCTCAGTACTTCCAACAACCTTGCCCAGATGAGTAGCATTGCAACACAATTGATAATATCTTCACCACTACATAAAAGGCTGCTTAGAAACCTGAATGGCAGTTTCTGACAACATGGAGCAGGTCAGTGAGGTTGAGGTTGGTAACGAAGGATGTGGTCATGGTCGTGGACCATGTACAGTAAATATACAGTATATAGGTAATAGGTACTGTACATGCCTAGTTTGCCTAGACCAGGCCCTGAGACCATTGGGCAGGCCCACACACATCCATCCCTGATTGGTCAGCCTGACCCTCTGCTGGAGGCATACAACTCCATGCGCCTCATACATTTTCTGGATGGGCTGTACACAACCGTCTCGTCCAGCCAAATGCTCAGATGGTGTTCATCATTGTCTGGGACAATGTAAACTTCTATCGTGCATTGGCTGTGCAAGACTGGTTTACAGCCCATCCAGAATTCAGATTCCAATTCCTTCCACCTTACTCCCCCTTTCTGAACCCCATCGAGGAGTTTTTCTCGGCCTGGAGGTGGAAGGTATACGATAGGTGTCCATATGAGCAGGAAACGCTCCTTCAGGCCATGGATGAGGCATGCGATGACATTACAGCCCAGCAGTGTCAGGGGTGGATAAGGCACTCTTAAAGATTTTACCAGCGCTGTCTTGCCAACGAAGACATCAGATGCGACGTCGACAAAATTCTGTGGCCAAATGCAACGGAGAGGCAAAATGCTGCTTAAGCACCGAGAAGCAGTTTTTTTTTACTTTACAGTAAAGTTTGTTGTTACTGTAACTGTTTTTGCTTTTACTGTTGTTTTTGTTTTTACTGTACAATACAGTTGAGTTTACAGTACTGCTGTATGATTTTTCTTTAATGTTTCAACTTCATATAATCTAATCTAATATTTTGTTTGTCTTTCATAAAAACACAAGCGCAAAACTGCAGTCTATCACAGGGGATGATTGCTGTACATAATTCCAAGTATTTATGAGGAAATGACCATTGCATAGTCTTTTTTGGTAACAAGTATTTTGTGTATGACCGCATTATTTGATAATGGCCGTTGTATTTGAAAATGCACCAATAATTAAACTTCAACGATGAACATATCCACTGTTCTTATATAAACTTCAGCATGAAATACAATCTAATTTGGTTCAGTTGTTTCTATTGTGCATGCATTTTGCGTTATGACCAAAGAACACTTTCAAGCTTTTTTTTTTCTCAGAAGGATTTTGTGATTGGCAGCATTATTTCATGATGACTGTTGTATATTGAAAATGCAGCAATGATTTAACTTCATTGTTTGAAATATCTAATGTTCTGGTGCTGTGATAAACTTTTGCATATAATATTCTCTGATTTGATGCTGGTATTTTTATTTTGCATGCTATATTACATTTTGAACCCAAAATGAGCAGTATAGCATTCTGTGTTAAGAGTTTTGCATATTGAAACTCTGTTGTGCAAAATGAGTCAAAGCAATCGTAAAAAACTGTAATAGGATCTGCGCAATGGCTTGTCTGTAGAGGGAGTTGGGCATGGGTGAGGGACTGCTAAGGCAATGGAGTGACAGAAAAAAAAAAAAATATATATATATTGTGATGTGATATACAGATGTGAAAAGGAAAATAAAAAATTGATCACAAGGGTTGATTAGTGGCTCATCATTTAAAGGCACTGTTCTAGTGTATGGAGGGGCCATTTAGCTTGGTAGCAAATCCAGACTGTGCTGGAGGCAGTGGCACGGATATATCTCCGGGGAAGGAGGGACTGCAGTCAGCAGGTGGTCAGCGTCTCCTTGTGCACCATGTAGTGCACAGTCTAGCAGTGTCCTCCTCTAGCTCAGTGTCTGTGCGAGTTTAACAGATGGATTAAAGGGATACTTCGGAATTTTGGACATAATGGGCTCTATTTTCAAACCGGCGCAAACCAGCGCAAGGGGACGGTATAGTCAAACGCAAGCTTGTTGACAGCATCAACGTTTTAAAACTGGCGCTATGGCGTTTCTCAGCAATACCGCTAGGATCAACAAATTCTCAACATAACATCCTTTCGCTTGCGCTGCAGTGGGATGGGTGGCGCTGTCTGGGGCATGTTCTAAAATACTTTCGGCTCAGTGACAATTTGAACCAACGAAAACCCATTGCGTTATGATCAGCTGGAACCACCTCTTAGCGGCAACGCAATAGACTCTGGCAATTTGGCAACTTATTAGTCATGTAGTTCTATGTAGTGTCTATAGGTGATGCCAACATTACACTTCCATTTAATGAACAAATAGCCTATAATTATTATTAATTAATTTAAATTTAAACTATTAGAATAAAACAGGACAGCTTACAAGAAACTTGCGATCATGTAGGCCAATAGCCTATAATATATAAATTACACATTGACACAGTTGAATCATAAGCCTACCATTTGAATCATAATTATGCCTACATCACCTAATGTAGGCTAATTAATGCATTCGCCACCTCCTCCCGTGCCTTCCGAACTTCTGGGAGACGAGGTGGTGTGGATTGTGATCCATAAATTACTACAGTCCTAGCCTGTACTTCTGTTGCAAGTATGTCTGATTCCTGTGCGGAAAATCGCTCTTGTCGTTGACAGTCCAGTGCGTTTGGGTTGCTCATTATGAAATTGCATGGACCGATTGCGTTCCAACTGGCTTTTTTTAAAGCATGAGAACAACAATTTGATTGGCTACCATAGAGACACACCTTGGACATTTAAACCCAGCCTTTTAGCAATACCGCCATCAGATGCGCCAAGATTGCCGTCATGAAATTACCAAATTTCCGACACGCCCTCAGAGCGATACCGCCAAGCGCTTACTCTTGTGTTCACCATTGCGTTTGGTTTATTAAAATAGAGCCCAATGTCTCAATTACGACTTACCCATGATGTAGTTGATTGATGGAAACCCTTTTCAGATAATTCCATGCTGTCCCTTCTTTTGGACATACACACGTTGCTAATGCTAGCGCAACTCTAAGGTAACCGGTAGCATCCATTACCAAACGCACTTAAACACTCCACAGTGCACCCAAAGCAAATAAAATACGACGACAGACTATCGGGGTTATTTTGAGTGTTTATACCATCATTTTTGAAGTCAAACTATCATTGAATCCTTTACTTTTGCTGACCTATAATCTCTGTGGAAGTACGGCGGGCGGAGCGAACGTGGCCATTGCAACTTGTTGCTCTTCTTTGTTGTTGTAGTCGACCAGTGCCGGCACTACATTCGTAGGTAACGTAAAGTATCGCTCCGCCGTATTTCCACGGAGAATATAGGTCAGTACGAAGTAAAGGATTCAACGATAGTTTGACTTCAAAAATGATGGTATAAACACTCAAAATAACCCCGATAGACTGTCGTCGTATTTTATTTGCTTTGGGAGCACTGTGGAGTGTTTAAGTGCGTTTGGTTGTGGATGCTAACATTAGCAACGTGTGTATGTCCAAAAGAAGGGACATCAATCAACTACATCATGGGTAAGTCGTAATTGAGACATTATGTCAAAAATTCCGAACTATCCCTTTAAGGAGTGAAAACATCACACATTTCATAGAGCCTGCTTGTGTGCCCCCTCCCAGCTGCAGTGATGAGCATGAACAGGCACAACCTGGGCTTTCCAAACTGGGAGACAATATAGGAAAAGTATGAATGAACGAACGAACGAACGAACGAACGAACGAACGAACGAACGAACGAACGAACGAACGAACGAACGAACGAACGAACGAACGAACGAACGAACGAACGAACGAACGAACGAACGAACGAACGAACGAACGAACGAACGAATGAACAAAACTCACAAGACAGTCAGTGCACTGCAGTCCTGGAAACTGGAGCTCAGTAAAGAGGAAATCCTGTTACCTTCCAGTTCCCTGTGGAGAAAAGACAAGTCTATATCAATAAAAGATCTGCACTCAACACATTTCCATGCAGAAAAGGCAAACAAACCACATGTTCCGCCATACTGACTTCATCAATGAAATGCCATTATTTTGGCAGTAGCCTTTAGAGTATAGCTGACTGTAATGTTCCACCACATGCATCACCCCAAGTCCATTAGAG
Organism: Synaphobranchus kaupii; assembly: GCA_029718625.1. Taxonomy (NCBI): domain Eukaryota; kingdom Metazoa; phylum Chordata; class Actinopteri; order Anguilliformes; family Synaphobranchidae; genus Synaphobranchus; species Synaphobranchus kaupii. The sequence continues at coordinate 5,059,748 of CM056383.1, read as the reverse complement.
AAGAATCAGTGACTGTGCTTCACTTAAGACAGCTGCCTAATGGGTGGAGGCAAATCCTAAAATTAATAAATTTTTAACAGAAATGGGCTTTACGCCCATATTGTATTCCCTGCATGTGCTTTGTAAATTCTATGTACTTGTCTACGGTCTATGACAAGTTTATATGACACGCCACAAAGCAATTTGCCCATTGGCACAATAATGTTTTACAACGCGGGGACCGGGTCAGGGTTCATTTCTATGCTACTCACAGCCAGTTGAGCTTGGGCATTTCTAGGCAGAAAGACTTCGTTGGGAGATGCTCCAGTGAATTATTCAGCAGAGACCTGTAAATCAGAGTGGAATTGGTATGCTGACCCCCCGGATCAGCCTTAATGCACCTCGACAGCAAGGATGGGAGCCATTTCATTTCACAAGCCGCATGTTCACACAGAGAGACGTCACACATGAAATCTATAATCAGGGTAGATCTTCTTAGATTGAGCACAACTGAATTGTTTGATAAAATGACCTCGCCTCATTCATCAAGGTCCATGATGAAACAAAAAATGTATTGTTCTTTTATATATACAGTATAGTATGTATATATCAGATCAAAAACGTCTACGACGTAAAAAAAGCCAAGTTACTCAAGCATAGCCTACATAGCACTGTCCATAAGTTCTTAATTCCAACTTGCAAAAACTAGGCCTGCCTTTAAATGTCTTGATATCAAAATGTGCACAACTTACACAAGTTACAACTACCAATATTGCCTATCGTAGCTCACACTAAATAAACTAGCTCTATTCCAAAGCAATGCTATCCAAACTTTCCTAAATTATTTAATGCAACTTGGCCCTGTGTTTCTTCATCTTTGCATGTGAAGAGATTGTGCCTCATGGAACAACATATGATTTCAATGAATGTTTTTTAACAGTTGATGAATAATTACACTCCAGAAAGGATATGGTTGTACTTTGTTGGCAAGTTTACTTTAGAAAATGTACAGGTTTTAAAATGTTAACTGCTGCTACAGCATTCTTTACAATTCACAAACAGACATTTATATGAAGAAACATCATGTAGAATAGAGAAAGGGGTGATGAATAAATAAATGCAGATAAAAATGATATTTGCAAAAATAATTTTGTGAACACAAGGATATCTATGCTCTGTAGGACCACACAGGTTTTGATAGAAATCCAAATAAATAAATCAATAAATACATAATAATAATAATAATACATTTCATTCATTCTGTGCTTTTCATAGACCCAAAGCAGTGGATGCAGACAATTGTTCAAACATGCCTTATAGTGTAGTAATTTTTCTGTTTAATTTCAAAGTGACCGGTTCCATTACCTACCCCTACGAACTGCAACCACAGGATCGGGAAACCGGCTTTCCCCTTTCATTGTGAGTGTGCAATCCAACGGAGGAAACTATTCAAAGGATTTTGATTCAAGTAAGGCTGTAACATGGGCAATAGCATATTAGTTAGCCACCGCAACATATTTGTGATTGGATGTATGCAACTGCTATTGAATGGTTAATGTGTGTTATGAAAAGCTTTGTGTTACCATTTTACTTTGGATGGCTGTAAAGAAATTTTCCTATTGAAAAATAAGTCAGGAGAAGAAAGCCTTCAAGTTATCCATCCATATCTACTGTATTTCTGGCAGCAGAGTGATGGTTTAAGGTTTGTTTGATACGTCAGACCCTTGATGACTTAGAGCCATTTAGCCAACCATGTGTTCCACACTGTTCCAGTGTAATTTAAAGCTAAATCTAGTCCCACCCCCCCAATTCCCAAAGAGATCCATTCAAATGCAGAGGTTATAGTATCGCTTCTAAGAGTACCTGGAAATAAGATATCAGGAGGCTTTTGATATCCTTTTAGACAGTCATGATGGCATCACCTTTTTACCTGTGGAATACCTGTTTACCACAGAAGTTGTTTGAGAGAATGGCAAGAATGTGCAAAGCCGTTATCAAGGCAAAGGGTGGCTACTTTGAAGAATCTAAAATATAAGACTTTTTAAAATTTGTTTAACCCTTTTTTGGTTTTTGCATAATTTAATTTGTGTTATCTCATAGTTTTGATGTCTTTACTGTTCCAAAATGTGTAAAAATAACAGAAAAAAAACCTTCTATGACTAGGTGTGTCCAAACTTTTGACTGGTACTGTATGTGTACACACACACAAGTCTGAGCCTCATGATAATGTGGGACAGGTAATAAATGTTATAATACATAGGTAAAAAGATCTTGTTCTGGAATTTTCTTAACCTGGCTGGTGTCTACTGCAGTGATGTCATACTTACAAGAAGAACAAGGAGCTCAGGCCTGTGAATGACTTCTGCCCTATAGAAGATATTTCATTGTCATCCAATATCCTAAAAGCAAGCAGAAAAAGTCATTAACTTCAATGGGAGAGTATAGACCAAAGATATAGGCAGACAGACAGACAGACAGACAGACAGATACAGTAGATAGATAGATAATATTAATTTATGAACATGTAAAATATATTTGAGTGCAACTGAAATATGCAAAAGACAAACATAATCAATTAACAATTTTCCCCATCTTAACTCTTATTTGTTTCCCAATTTGAAATGTGCATTCGTATTTTACGAGCCCCTCCCACACCTATAGGGCTCTATTTTAATAAACCAAACGCAATGGTGAACGCAAGAGTAATCGCTTGGCGGTATCGCTCTGAGGGCGTGTCGGCGAGAAATTTGGTAATTTCATGACGGCAATCTTGGCGCATCTGATGGCGGTATTGCTAAAAGGCTGGGTTTAAATGTCCAAGGTGTGTCTCTATGGTAGCCAATCAAATAGTTGTTCTCATGCTTTAAAAAAAATCCAGTTGGAACGCAATCGCTCCATGCAATTTCATAATGAGCAACCCAAACGCACTGGACCGTCAACGACAAGAGCGATTTTTCCGCACAGGAATCAGACATACTTGCAACAGAAGTACAGGCTAGGACTAGTAATTTATGGATCACAATCCACACCACCTCGTCTCCCAGAAGTTCGGAAGGCACGGGAGGAGGTGGCGAATGCATTAATTAGCCTACATGAGGTGATGTAGGCATAATTATGATTCAAATGGTAGGCTTATGATTCAACTGTGTCAATGTGTAATTTATATATTATAGACTATTGGCCTACATGATCGCAAGTTTCTTGTAAGCTGTCCTGTTTTATTCTAGTAGTTTAAATTAAAATTAATTAATTAATAATAATTATAGGCTATTTGTTCATTAAATGGAAGTGTAATGTTGGCATCACCTATAGACACTACATAGAACTACATGACTAACAAGTTGCCAAATTGCCAGAGTCTATTGCGTTGCCGCTAAGAGGTGGTTCCAGCGGATCATAACGCAATGGGTTTTCGTTGGTTCAAATTGTCACTGAGCCGAAAGTATTTTAGAACACGCCCCAGACAGCGCCACCCATCCCACTGCAGCGCAAGCGAAAGGATGTTATGTTGAGAATTTGTTGATCCTAGCGGTATTGCTGAGAAACGCCATAGCGCCAGTTTTAAGACGTTGATGCTGTCAACAAGCTTGCGTTTGACTATACCGTCCCCTTGCGCTGGTTTGAAAATAGAGCCCATAATGTCTTCCATAAATTTGGGAGAGCAAGGACAAGCAAATCTGCAACATCTGTGAAGCATCTACAGCCAGCTGTGTCTACTTTACCCTTTACATTTGACAAACTGAGAGATGCAGTCATTGCATTAGACAAGTACTAGAGGAGACAACATTCTCCAAAGCATTCACTATACAATGAAATAAAGCAACAGCCTGTGAATACAATGAAGTTAATTAATTAATTAATTACATTAATTGTAAGAGTCAAAACATTTCAGAAACAAGTTTATGCATTCACTTCAATGCGAGAAAGAGATAAGTGAGCATTAAGTTCTAAGGGAAGCAGTGCAGCCATTGGTTTTCAGTGTTTTGGGCAGGTGCATCCCTGGATTTGACTTACAGCCACTCCAGTTTGTGAAGATCTCTGAAAACCCCTGTCTTCAGCTTGGTGATCCTGTTCTGACTGAGAAATCTGAGAATATATAGGCATGCACACACAGAAGCACGTACGCACACGCACACACACACACACACACACACACAAGCATGCAAGCACACGCACACACACACACACACACACGCACACAAGCACGCAAGCACACACAAGTAGGCAAGCACACACACACACACACACACACAAGCAAACAGTCATGCACATGCCACGTACAGAAGGAAGACCACAAATAAACTGAATAAATTACATTTAGTCAAATATGATACAGATATTTTCATAAAAACATGTAAAGGGTACATTTACGGTGCATTAAAGAACAGTAATGTGGAAGGTAAAAATAAAATGGTATCGGCAAGAACTCTGCATCCTGCATCCACAAAATTACCTTTTATCAAGCATTATAAATGAAAAATAAACCGTTCTTTATCTGTACCTCATGAATCCAAAGCATGACTCACAGTTTCCGTAGGTGATAGAGTCCTGAAAAAGCTCGCTTGGATATGGACTTAATGCTGTTATTTTGCAAGTGCCTGAAGAAAAAAAAAAAGAAAAAAAGCAGACAATAATTTATTTTTATGTGCAAATCGTTAGCTGCTGCATTTTCAAATTTCAAAGACACATTTTTTTCTCATTCATAGCACAAACATCCAATATATGGGAAGAATGAGGCTCCTGTGTGTCCTTCTCAAGTCAAGTGATTTCATGCAGTACCTCGAGGCAAGTGAACTCTTTGAATACACTTGTATAAAAAGGTTATGCATATGAAAAATCTCAACTTAAAAGCTTAAAGCGTTGGACCTGAAATATAGAAATATACATATATTCAAACATACAGTTTGGTGCTACTTTAAAATAAATCCAGACTCCCATTAAAGTGTATGTTTGTGTGATCCAGGACTAAAGTCCTGAATACATTCATACAAAATGCATTTGGGCCCTTTCACTATGTAAAAAGCCATTTGGACACAGTTAGTAGATGCATTTCTTTAGTTTTTTACGATTGCTTTGACTCATTTTGCACAACAGAGTTTCAATGTGCAAAACTCTTAACACAGAATGCTATACTGCTCATTTTGGGTTCAAAATGTAATATAGCATGCAAAATAAAAATACGTGTCAAATCAGAGAATAATATATGCAAACGTTTATCACAGCACCAGAACATTAGATATTTCAAACAATGAAGTTAAATCATTTCTGCATTTTCAATATACAACAGTCATCATGAAATAATGTTGCCAAACACAAAATCCTTCTGATAAAAAAAGAGTTTGAAAGTGTTTTTTGGTCATAACACAAAATGCTATACTCCTAATCTTGGGCTCAAAATCATATATAACATGCACAATAGAAACAACTGAACCAAATTAGATTGTATTTCATGCTAAAGTTTATCATAGTGTCAGAACAGTGGATATGTTTATCGTTGAAGTTTAATTATTGGTGCATTTTCAAATACAACAGCTATTATCAAATAATGCGGTCAAACACAGAATACTTGTTACCAAAAAAAGACTATGCAATGGTCATTTCCTCATAAATGCTTGAAATTATGTACAGCAAGCATCCCCTGTGATAGACTGCAGGTTTGCGCTTGTGTTTTTATGAAAGACAAACAAAATATTAGATTTGATTATATGAAGTTTAATCATTAAAGAAAAATCATACAGTAATACAGTACTGTAAACTCAACTGTATTGTACAGTAAAAACAAAAACAACAGTAAAAGCAAAAACAGTTACAGTAACAACAAACTTTACTGTAAATTTTAAAAAAAACTGCTTCTCGGTGCTTAAGCAGCATTTTGCCTCTCCGCTGCATTTGGCCACAGAATTTTGTCGATGTCTTCGTTGGCAAGACAGCGCTGGTAAAATCTTTTAGAGTGCCTTATCCACCCCTGACACTGCTGGGCTGTAATGCCTCATCCATGGCCTGAAGGAGCGTTTTCTGCTCATATGGACACCTATCGTATACCTTCCACCTCCAGGCCGAGAAAAACTCCTCGATGGGGTTCAGAAAGGGGGAGTAAGGTGGAAGGAATTGGAATTGGAACTCTGGATGGGCTGTAAACCAGTCTTGCACAGCCAATGCAAGATATAAGTTTACACTGTCCCAGACAATGATGAACACCATCTGAGCATTTGGCTGTACGAGACGGTTGTACAGCCCATCCAGAAAATGTATGAGGCGCACGGAGTTGTATGCCCCCAGCAGAGGGTCAGGCTGACCAATCAGGGATGGATGTGTGTGGGCCTGCTCAATGGTCTCAGGGCCGGGTCTAGGCAAACTAGGCATGTACAGTACCTATTACCTATATACTGTATATTTACTGTACATGGTCCATGACTATGACCCTGTCCTTCGTTACCAACCTCAACCTCACTGACCTGCTCCATGTTGTCAGAAACTGCCATTCAGGTTTCTAAGCAGCCTTTTATGTAGCGGTGAAGATATTATCAATTGTGTTGCAATGCTACTCACCTGGGCAAGGTTGTTGGAAGTACTGAGACATGACTACAAACACCTGTTGAATTGATTTAGTGATCTCCATTTGTAGTAATAAACATTTGAACATTGTTGTAATATTAGGTGGCTGTATTCTGAGAATGGAGCATATGATTTAGAGTTTGGCACTTTGATTTAACAGTTTTTCACTTTGTATGTCAGCATAGGATGTAGTGTCCTAAGGTAAGAATTCTGCAAGTCAGTTTAGCACTTTGCGTTAACATTTTTACACTATGTATGTCAGCATAGGATGTAGTGTCTTAGAGTATGAATTTTGAAAGTCAGTTTGGCACTTTGCATCTTGAGTTTTGTCCATTGAAATTTTGCTGTGCAAAATGAGTCAAAGCAATCGTAAAAAACGTAAATTAAATGAAATATGAAATACTGCTTATGTAAATGAAATGTCTTAAAGTTTTATTTATTTTTATTTTTTACTTTTTCACATTTATGAAATGCTTTGAAGTTCGTAGTCTTCTTTGTGAGAAGCCGCCACTTAGTGGACACAACCCACCCATTTGTCACAATAAATATCATTATTGGAAGCATCTTGAGGCTTTGATCTGAGATCAAAAGCAGGAAAATGAAACAGAATACATAAAATAAAATTGGAATAAAACTAGGACAATATTAGTCTGCTTTTGAGTGATACACAGTCCTGTGTTTTGTATGGTAAAGGTTTCCAAGACTACTGCAATGTCTGCTGCCTATGTTTTTTATTTGTTCTGACTCCCCCTCTTCCAGACCAGCTGGGGGGTCATAGAATAGAATAACAGTGGGGCAGACCCACAACACACAAACAAACACACCAAATAAAGACATTCAATAGAATATCAGGTACTGTTATTTCCCCTGTATAGAGCCAGCCTCTATGATACCTAAACTTTACATTTCATCTGGCTTTTTATCAAGATTCTAAAATATTCATGAGTGAAAATAATATTATTATTAAATATTAATCATCTAATGTATTAGTCAATGCCAATGTACAATTGTTTCCATAAAGTACCTACCACCTGTTGGATTCATTATACTGCAATGTAAAATTGTACCTATCTTGACTTCCTATCTGTTGAAACTCAGAAAATGCCACGTTGTTTGTGTATGTTCATGTCCATTTCATGTGAATGTTATCTATTTATTATTTTAGAACTTACTGAAACTTACTGAGCAAAATTAGAGTAACTGTGAACTGCAATAAAGCCATATCAATTTACACAGGTCTCAGAAAAATGGTTATTCTTAATACTTAACCGGGATATGAAACCAATTTTACTTGGTTTGTACACAATAACATATCTCAAATATATCCACCTGTTACTTGGCACTGCACTCTGAATGAATTATTAAGTCTAGAAGGAGTCGAGTGTTATATAGTCGAGCCATATTTGTTTCACATTACTGCCAAATCATTAACAGGTCTTTTATCTTTCAGACCAGAGGCCACATGTATAAAACTCTGAGTAAAAGAATGTGTAAAAGAACGCTCAGGGAGAACGTCGGAAATCTGCTTTCACAAAGTTTTGCATTTTCTCCCTCGGCCTTTCTATCATGGTTTCGCCATATCAGACTGACTCCAAACATTGTGTACACATGGTGTCCAGCATGTGCAGAGGTACACAGGTTATTTTATGTTATACATCTGAATTTATGCATGGAAACTCACTTACGCATCTTCCTGAGGGCATTTTTCTGCTCGACACTGTTTATACATGTGGCCCCAGAACTTTGAGCTCTTGCAAGAAAATATGTAATGCTTGTGCAAAAGGACTGATATGGCAATCCATTTTACTTGGTTCCTATACACAACAATGACAAGCACAATGTGTTGCTAGAAACTGCGCTCTAAATTTCATGTGTGTCGTGTGGAGGAACTAGATACAGCCATGTCTGTTTCAGCATTACTTGTGAATCCGTTCCTTCAACCTTACATTCAGCATGGTAACTGGGAAGTCTTTAAGAAAAAAGTTCATTATTAGCCTTTGTTTACATTTTAAATATGTTTACCCATGTTTACTCCCTGTTTGGTATGCCTAAACTGTGTGTTCATGCTCATTCCTGCAACCCCCTCTGTTAATTCAGGACAGCATGACGAACATTCACCCTCCGTTGAAACACATGACCTTCTCGCTCAACAGTTCAACAGTTAAGCTTGCCCAGACACCGAGATGGAAGAGCATGCGCTGTGTATACCTTGTGCAAACAGCAGAGCCGCTCGCTGGCATAAACACTGTATGCAGTCATTTAGGGCCACAACCATCCCTGGGCCACACAATTAATTTGTATGATTTATGTTGGAGCACTTTGATGCCACAACATCAGTCTTGCTTAGGGTCACCAATACCTAGGACCAGCTCTGGCAAAAAGACTGTGGGATGCCAATTAACCGGAGAGAGTCGCTAAATCTTGATGAGAGACAGATAACCTGCTGACTGAAATCCTTCAGCCAATTATGTGCTGCCCTGTGGAGATACAAGCCACTGTCAGGCATGTTCAGGATTCAAAAACAAACCTTGCAGCCCATTCACATGCTAGAACAGTGCCCTAACAGGATGAGCCACCCTGCAGACTCCCATTATTAACGCCCTACAGTTCACAGCATTGCCATCTGGCCCTGGTGCACTTGCCTTTCCATGCGCTCCATCCCTGCGCCATTCAAACAACCCACTCATGCACTCATGACTGGGGAGGCAGCGGCTAAGGCTATTTCTTTAATTCCTGTTCCTCTGATTCTATGTACTGGCTTGAGTACGTACATACAAATTAATAATCTTAAAGCATGTGTACAGTAAAATGACACAATACAAATCATTGAGATACCTGCACACAGCCAATAAAAATTTTTTAAATATTCAAACAGCATTTTGAGCCAAATGGGACTTCATCAAGCAAGCTGGAGTCGCATGTGCACAAGAGGTGAAAATAGAGGTTTTATTTATTTATTTTAAGTACCAGCAATCTGAAGGATTTGAATGATATCAGAATGTTTAAACAATTTCAAATAATTATTCAACCAAGTTATAATGCAGTTTTAGACCCAATGGAATAAATGTAAGCAGTTAGCCAGCCTGGTATAGTATGGGCGTGTTTTAGAAAAAAGTAACTGAAAGGCTTTTTTGTCAGTATGCCATAAAATGACATCATAGTGTCACGGTTTTTCTGGTTGCCGCCCCTTCTCTGTGTAATGTTCCCCGCAGCTCCGGGAGGGCGTCCGTGCCGTGTTTTTCCTCTTTCTTGGCAATTATTTCGCACACCTGTTACAGGTATTCTTCTGGCTATATAAACGCCGTGCTTTCCTTTTCCGGTGCTTTGGTGTCTATTTGCCACTTGCTCAAAGCCGGTAAAGGTATAGCAGGAGGACTGAATTGTTGTGTTAACAAGAACGCAGGAACTTCCATGAGTTAGGTTAGAGCCGTCGGTTTCTTTTCCTTTTTTGCAACTCTGTTTCCTGGCTCTATTTCCTTCTCCTCCTATCCCCCGTTGGGCAGATTACCTTAGTTTGCTTTTCTTTCGTTTTGTCTTGTTTTCCTCGCTCGCATTTACTGTGCTGAGCTCGAGACATACTAATTGTTTATTTATTTCTACGACTCTAGCCTTCGAGTCTTTTTCGCCCAATATTCTGGGCTGCTCTCATTTATCTGCCTTTTCTTTTATCTTTTTTTTAATCTGTTAGTACTCTCCTGTATTGAGAGTGAGAGGTAAATCTTTCCTTTCTGTTCTACTACTCGTGCCTTTGAGTCTCGCCCTACTTTCCTGGGTTGATTTTCATTCGGCTCTACGCCGGGAGTTTTTTGCTTTTCTGCTCCGTTCGTGGACGTCTCGCCTCCTCTAGTGGTCCTCACGCTCATGGGTGACTTTTTCTGACCTCTCTTCCTGTCGCATCTGGCTCTCCGAAACCGGGCCCCTTACAGTACACCAAAGCCAATATGGAGGGACCAGCGACACCGCAGGGGGTTAAGCAAACTCTGGCAACCCAGAGCTCTGCCTGGGCCTCTCATGAGGAGGGCATTCTTGCCCTTCAGGCTAGGCAGCAGGCTTTGCAAACACAGCAGGGGCAGCTCATGCATCAGCTGCGCTACCAGGGAAGGGAGACTGCCTGCAGGATTTGGCGGACAGTCTCCGCGCACTGTCTATCACACCTGTTCCCGAGGGCACCCCTCCCTCTCTGCCCGTACTACACACTGTGAGGGAGCCTAAGCTCCAACTGCCCCTCCGGTACGACGGGCAAGCAGGGAAGTGCCGAGGGTTTTTAACTCAATGTTTAATATTTTTTTAATCCCAATCGTCGCGATTTAGTTTGCAGGATTCCCGAGTAGCATTCATTCTATCCTTGCTCACCGGTATCGGCCTTGACTGAGCTAGTCCCCTGATTCAAGCGAAATCCCAGATTATGAATGATGCGGATAGGCTGATGGAGGAGATGGCGTTAGTTTTCAATCATGATGTCTCCAGTCAGGAGGCTGCCATGTGACTAACCTGTCTCCACCAGGGCAACGATATCGTAGCAGGTTTCTCCATCAGGTTTCAAGCACTGGCAGGTGAGACAGGGTGGTCAGAGGGTCCTCTGATCTCGCTCTTTACTAATGCGTTATCGGATCCGATTAAGGACGCCCTGGCCATGCTCGAGCCACCTGCTACATTCGATGCCCTGGTGTCCACAGCCATCTGCATCGATAACCATATCAGGGAGCGGGGACGAGAAAGAGAGAGAGATAACAGGGGAAACTGCCTCACTCGTTCTCCCTCCTCCCCTTTTGTAGCGCCTCTAGCGCCTTCATCTGCCCACTCCTCCTTCAGCACGGAGGAGCCTATGCAGGTGGACAGAGCCTCCCTACAGAGGTCTAGGCAGTCTAAACCACGTGTGGAGTGGTGTCGGTATTGCAGACGCAGGGGTCACTTAGTTAATCAATGTCCCAAGTTGGAGAGAAACAGGGGGGTCTCACAAGGGGAATCAGGGCCTCTAGCGAGACATATTGGTACTGCTCCTCTAACTTTATTATCCGGTCAACTGTCCTGGAATCAGCTCTCAGCCAACGTCGAGGCTTTTATCAATTCCGGGGCAGTGGAGTGCTTTGTTGACGCCCAGTGGGCCAGGGAACATCCTTTACCCATCCTCCGCCTTGCCCGCCATTGGTTAGTCACGGCTCTCGATAGTCGCCCGTTGGGTACTGGTACCATCAGAGAGATCACGGGTCCCGTGACCATGCGCGCCTCTTACGAGGGTCATTCTGAGATCATTCAGTTTTTCTTAGTTGAGTCACCAGCCTATCCCCTAGTCTTAGGCCATTCTTAGCTGGTTCAGCATAGCCCTCATATCAAGTGGGGTGAGGATAAGGCCGTCATTCTCTGGTGGGGCCCTCAATGTGGATAGTGCTGCCAATTAACGGCTCCTCTCGTCAGGAGGGCAAAGGTCCGGTTCCAAGTCCAGTTCCGATTCAGACTTGGAGGAGGCTGATTCCCTGTTTGATCAGGCGGACCCTATTTTTCGCTCGGAGGATGGAGAGGAGAGCTTGGCTTGGGATTCCTTAGCCGACGAGTACTCTCCCTGGGAGGAGGCGTTCCCAAAGGAATTCTCTGAGTCCGAAATCAGGTGGTCTCCCGTGCCTGATTCATCTACTGAGGGAGTGAGCATTAAACTGGCAGGGACATTTTAGTTTACCTTGCCAGCTAATGTCCCTGTAGAGTACACCGAGTTTGCTGAGGTTTTCAGCAAGCAGAGAGCTACCACCATACCACCGCACCACCCTTATTATTGCGCGATCAATTTATACCTGGGCACTGTTCCCCCTAGGGGACACTTATACTCTTTATCGGTCCCTGAGAGTGCTGCCATGAAGGAGTATAGATGTCTTTAGCCAATGGGTTCATCAAACCCTCTACTTCGCCTGCTGGTGCGGGCTTCTTTTTTGTGAAAAAGAAAGACGGGGGACTGAGATCTTGCATCGACTATCATGGTCTCAACGAAATCACCATTAACAACCGGTACCCGCTACTGCTTATGAATTCCGCTTTAGAGCGCCTTCAGGGGGCAGCTATTTTTTCCAAACTCGACAACGCTTATAACTGGGTGCGCATGTGTGAGGGCGATGAATGGAAGACCGCTTTTAATACGCATAGCGGACACTATGAATACCGGGTGATGCCGTTCGGTCTCACTAGCGCCCCCTCTGTCTTTCAGGTGTTAATTAACAATGTACTTCGAGAGATGCTGGAGAGATTTGTTTTTGTGTATCTTGACGATATTTTTATTTTCTCTTCTAACCTGTCAACTCATTTTAGTCATGTCAGGCAGGTTTTGGAAGCTCTCTTAAAGCCAAGGTTGTTTGTCAAGGCAGAGAAGTGCTCGTTTCACTCCAACACTGTGTCTTTTCTGGGATTCATTATATCGGAAGGAAAGGTTCGTATGGACCTCAATAAGGTTTCGGCAGTATTAAACTGGTCCACTCCACTGTCAGTAAAACAAGTTCAGTGTTTTCTAGGTTTTGCAAATTTCTATTAGTGGTTTATCTGCAATTTCAGCGCAGAAAACTTCACATTTTCAGTGGAACCCTAAGGCTGAGGCGTCTTTTTCTGAGCTCAAGATAAGGTTCAGTTCGGAGCCCATCCTAATTACTCCCAATCCCTCCCTCCCTTTTGTCGTTGAGGTTGAGGAATTATGACATGGGGGATCGGGAGCTGTTGGCCGTGAAATTGGCATTAAAGAAATGGCGTCATTGGCTGGAGTGGGCGGAGCATCCCTTCATGGTGTGGACCGATCACAAAAATCTGGAGTACGTCCAACAAGCTAAAAGACACAACTCCCGGCAGGCCTGCTGGGTACTGTTCTTCGCCCGGTTTAACTTTCTGTTGACCTACTGCCCTGGGTCTAAGAATGTTAAACCGGACGCCCTCTCACACATATTTGATCGTTCTGACAGGGACTCTTTTCTGGAGCCTATTGTACCCGCGGCTCAAATTTTGGCCCCAGTTTTGTGGGTCATAGAGGTGGCTGTTAAAAAGGCGTTGCACCGTGATCCGGGCCCAGGTGGGGGTCCTCCGCATTGTCTTTTTGTGCCGCACATCTTAAGGTCTCAAGCGCTTCAATGGGGTAATTCTTCCCGGCTGGAAGTGCACCACTGAATAAAAAATGTACAAACCCCAATTCCAAAAAAGTTGGGACAGTATATAAAATGCACATAAAAGCAGAAATCAATGATTTGTAAATTCTCTTTTATGTATATTAAATTGAAAACACTACAAAGAAAAGATATTTAATATTTTACCTTATCAACTTGTTGATTTTTGTAAATATACGCTAATTCCGAATTTGATGCCTGCAACACGTTCCAAAAAAGTTGGTACAGGGACTGGGAAAGACTGGGAAGTTCAAAAAACACCTGTTTGGAACATTCCACAGGTAAACAGGTGATGCTATCATGACTGGGTATAAAAGGATATCAAAAGACTCTTGATATCTTATTTTTAGGTACAAGCGATACTATAATCTCTCTGCATTTGAATGGATCTCTATGGGAATTGGGGGGTGGGACTAGATTAAACTGTAGATTACAGAGGAATAGTATGGAACCCATGTTTGGCTAAGGGGTCATCAAGGGTCTGACATATCAAACAAGTCTTAAACCATCACTCTGCTGCCAGATATGCAGTAGATGTCTCCCAATGACTTGTTGGCATCTGAGCCAACTCCGGAATTGAGGTCACCCATGAAGATGAGCTTGTCGGTATAAGGGATTCTGGATACTACAGAGAAAAGGGACTCAGAGAAAGCATCCTTTGATATTATCCAGTGTTGGGGCATAGGCACTTATGAGAGTGGCATAACGTCCTTTAGCTAGTGAGATGCGGCAGCTCATTTGTTTCCTGGGGAGACTCAGAGGCATTACAGAGGAGTTTTGTCTTGACTGAAAAGCTAAATCCATGCAATCAGCAAAAGTCTTCTTGGACGGCCTTCCAGAAGAGGTTTTAGCCTTCTCTAACCTCTGTTAAGGAGTCTTCACCACATAACCTTGTCTCACTTAGAGCAGCAATATCAATGTTATACCTCCGCAGCACATGAGTAATGAGCACTGTCATGGACACCCAGACCCAGGTGAGTATGGACATTACAGGAGGCTAGGTTAAGATGTTTGCACTGTTTGTTGTGACCACAGGTGGGGATTAGGAACAAGCAATGTTTAGGTCACCTTTTCAAGACCCCTAGAGCAGTGCAGACCTTAAATAGGGCTGCTCAATCGCACGGAAAGCTGCCAAAGGAAGATGCTGTTCCTGGGTCCCATCTTCTGTTGATCATTATACCCTTGAACTACGGACTCCCAGTCGCATCCATGACCTGCTCCCATCGCCCTATCAGAAACTACTAGACTCCAGATGGCATGGCTCTTAGGATCATAGGAACACACAAGCTTTTCTACCACTACAAGGTGGCAACATATGGGAAGGACACACACACACACGCACGCACGCACGCACGCACGCACTCACGCACGCACGCACGCACGCACGCACGCACGCACGCACGCACGCACGCACGCATACATACACACACAAACACACACATTTTTTGCTGAGGTAGGCCCTGGATATTACCACCTCCTAATAACAACAGAAAAGCCCTGGGATAAAACAAATATGGGTCAGAGGTCAAAGAGGATGGAGGCTCTCACTCACAGCTTTTCAAGATTCCAGTATCGAATGAAAAGGTCTGGGGGGAGGGATGTTATCCGGTTGCTATTCAGCTCTCTGCATGAAAAAAAAGGAAAAGACAGAGTTTAACCAGATACAGCCTGGCTCATTATGCCTCTGTCCCACTGTAGAGCTGGTCCATTGTGCCCCATTGCCACTATACAGTTGGAAAATATAAGCAAGCTAAGGGAGGTGTATAACTCATTAATGACTGCATATAGCTTGTGGCGCCTGCCTTTTTCAATGCGAGGAATTATTATTAGGCTGCAGTATTCCAGGGATCCCTGGTTGAACCCTGGTCTCACCATTGTAGACTAAATGGGTACCCTAAATTAGCCTAACCCCAACTCTATAACTATGTATGCTGTGCTTGTAGTATGCTCCATACTGACTGTGCCAATTGGGAGCCTAAGACATACCAAAGTTATCAATTGCCTTTATTTGACCGGAACTCTCATTTTCAGTGGCAACCTGGAAAAGTGGGTAGGAACTGCAAGAGACTGTACAGCCAATAAGATGTAAGGGGATGGCTGGGTCGCTAAATGTAGAGAGCACGTTTAATTGTCTTTATAAGTACCACCATCTACACCTCTTATGGGTGTGTTTGGTACATGCACTGTTTTCTTCTTTAAATGCTTTTTTTTCAGTTTTTACTGGTTCTCATTTTGTGGCACAAGGAAGTAACTCTCATATTGTTATACAAGTGTGCCAAAATGATAAAGTTGTTTAGCATTGCGAGGCTGCCGGCTCGACCGAGGCTTCCTCTGACAGGAGACAGAAGCTCCGGGTTTGGCTGATGAACACTTTCCAGAAAGTGTCAGTGCTGCTTAAATGTACCTGCTGTTTGTTCATCGGTACATTCCATTTTTAATACAAAGCCACTCTGTGTGCTTACACTGCATTTCAAATTGACAAATTGTACCCGTATGTGGTTAGGTGCTTTAGCTTGTACGTTAGCTCATACTGTTGAAAATCGCTAGGCTCTGTAATGCCACATTGCTGCAAACTGAGAAGGGCACATTCTGCCACACGGCGAGTGTTTTCCGGGCCTTCGGCTCACGCCAATAAAAGGGCAGTGTGCGGTTTATTTTATTACATTTTTTTTGGCAGGAAAAAACACCTCACAATAGGCCTACTAAACTTTATGTTTAGTCCTCTTCCTGCATCTGCGCTATTGAGGTTGTGTACAGAGTTCTCCAGTGATGTTTAGTGAGCTTTCAGGGAGAATTATTGCTACCTTGCTCACCCAAATCATAGAAACGCACTGGCAGTGATAAAGGTGAACCAACTCACCCCATCTCATACTGCACTCCTGGAGATTATAAAGCTGCTGGTTTATAGTGCGTTTCAGCTTGATTGGCTAAACAGTCTACACACCTGGTTTCTGAGGCTTAAAAACCGACTGCTGAATGAAAGGAAATCACACTGTAGCTTTATAAAACGGGAGTTTTGGATCACTGCTATAAAGTATTTTCAGGTCAATGACAGCAGGCCCCATATAAACACAATCTCGTCTTCTGCACCAGGGCTGTTTTCCTGTCATCTGTGACGGCAGTCTGAATCTTCCTCTCTTAAGATTTTATCCCACTTCTTTTTCTCCTCCTTCCTCTCTTCTGATTTTGTCTCCTCTGGTTTTCAGTGCCAATGGGGGTGGAGGAGACATAGCCCTACAATGTGCTGTCTCCTTAAAAAGGTCAGTGTTAGAATTGCCGGCATGATGAGTTGACAGGGGTAGAATGGCTAAAAATAAAATGTAAACCCCTCAAAATGGCTATTGTACTGTCTCAGAACAGGATGAGAAGGCATTAATTCACCCTGAAAAAAAATTATGAATTAAAAGAGAAACCACTAAATAATCAATTAAATGAAATAAATATTAATGCATATATACAGTGCGGTGATTTCTTCAGAGGCTGAGAAATATTAATGAACTGTATACTATATAATTTTGTTGAAGCATTTAAGTGGTGAATATTTTTCCTAATTTATTGGAGAAGACTGAAATGCACATTTTAAGTGAAGAAGAAGCAACCATAACTATAGTGTAACTGCATCTACTGATGGTGAATCTTGACCTCAATAGTGACAATAGTGGCAGTTGAGTGACATTTCAAAGCAGTGGCACAGCTCAAGATCTGCGGCTACAATAAATCTGTAGTGAGTGGCAGCACCTAGCTATTATCATTGACACTCTCATCACTTGCTTTTATCATCTGCATTACAGCCCTACTGATTTTAAACTTGCTGCAAGAACAACTTGCTGATCATCTGCTCATCCACATCCAATTGGAAATTTTCATATTCATATTTCATATAGGGCACTATTTTCAAACCGGCGCAAACCAGCGCAAGGGGACGGTATAGTCAAACGCAAGCTTGTTGACAGCATCAACGTCTTAAAACTGGCGCTATGGCGTTTCTCAGCAATACCGCTAGGATCAACAAATTCTCAACATAACATCCTTTCGCTTGCGCTGCAGTGGGATGGGTGGCGCTGTCTGGGGCGTGTTCTAAAATACTTTCGGCTCAGTGACAATTTGAACCAACGAAAACCCATTGCGTTATGATCAGCTGGAACCACCTCTTAGCGGCAACGCAATAGACTCTGGCAATTTGGCAACCTTATTAGTCATGTAGTGTCTATAGGTGATGCCAACATTACACTTCCATTTAATGAACAAATAGCCTATAATTATTATTAATGAATTAATTTTAATTTAAACTACTAGAATAAAACAGGACAGCTTACAAGAAACTTGCGATCATGTAGGCCAATAGCCTATAATATATAAATTACACATTGACACAGTTGAATCATAAGCCTACCATTTGAATCATAATTATGCCTACATCACCTAATGTAGGCTAATTAATGCATTCGCCACCTCCTCCCGTGCCTTCCGAACTTCTGGGAGACGAGGTGGTGTGGATTGTGATCCATAAATTACTACAGTCCTAGCCTGTACTTCTGTTGCAAGTATGTCTGATTCCTGTGCGGAAAATCGCTCTTGTCGTTGACGGTCCAGTGCGTTTGGGTTGCTCATTATGAAATTGCATGAAGCGATTGCGTTCCAACTGGCTTTTTTTAAAGCATGAGAACAACAATTTGATTGGCTACCATAGAGACACACCTTGGACATTTAAACCCAGCCTTTTAGTATGAGGGGCCGTTTAGGCCATAATTCATGTTGGACCTCTCACATACATATATTCTCACTCTCACATACATATATTCTCACTCTCACATACATATATTCTCACTCTCACATACATATATTCTCACTCTCATATACATATATTCTCACTCTCACATACATATATTCTCTCTCATATACATATATTCTCACTCTCACATACATATATTCTCACTCTCATATACATATATTCTCACTCTCACATACATACATTCTCACTCTCACATACATATATTCTCACTCTCACATACATATATTCTCACTCTCACATACATATATTCTCACTCTCACATACATATATTCTCACTCTCACATACATATATTCTCACTCTCACATACATATATTCTCACTCGCATATACATATATTCTCACTCTCACATACATATATTCTCACTCTCACATACATATATTCTCACTCTCATATACATATATTCTCACTCTCACATACATACATTCTCACTTTCACATACATATATATGTATGTATGTGAGAGTGATAATATATGTATGTGAGAGTAGAATGTATGTGAGAGAAAGTATATATATATATATATATATGGTAGGCACTTACATGAAACGGAAGTCACTTACATGAAACGGAAGGAAGTTAGTTTATGGAATTGTGATTGGCTCCGAAGCTGACTGGTACCATATATACAAACATAGATACCTCAGTTGCCCTATTCAAATCTTCACGGCCGCCAAATTAGGGCGGTCAAGATCTGTGTAAAAACAAACAGTACTGTATACAGGCACGACTTCACACCAGCGTTGTGGGTATTATCGGCCTTTTTGCAGACACGCAAACTATAAACATTAACGGTAACGTTAGCTGTTATGTTAAGGTGTAACCACCTTGATTGTGTTGGACTCATGCACCTGATGCAAATGACCCCTAGTTTTGTCACACATGCAAACAAGAGTGGAATAGAACTGTAACCAACGGTGAAGCCTTAAAGAAAGACTGACCACATAATTATGTTCTATGTTGTGTCTATTGAAGCACTTAATTGTTCAAGTTTTTGGGCGTTTTCAGCTCTTGGTTCTATTACTTTTTACTCGTAATTACCTTGTGCTTTCAACTTATCCCACAGGGATTTATGTGTGCAATCGTTTTTCTTAAATTACTTGAATGGAATATATTACTGGAATGTATCACTGCCACTTGTGGTAAGCCTACTATCAGTTGCACTGTGAACTTCATTGTAGGCTACTACTACCCCAAACAAATTATATTATCCATTTTGTACATTTCATGCAAGTCATTTCTTTTTTGCTAAATAAAGACATTCAGAATTGTATTCATTGTAGCCTACATCGTTTATTGCATTTCACACAACATTACACTCTAGGTACACTTGCGGTTTTCCATTAGAATCCACTATGCTCAATGTCATATTATGTAGGCTATATCAGGCGCGGCGCCAGGATTTCAATTATGGGTGGGCCAACGTAATTTTGGATGGGCCTTTAATTACAGAAGTTAATACTAACAGTAATAGAGCTGAAAATTATTCCTGCCCAACCTGATTGTCTATGTACTGTAGTGCCTGAAAGCATACACCGTTAATGTTGAGACACGAGCAGTTG
Source organism: Synaphobranchus kaupii (assembly GCA_029718625.1). Lineage (NCBI taxonomy): Eukaryota > Metazoa > Chordata > Actinopteri > Anguilliformes > Synaphobranchidae > Synaphobranchus > Synaphobranchus kaupii. The sequence continues at coordinate 5,039,733 of CM056383.1, read as the reverse complement.
CGAAGAGCTTTGACAGCGCAGTGTGCAGCTCTCTCTCCTGTTAAAAGTTAATGTAGCTCACTCAGTATGCGCCAAATGCGCTCTCTCTCTCTCTCTCCCTCTCTCTCTTCCCCGCTACAATCAAATAATAATCCAGCCAGATCATTCAAAAAAATGGTATTCACTAAATAGACTTAAAATCTCAGTGAAACGAATGAATGAGGTAGTCACATAATTTACAGAAAAAAGTGATTATTTTTGCGTGTGTGTGTGTTAGTTATTCACTGGTCTGACGGACCCGAGGGTCCGGTCGTGAATAAAAATGCATGAAAAGCCAAATCCTTTAATTACAGATGCCGTATTTATTTTCAACTAATTGACAGTGACACATTTCGTTCACGTTTGGCATTCTTAATAAAATATCTCATAACATAAACACAAGAAAACCAGTAGCCTCAGTAGTATAAGGTAACAAATGGTTAGACAATGTTATTTAGGTTTTGTTAAACCATTGCTGCCGACATTTTGCCATCGCTTAGATAAACCATAATAACAGTGTTATTATAACACTCCAGAACATAAAAACAGAAAAAATGCTGCGAGGAATGAAAGAAAAAAAGAAATCCTTATTGCTGTTGTCAACAAGTCTCATCTGTGTTTCTAATGTCACATCTGTCTGTGTTACTCCCTATAGAAGTAGTCGGCGGGGTTTGCTTTTGAATATGTCAATGATTTCATCATAGTCCAGATTTACAGTAAGATCCTTTTCAAACGTTAACAGACAGAGAGAGTTCAGGCGTGTGGTGAGCATAGAGCTCCTAGTGGCAGTTTTTATTCTCTTAACGCTGGAGAACACACGCTCAACTGTACATGAAGTCATGGGTAGTGTGATCAGTGCTTTTAAGAAGCGATTAACATGAGGGAAGACTTCCTCACTGCATATGTCCATCACATCAAAAAGAGTTTTAAAAGTCTCTCCCCTTGCCCTCTTCCTAGCGACATGCTGGAGAAACACCGAAAGCTCTGACTCTGTCACGCTGATATGGAAACGCTTTCCTGCATCATTCAGACTTTTTGCCATGTCTGTCAAGCTGCTGTCAAAAGAAGTAGCCAATAGGGTGGCTGCTGATTTCATCAATCCGTACGAGTCACAATGGAACCTGGCGCTGAGTTCATTCAGCTGACAGTCTAGTATTTGGTTTAATATAGCTCGCAAGTCATTGTCACTCCTTACTCTTGTAGATTTTCCGAGTGAAACAGTAACTACACTCTCTTGGAATCGACTTGGGAGCTTTCGTGAGCGAGAGGGCTATATCCCAACTGTCAATATTATTATCTCCCATAATCTTATTCGTCATTGAAAGCATCTTCAAAAATTCACAGCTGTCACTGGAGCGGATGGCCATCAGAGATTGCTTAAGATTTTCAATCAAGTCCACCGTGTCTGTCACTGACACATTGATAAACTGTAGGCCTTTGGTTGCAAAATCTGATATGTTGAAGAGTTCTTTAAAAAGCACAAGGAGAAATATGAATTTCTTAGTGCGCATCTGCTGCAATAACGACTGTGCATCAATTTGACTCTGCCCTCCTTCTTCTGCATATCCTGACAAAACTTCGAGGATAACGTCATAAAGAGTGAACACTTTACTCACAGCTGTTGATCTGGAGCTTCACCTTGTATCACATCCTCGCTCTAATTCCAGTGGTCTCCGATCGGGGTGCATCTCTTTTTGTGCGTTAAGGAAACGCGCGTGCCGTTGACCGCCACTCATAAAGGTGTGGAGAGAGTTAACAGTATCGAAGAAAGTTGATGCATCAGCTGATGTCCGTGCCACAGCCGCTAGCACTAGATTCAGTCTATGAGAGTGACAGTGCACGTAGATTGCATTTTGAAAGGTGCTCTTGAGGATGGCTTGAACACCCCCTTTATGCCCAGCCATAACAGACGCGCCGTCAAAGCCGAATCCAACACACAAGTTTGGGTCCAACTCAAAAGGTGCCACAACTTCCATTATTTTTTTGGCGATGGCTTCAGCTGTCATCTCCTCTGTATCCACAAGCCCGATAGCTCGTTCCTTCACAGATCCCATGTACACATATCTCAAACAGACGGCCACCAACTCCTTTTTTGATATGTCCTTACATTCATCAGCTAATATTGCATAGAAATTTCCCTCGGATTCACGCAGTTCTTTTTTTATGCGTCTTAACAGCAGACTAGATGCAGCATTTAACAAGTCATTTTGAATGCCATGGCTGATCATTGTTGCATTATTCGGAATGGCATCCAGTCGTTTTTGAATGTCTGGATTGTGCTTGCAAATGAGTTTAAACAACTCAAGGAAATTACCGGCATTTTTCGACTCATCTGCTTCATTTTCCCGGTATCCGCGTAGAGGAATCTCTTGCTTTGCACATGTGAGCACAATGTCAAGTATAACTTTTATATGCTCCCGATTTCTTTCTATCATCTCACCTTGTCGGCCCTCTGTGTTGAGGAGTTGATGAATGATTGTGCCACGGTTGGACTTGTTGCATTCTCTGTAGTTGTTGTATTTCTCCACAGCCATCTGATGAGCTCTGCTGCTTTCATGTCTATAACAAGCTGTGTTCATGTGTTTCCAATCCTTATATCCATCACGTCTGAATTTCTCTTCCCCGCCTCTCTCACCAAAATGCCGACACATTTTACAGTATACTGCATCCTTGACAATGCTGTACTCCAAAAATGCGTACTTGTCATACCAGTGTGAGGAGAAGCTCCTGGCTTTGTGTGCAAAAACTGACACAGGATACTGCTTGAGTTTGGGCTGTGTTGCTGGTTCATCTGCAGCGGAGAGGTCCACAGGTGTCGAGCCGCCACCGGTATCTGACTGACTACCAGCCTCTTCTGTTCCGCCAACAGAACATACATCCTGAGCTGCAGCTGAGCTAGCTGCTGAGCTAGCTTGTGGAGATGACAGCGGCTGCGGTACTGGAGACACTTGTGATGAGGATATATTAGAGGCAGCCGAGGACTCTGACGACTCTGTTCGAAGTCTTTTAACGTACTTGAAAAGCGACGTCTGTTGTGCCATGTTTATCTGTAGCTATAGCATCAGTTTTAACTCCACTGAACCATCTGCCCGCCATCCGCCTGGCGCCTGCCCGATAACATTACGTGCTGACGTACGGAGAGAAGGTAAAATCGCCTGTTGTGACTCGTGATTGGTCCAGACTTCATACATGATACTAACCTATTAAATTTTTATATAGGAAAACGTTTTTAATCTTTATTGTGGATTCAAATGTTAATTTTAATAATTAGAATTATTTTAAATTAGAAATTCAGAAAAAAAAAAGATTCTGTCTGTCATTTAGGGTGGGCCAATAGTAAAAGTGGGTGGGCCCAGGCCCGTCAGGCCCACCCCTGACGCCGCGCCTGGGCTATATGCGGTGAGCACAACGGATGTGGAAATGTTGTAATATTTTTTTACGTCTTACAGCCGATACCCATGCCATAGGACGCCTCTTTGTTAGCTCGGCGATCTGACTTCCACCACTTTGCTTCCAAGCTGGAAAGCTGTAAAATCGCTCTCCATTTGCGATTAAAACTACATCCAAGATTTGCAGCTATGGCCTAATACGGTTATAATAATCAGAGCTACCAAGATAATATTTAAGAACCAACCTCTACTGCTTTCTAGCAGCTTTAAACAATAAAACCACCATTAGCTCTGACAACATTTTAACAGCTTATGCATGCATGCATGATTGTTTCTTTTTAGAGAACGTAGCCTAAATAGCTACATTTTCAATATTAGTATCGCTGCAACGTTACACAGCGGCTGATGCGACATATATCTACATTTTTATATCCATGGCTGGTAGGCTGTTGTCATAGTAGCTACTGTTGTCCGTGCACCATGGAGGGGGAAGACCAGTAACGTTATTAGCCTCCAACCGGCAATCGGAGTAATGCATAAATATTACCGTCACCTGAAACAGTCGGTGCTTCTTGAGAGGCCAGCATCAGCCCTGTAGCCTAGCCTACTCAGCGCCTTCTCACAACACAGCTGACAGCGAGATGAGAGCACTAGTTACACCGTAATGTTCACTCCTGAGTGTAGGCTAATGTCCACAGACACACCTTGACTCTCGGCAGAGGAAAACGTAACAAATAACGTTAGCTTACTACTACGTTCATTCACTACGCAAACAGACCAGTGAACCGTTATAATTTGGTAATCATGTACTAGCTAATGCTAAAAAATAATCACATCACTTGCTAACGTTAGCTTGTTTAATGCAAGTCTAAGTAGCCAAGGCCGTTGCTATACGAAGCATTGCTTTTGTTGGTTAGTTAGCTAACGTTAGCAAGTGGTGTGATTATCTTTTAGGATTACTACATGGTTACGAAATGATAACGGTTCATTTGTCTGTTTGCACAGTGATTAAACTTAGTAGCAAGCTAACGTTAGTTGTTACCTTTTCCTCGACCGAGAGTTCCAGTTGCCAAAGTGTTGTGGAGTGTTATATCGTGCAGGATGGCAGACTGTAGGTATGAAGTCCTTTTCAACATAAGTTGCCTCCATCCTATGCAAAACCTGCCAATGGTGTGCATGGCCATGAAGCTAAATTTTGGTCTCATTTTAACATAAGACCCAGTTCCAATGCTGACAACAGGGGTGCCAATCATTTTGACATCTTTCCTTTTGGGAAATAAAATTCTTTGTTGTTAAAAATAAACTTGCTTATTACCCGTGTGGAACGTGAAGCTTGATGAACTGCCGAGAGCTACTCCACATTTCCGTGTTGAAATGGAAAATGCAAGCTCAACAATCAAACTTAACAATCCTCACAAACTGTGCAATCAAGCTTGGATAAAAACGAAAAATCAAGAAATGTACAAGAAATGTCTGTACCAGTGGCGGCTCCTGAGCTGAAAATTGGGGAGGCAGAAAACTTCCCTTTAAACTGATTATTGGTCTTAATCATTTTTCAATCAGTTTCCTTGATTAACAATAGGCTACATCAGCGTTTAATTCACCAATTACTCAATGCCATCAAATGTAGCCAGTTCTTCTCAATGAGGCTATTAGGCAAGTAATAAAATTATTTTCACTTGCATCGCATAATTGTGCACATTTTAATCAACATTATAATTGTGGATACATGTGCTCTTCGTTCTCCGCACTCTTAATTACGAAAATATTCATGGAAATTAAACGATCTGAAAGCTCAGCTTTTGTTAGATTCTTTTTTATTGCAGGTTTAGCACAACCTCATCTTTTGTTAGATTATTTGAAAAAAATAATTACAAAAATTATCTAACAAAAGCTGAGCTTTAAGATCGTTTAATTTCCATGGATATTTTCGGAATTAAGAGTGCGGAGAACGAAGAGCACATGTATCCACAATTATAATGTTGATTAAAATGTGCACAATTTTGCGATGCAAGTTAAAATAATTTTATTACTTGCCTAATAGCCTAATTGAGGAGAACTGGCTACATTTGATGGCATTGAGCAATTGGTGAATTAAACGCTGATGTAGCCTATTGTTAATCAAGGAAACTGATTGAAAAATGATTAAGACCAATAATCAGTTTAAAGGGAAGTTTTCTGCCTCCCCAATTTTCAGCTCAGGAGCCGCCACTGGTCTGTACTGTACATCATCAAAACTGTAGTGGTGAAATGAAATACTGCCCTTCACTGCTAAAAGAGCATCTCAGTCAATCCATTAGCCAGTTAGAAATCAGCCTTACATAACAGACTTACAGTTGTGGTCAAAAGTTTACATACACTTAGGTTGAAGTCATTAAAACTCATTTTTAACCACTCCACAGATTTCATGTTAGCAAACTATAGTGTTGTCAAGTCAGTTAGGACATCTACTTTGTGCATGACACAAGTAATGTTTCCAACAATTGTTTACAGACAGATTATTTCACTTTTAATTCACTATATCACAATTCCAGTGGGTCAGAAGTTTGCATATACTAAGTTCACTGTGATTTTAAATTTTTAATATTTGGTTGGATATCCTTTGGCTTTGCATGCCATGACTTCCTGATGTCTGTGACCCAACAACATCAAAAGACTTGAGATATCTTATTTTCTGGTACTCTTACAAGTGATACTATAACGTCTCTGCATTTGAATGGATCTCTATGGGAATTGGGTGGTGGGACTAGATTTAGCTGTAAATTACACTGGAACAGCATGGAACACATGGTTGGCTAAATGGCTGTAAGTCATCAAGTGTCTGACGTATCAAACAAGCCTTAAATCATCACTCTGCTGCCAGAAATACAGTAGATATGGATGAATAACTTGAAGGGTTTCTTCTCCTGACATATTCTTCCATAGAGTTCGATAGAAAAAGTTTGTCAGGAGAAACAACCCTTAAAGTGATCCATCCATATCGACTGCATATCTGGCAGCAGAGTGATGGTTTGAGGCTCGTTTGATAGCTCAGACCCTTGATGACTTACAGCCATTTTACCAATCATGTATTTCATACGGTTCCAGCATAATTTACAGCTAAATCTAGTCCCACCCCCCAAATCATGATAATGACTGATGACATGGTGAAGGACACTGTAATTTATTTGGCTGTTTTGTCTAAACATTATATATACTGTGTGTGGGTGGTTTCATGAATAAAACCCTCAGTGGAGAGAGTGAGAGGTGAAGCAGACTATGAGAGGGGAGTGACGTCACTCACAGCGCGGTGACGTTGGAGGACACAGCCGGCACGTCCAGGAGCCCTCTGCTGTTGCAGTTCACCCTCCGGCCCTCACAGTGGCAGGCTTCTGGAAACACGTCCAGCACTGCAACACCACAGAGAAAACAGCAGTAAGAAACACAGGGGGTGTGTCCCAATACTCTAAGGCTGCATCCCAATCCAGTTTTTGCTCCACCCTCGTAAACTTCACTTGCAAACTTCACTTGGGAGGATGTGATGCACATACCAATAAAACAGGAGTATACACTTGCGTTTAGCGAGTGGGAGGGAGCGAGGGCGGAGCGGGTTATTTGAATTGAGACGCACTTCACCCCCATCTATACTCGGAAGTAACCGTGCTGCTGCACAGTGGCGTATCGTGGGATCTCGGGTCATGTAAAACGCCTGTCACCGTAGCCTACCTTTAAACGGATGAAACTCTCAACCTGTTTACATTAATTATCAGTCAAGCAATTGATTTACTGAATAACAAATATCAATAAATACAGCAAGTTTTGTGGGCAAGCATATTTCTTTATGTCATAAAATCGTGTAGCATTTAAATATGTAGGACAGCCCGTGCGCTGGAATGAAGCATTTAAACCGAACATATTCTCAACCTGTTTCCGTTCATTTTGCTTGCTTATGTCAATCAAACAAAGTCCCTGAATCAATTATATATAGGCTAATGATTAACAAATGACAATGACAAAGAGATTACTAACGTGAGATTGTTTAATCATCACGTTAAAGAATGTAATTTAAAACTTTCAATTTGGTCAAAACGATTTATACATTAGAAAGCATACCTCTTAAGAAAGAAAAACCTCTTAAATTGCTGGAACCAGCGTTTAGCGCAATGCATGCTTTTGTAAATCCCTAGCAGCTAGACCAATGAGGGAATAGCCCGGAGCGAAGGTTTAAGCGTGATATTTCCCGCTGTTGCTGTGGGAAAAGGTAAGAGTGTTGAAATGTTACTGTTATTACAACCGGATGAGACTGCTTCTTTAAATTTGCGGGATCAGTTAGTAATTGACCACGTGTCAGAGACAATAGTACCACTTTGCCTCCCGCTCTAGTCTGGTCTGCAGGCTGACTCCAGCTTACCCAAAAAGGCAGCCTGTGTATATTATATTAACGGTCAGCCACCAACGCTGATTCCATACTCGTAGATATCTGACTCCAATTTAATTATTAGTATATAATTTCAAATGTGGAATTTATAATTGATTTGTTAAGGTACTCTCGTACTCTTGAGCCTGTTCTCTGAACTGGATGCGCCGGTTCCACCGGGTGCTACATACGGCCATTTATGTACACCACTCACGGCTGACTAGATGTCTCCATTTATCTCAGAGGTTGCGGAGGAGGCCACTTCATAAGGTATAGCCTATCCTAAAGGCTCAGGGACGCAAGAAGATAATATTGGCAACGCCGGTTCTCAACATGTATAAAAGGCATGCGGAGATGATCTAACTTAAGACAGAGTTCTACGGGTGCAATACTCCGTGATACATTAAGCTTAACTAGTCAATCTCCCTAGATCAGCAGAGGGGGAAAACCAGACTGAGGAAATCAATCAACTCATTACCGTGTTAACAGAGATAGAATGTCTTTTTCAGAGAAACCACACAAATCAAGTTTAACAGTTTACCAGGTAGGTTCTTTACTTTAAAATAATCAAATCATAGTTACAAATTACAACACAACATATTAAAAATAGAGTATAGAAAAATACTAAATCATACCTGGCAATTCGCTACACACAATACACAAAGTGAGATGTGCGGGAGAGTCTGGCTACAGCTTCCCCCCAGCTTCTGTGTTTGATCTGGCTGTGGACGATCGTAAAACCATAAACTGGCCAGAGAGCTAAATTGCACGTTTCTTCCAGAAAGGGTTTCCTGTGGTATAATTCCACAGCGGCAGTTTACTCCTGAGTTATGAAATATATATTTCCTACATGTTGATCATGTAGGAAATATATACCATTGCACCACACACACCGAGACCATCAAAACGATATCAAACATGAATAGGTCTACGTTCGTGTTGTCATGAGAATCCCATCTCTGCATAGTTTTCAAATGTGATTAACATTAATGTCACAAACAGTCCCAGGATTCCTGTTGAGAACATTACATTATACCCTAGTTTCCCCTGTTCAGTCAGGTACATTAACTGTGTGTATTTACTCATGTAATACTCAGAAACTGAACAATATATACTTATTCCTCTGGAAAAAGAGTGTACAATGTATGTTCTAGTGTCAGGACTATTTCCAGTATATACTGTACAATGTAGCATAAATATTCATCACATTTTAAGGTTTTTAAGCTTTAGGAAGACCAACGCAGTCTGTACTGTTATACCATGCTGTGTGGACATTATTTGAATGAAAGGGATGTGGCCTGCCTCAGTGACGTCAGGCGGGTTCAGTCTTGCATTGTCCGTGCGCGGGAGTTTCAAACAGATCAGAGTCTCTCCCAGGATCATAAAATCCTAGGACATTCTTGGACACCGTAAACCTGAGGCCAGATGGTCCCAGCAAACATCCTGGCACCAGAAGCGTGACCTGATTGCCACTTCCCGGTATTGTGTTCTCTTTGGGTGCTCTGGGGTGTCGAATCCTGTCTTACACTTTCAAGCTAGAAAAACGAATTTACCTAAATATGTGCTGTTCATTGATCACTTCGCATGACATAGTCAATTAACGCATTTTGCGTCAGCACAAATGTGGATAAAGCCTAGTAAAATGCTGTACAAGTTTATTTACCTATTCGTCTTGGTTATTGCAAAATTAAATTGTTTGGCTATCTGCGAAATTATAGGCTACGGAAAAATATTTAGACACGAGTAGCCTAATAATCCGTTTAAAAGCAAGATTAAGATAGAGAACCTGGTAGCCTACATCACACAGTACGCTACACTGTTGCTGCATAAAGCAATTTGCTAAACCATGAAATACAAAATAGCAAACTACTACTTGATTAACCTGTATTAATTAGCCTATCCATTCTGTATGCGCTTTTAATGTATAATACCGCGATAAACATTAACGTGATTATCACTGAACAGGACGTTCAATGTGAATTGTGGGTAATATGAGCTTGTAGAGTCTACTCTTTTGCAGACTCGTTCCCTTGAGAAAAGTTCAGGGTGGAGGGGCTATGTCACAAACTTCACTTGGCTTTCTAACGGATTGGACTCACACTTAAAATGGAGTCCGAGGGTACATCCTGGTCTCAAAAGGGATTCCCCCAAGTGAAGTTTGCAAGTGAAGTTTACGAGGGTTGAGAAAAAACTGGATTGGGACGCAGCCTAAAAATGCACCCTCCTTTCCTCCACTACCACCTCCTCTCCTCTGTGCCCCAGAAACAGATCTTTGTGTTTTAATCTAATGTTGCGGATTACATCTTAATTACGTATTAATGGTTACATATTATTTAACGTCTTGACGCAAACCGCAATGTCAAGTAGATTGTATACTGTACTTGTAATTACTTGTACTTGAAATGTACAGGCTGTTTTGCATACTTCCTTGTAGGAGACAAGTGTAGGAAAGGAGGTGAGGAGTGACGAATATTTGGACGCACAATATTCACTGATTCAGTGTTCGACGTCTCTTAAAAACCAGATAACCTTATTTTATCATCTTGACACTATATGAATTTTCCAAATTTGTTGAGATTAAATAGTAAACACGACATAACCATAATAATATGTTTTCAAAGGTCATTCTCACTTCTGGTCCATATGAATTAAATTTAGTAAAATGTTTATTTGTTCTCTACAATTTCAAAAATATATTACTGTTAATTGGATGCTGATATGAATTTGACATCTTTTAATAATGAATCTGCTTAAAGCCTGGTATGAAATGTCAAGAGATTAATTAAAGGTGTGGATGAAGGTGTGTTTGTGCTAATAATAGATCAAAAAAATAGATCAAAATGGGGGCTTATTTAATCTTTATTAAATAGCTATATGACATTTAAACTAAGTTGAAGCAGCTGTCTCCTGATTCCTTAATTTTAAATGTATTCGTTATTTCTAAGGCCTCAACCAATAATAACGTCTAATCTGCACAATGGATGGAATTAAACATTCAGGAAATTGATTACATTACAAACATCCCTTTATTCGTTTTTCTCTAGCAGAAACCAACCATAGCCAATCATTCATATGAATCATGCAAATCATTAATGTGATCCCTGCCAGGTAGTCAAACCAGGACTGTGTTCCAAAACACATACTTGCATACTACATAGAATGCTTCTTGGACAAGACTCAAATTACAAATAGGTAAGTTTGATACTGAAAAATCAAGTACTGCTCCAAACCTTAAATACATAAGAACAATTTCACATTCTCCCAGATACAGTATGTTCTCGCATTCTTGGGAAGGCATAAATGGTAGTAGCATGCAGTGATGCATACTGGATCCATACTTCTGGATATTTAATGCTACTCATTTTTCAAAAATCCAACGGAAAAGAAAGCAATGATCAAGGAATTTTCCATTTTGTTTTCTGAACATAATTGAAAGATACTGTATATGATTAGGTTATATTCATGGCCTCATGAAAAACATTCAGTTTTTCTGTTCGTACTGCTTATGTTTATACTTCTGGTGAATGAAATGAAGAGAGAATGGTACTCACAGCAGTCCTTTGACTTTTGGACATCTGTCTTCTGAAAAGCATCAAAAAGGTGAGGCCATCCACTGTTGTCAACTGTGCATGGTAAGAAAAAAAAACAGGGAAAAGAGAATAAGGAATGTTTCAACTGTGTGTGTGTGTGTGTGTGTGTGTGTGTGTGTGTGTGTGTGTGTGTGTATGTATGCATGTGTGTGCGTGCGTGCATGCGTGCGTGCGTGCGTGCGTGCGTGTGCGTATGTGTAGGTGTGTCTGTCTGCATGTGCGTGTGTAATAATGGAATTATGTTTTGCGTGCACATATACAACCTAAACATCAATGCATTAGGCCGTTGCTAATATTATGGTTTGGTATAACTTAAATCATGGCCAAATATTTACATTATTACTGCTACTATTATACATTGTGCCAACAGTGCCATTATGAAAAACAAACAGACAAACACAAACTACTTTTATTAAATACTTTAATATCTTCAATCGTCTTTATTGGATGTACCTTTTCTGACCTTATCTCGATGACTGTCTCTGTATCTCTTTGCCTCTCTTTCACTCTCTCCTTTACAATATTTATGTAACTGTGTCATATTATGTAAGAACGTATGTACAGTTTCACTCAAAATTATTCAACCCCATTCACTTTTTGCAACACTTATTGTGTTGTAGATTTAATTTTAAATGGATAAAATTGCCATTTTTGCCCATCAATCTACACTCAATAACCTATAATGACAAAGTGAAAACATGTTTTTAGAAATCTTTGCAAATGTAATAAAAAGCAAAAACTGAAATCTCTCATGTGCATAAGTATTCAAACCCTTTGCTTTAATGTATTTTTAAAGTATTATATTTCATATTTGGTCACATATCCTTTGCATGCTGTTACTTCCTGAAGTCCACCCACTCATTTTCCTATAGAACTCTATGGGGAAAAAAATCAGGAGAAGAAACCCTTAAAGTGATCCATCCATATCTACTCCATATCTGGCCATAGAGTGATGGTTTGGGGCTCGTTTTATACCTTAGACCCTTGATGACTTACAGCCATTTCGCCAGTCATGTGTTCCATACTGTACCAGCATAATTTACAGCTGAATCAAGTATCACCCCCAAATTCCCATAGAGATCCATTCAAATGCAGAGAGGTTATAGTCTCGCTTGTAACAGTACCTGAAAATAAGACATCTAGAGTCTTTTGTTGTTGATGGGTCACATACTTCAGGAAGTAACAGCATGCAAAGGATATGCGACCAAATATGAAATATGATACTTTAAAAATACATTAAAGCAAAGGGTTTGAATACTTATGCACATGAGAGATTTCAGTTTTCATTTTTAATACATCTACAAAAATTTAAAAAAATATGTTTTCACTTTGTCATTATGGGTTATTGAGTGTAGATTGATGGGCAAAAATGGCAATTTTATACATTTAAAATTAAATCTACAACACAATAAAGTGTGTAAAAAGTGAAGGGGGTTGAATAATTTTGAGTGCAACTGTAAATGTGTAGCGAAATGTAATATTAATATTAACAAAGCAGTTTTGTTTTGAAAAGGGAAGCATAATTGTTTGATCTCTCTCTCTCTCTCTCTCTCTCTCTCTCTGTGCATTGGTTATTTATTAATTTACTATTCAAATCCCATGTGACAAAAACAAAATCATTAAAAAAGAAAATACTAAAATATCAGTGATGAGCTCATATTTGGTCACTGGTGGCAGTACACTCGCTTCCCCACCAGCCTGTTATCTTTAAGGAGACATGTGCTCCCCTCTATCTTCTCACAAAATAGGTAATTGTATCGGAGGAAAATCTGTGTCTGAATTAAATACAAATCATATGCGAATCAGTGCATCTGAAGAGGCGTAGGTCAAAAGCATCATGGCACAAAATAACAAAATATCAAATAATGCCTGCATATATACAGTTGAGGACAAAATTATTGGCCCCCCCTGTAAAGATGAGCAAAAAGGGTTATAAAAAATTCACCGTTTGGTGAATTAGCTTAATCTCACACTGAAAAAACAAGAAGAATCCAACCTTTAATTGACGTTAATTTATTATGAGAAAAAAAAATCCCTCATCAAGAAATAATTATTTTTAACAAAACCACATTGGCCACAATTATTGGCCCCCCTGCATTTATATATAGAATAAAGTAATAATTTTTAATATTTGGTCACATATCCTTTGCATGCCATGACTTCCTGATGTCTGTGACCCAACAACATCAAAAGACTCTTGATATCTTATTTTCTGGTACTCTTACAAGCAATACTATAACATCTCTGCATTTGAATGGATCTCTATGGGAATTGGGGGGTGGGACTAGATTTAGCTGTAAATTATGCTGGAACAGTATGGAACACATGGTTGGCTAAATGGCTGTAAGTCATCAAGGGTCTGACGTATCAAACAAGCTTTAAACCATCACTCTGTTGCCAGATATGCAGTAGATATGGATGAATAACTTGAAGGGTTTCTTCTCCTGACTTATTTTTCCATAGAGTTCAATTGGAAAATTTGTCAGGAGAAACAACCCTTAAAGTGATCCATCCATATCTACTGCATATCTGGCAGCAGAGTGATTGTTTAAGGCTTGTTTGATACCTCAGACCCTTGTTGACTTACAGCCATTTTACCAACCATGTATTCCATACTGTTCCAGCATAATTTACAGCTAAATCTAGTCCCACCCCCCAATTCCCATAGAGATCCATTCAAATGCAGAGATGTTATAGTATCGCTTGTAAGAGTACCAGAAAATAAGATATCAAGAGTCTTTTGATGTTGTTGGGTCACAGACATCAGGAAGTCATGGCATGCAAAGGATATGTGACCAAATATTAAAAATTATTACTTTATTCTATATATAAATGCAGGGGGGCCAATACTTGTGGCCAATGTGGTTTTGTTAAAAATAATTATTTCTTGATGAGGGATTTTTTTTTCTCATAATAAATTAACATCAATTAAAGGTTGGATTCTTCTTGTTTTTTCAGTGTGAGATTAAGCTAATTCACCAAACGGTGAATTTTTTATAACCCTTTTTGCTCATCTTTACAGGGGGGGGCCAATAATTTTGTCCTCAACTGTATATTCACTATCCATAAGTAATATGAAAAGTAGAAGATTTCTACAGCAGGAAATGAGATCAGTCATGGCTGCATCAGTACCCCCCCCCCCCCCCCCCCCCCCCCCCCCCAAAAACAGCTTTTAGGTGCATGGCACCCTTCCACCATACATACGGTGCTCACCGCAGTTCTCCTCGTCCGCTCCGTTGGCACAGTCCTGCACACCGTTGCAGTGGCGTGGCTGGGGCAGGCACACCGACAGGTTACCGCACGGGAACTCACCCAGTGGACACACATCTGCCACTGCAAACCCACCGTCCGGCTCCTCACTGGATCCCTCTACAACGAGATACTAAAGCATTTCTAACTGGGGGAGAGAAAGAGAGGGAGAGAAGGGAGAGAAAGAGGGAAAGAGAGGAGAGAGAAGGAGAGAGGGGGAGAAGGATCCATTTGGCTCCTCACTCAGCCCCTCTACAGTGATGTGCTAAAGCAGGGATCTCAAACTCCAGTCCTGGAGGGCCGCTGTGTCTGCTGGTTTTTGTGATTTCCTTTCAATCAGCAGCCAATTTAGGCCTTGGAAACAAGGTGTGCAGACTCTTTAGCCAATCAATGACTTAAATTAAACACTTAAGTGCAGGAACACATCGAAAACCAGCAGACACAGCGGCCCTCCAGGATTTGCGTTTGAGATCCCTGTGCTAAAGCATGTCTTGCTGGGGAAAAGAGATAGAGTTGGACAGAGGGTGAGATAAAGAGAGGGGGCTGGATAGATGAGGATAGAGGGAGGGACAGGATGAGAGATTGAGAGAGGGGGAGCCGGAGACAGAGAGAGAGAGTTCTTCCAGCTGTCCCAAGTGTTGGTTTGTTAACACCCCCTTGGGCATGCTAATACATTAGGCCTATGCATAGAAAAGATTAATAACATTCCCAAACATTAGACCGGAAGGCGTATTCGTTTAAAGGCTGTTACAAGTTTCGATAGTTGTCCTTTCACCACACAATTTGGTCATTTGCAGAAAATAACAAGCCCTAAAATGGCAGAACTGACAGTTAGAAGCCAGTACATATCGTGGCTCTGGCTGCTGCTGTAACCATGGCGATGCACTATAACGGTTATGACAGCTGTTGTGATTAGGATAGTAATAGTGTCATCTAAATTTGGCAAGTGACATAAACTGTCATGTCAACATGTGACATAACATTTGTCATAACATTTATCGATAAAAAAAGTGTTTATGTCAGCCTTATGCCGAAAGGTTCAGGACTGGTGAATATCTTAGTTGCAACATGTTACATCTAGCTAAGCATTTTTTTGTGGATACACTCTAAAAAAAAGGGTTCCAAGAGTTCTTAGCAGAGGGGTAGGGTTCTATCTAGAACCCGTTTTAGAAGGAAGGATTTTTCAAGGGTTCTTAGTAAGGCAAAGGGTTCTGTCTAGAACCCTTTTCATCTGAAGAACCCTTTTGGAAAAAAGGGTTCTTAAGGAACTCTTTGGAAGGTGAAAGAGTTCTACATAGAACCATTTTTTACTATTTTATCATATATTGAAAAAAATATAATTTTTTATAAATAGGTGTCAATGTTAGTGTTAATGTACATCAGTGTTTAAACTTTAACATTAGCCTAGATGTTTCGTCAGTAATTGGGATGGCAGGTATGCCATCCGCCAAGTTACGGCTTGGCGGGGCATGCTCCATACCTATACAGCACCGAGAGTTTGGCACTTTTCAGGGTTTCCTACAGAAGTAACCACAATGACCACAGACTCTCAGCCCTTAAAAACATTAACCCTATAGACTTCACCCCTAGTATTTGAGACGCATGCGACTCAGTTACAGTATTCATGTTCATCTGAAAATATAAACTACAGCTTTAAGAAAACCCCGAAAATTTTGACGCAGTATTTTTTTAAAGGGTAGCCTCTTGCGAAAACCGCAGCTTCTCCAGTTACACTGCCGTGCAATAAATTAGGAGGGTGCTATTAGTAGCCCACAGCACTTACGACCTTCCTCTGGCTACAGCCACAGACTGTAAAATGCATCAAATGCACCGTTTATACACGCTAAGAAAATCATGTTGACGTATAGAAACAATAATATTTTTTTAAAACGTTGTACAAATGAGTATTCGCCGTTTTCCCTTGCTTACTGTACTATATACAGTACCTGATCCACTTTCGGTTTAGAAGACACCTCATTTTTTGCTCCAAAATCTCTCGTATAAATATGTTTAAGAAACCAAGTACTTACCAGTATATTCAGCTACAGCTGTTTTCTCATGAACCCTGAAGAGTTTATCTTGTTATATTTCGCCAAAGTCCCGTACAGTCGACATTTCCGCAGTGACCACCCCTCGCACTGAGGGCTGAAATAAGTTGCTGTACTTGTGTGAATACACACGCGCTTTCGTACGTTCTTTTTTAAACGTATTTAAATACATTAGGCGACGTATGTTATGGTTATTATATATATACTGTATGTGACTATTCTGAAATAAATGTATTCTGTAGCAAATTTCTGAATGATACAGCTTCTTCTTCAGTTCAAACTTAAAACCATGGATTTTGCAGGGAATATTTTTTTAGATATTGAAATTTAAATAAAACTAGTAGAAACCAGGAGGACATTGCCTCAAAAGGGCCAAAGTAAATAGGGTTAACTTCTATATGTTCTGACCTCATGTAACCACACAGCATTCAGATAGAACTTCACACATCTACACAATAAAGCCCCAAACTTGGGTTATTTTGCGGTTTTTCTCCTTCTGCTTCTTCTTCTTCTTCTTCTTCCCATTTTTCCTGCCTACCCAAAGACCCTCACTACCTGCCTGCCTGCCTCCGTACCCTGAAAGAATAATTCTCCCCATTGGATAACAACATTGCATACCTGCTCTCCCAAGCTTATTGGCCAATAAAAACGCTTCAAACTAATCTGCACACATCACAGAATCACAGACAAAACCGCTATATGGCTTTGTGTGTTCCATGAAGCTACTGTGGCCTACTGGTTTTGGATTGGGGGTTCGAGCCCAATAGGACACAAATTTATTTTCGACAAAAACAATGTGCAACTGTTAAATACTTTTTATTTTTTTTATTTTTACTTACTGTTATTATTTTCACATTAACAAACCTATTTTTATTGCAAATGCAAAAGACGTCTCCAATATTAACTGATCAATGTTTCACTTGTTCTACAGCAAAATGGTGAAAGTCAGACGGTACCCCGCCTGGTTGGGACTAAAGTGTAATTTCATTTTGGACTCAAACAGTGTGCACATGTTCTGATTTTCTCATACAAGAATGTTTTTTTTATTGCAAAGGCAAAGACACGTTTACAATATTAACTGTTCACTTGTAGCCTGTTAGTTAAACAATTCAGTCACTGCACGGCAGTAATGCAATAGGCTAGCTAACGTTATTGGAACAGGTATCCCATGGCCATTTGTCAAGCAAAGAAAAAAGTTTGAACGCAGAATATCATCTGCTTAGCATCGCATTTTGCATTAACGTAAACAAAATTCTATAAATAACTGTGCCATTGGCTAAATATTTTAATCTCACACAAATGCCGACAAATATTTTTTGTCTGTGTGGAGCCTGCTGTGCTCTTGTGCCACGGTCATGTCTACACTCACTGTGGAAACCGAACCTTCAACGCTTGCCTCGGCCAACATTTCTTTATTATGTTTTCATTAATTTCTTCACTTCAGCTCTGTTCAGTTTATCCTTTTCACACATAACAGAACGTCACAATAAAATTAACTACAAGTAAAATTAATAATTTACGATAATACATTAAGAATTGATGATAGCCTACTATAAACTGCTATCCCTTAAGAGATTGGATTTATAAACATCCAATTACCCAAACATATCTGTTTCATGGTTAGTCACTTTAAAAAAATGGAATAGCCTCCTAACATTGCTCTAGTCTACGCTACTCTGCAGACAATGTAGCTTACTGCAAACACTTTTAATCATAATAATAATAATAAGAATAATCTCTGGTAGGCTACTTTCTTAGTAGTATCTATTGTTTCTTTCTGGCTAAGATTCCTGGGAAATATGCTTTGTCCAATTAAGCTTGTTAGCCAACGTTAGTTTTGCCAGAGAAACGTCAGTCAGCTGCTAGTCAGGAAGCAGGTACAAGCTAGGCTACTACGAAGCGAATCAACATGCCTTATACATCCATTGCACTACAGAAAACTAAACTATTCATTGTATTTCATTAAATACAGCTCATCTACAAACTCTTTTAATGTAATTGCGGGCTATCAGTAATAGGATAAAGTACAGGGCGTTATGCTTACGCGAATGTCTGCATGCATTTATTTTGAATGCATGTATTCTGTATGCATGTCTCTCTCGATGTCATTATCTTCATGCATTATTCATCATTAGTTAGCTATCAAAAATAAGTGATATCTGATCAAAAAACGTCTCAGACGTAAAAAAAAAAAAAAAAGCCAAGTTACTCATGCATAGCCTACAGAGCGCTGTCTATAAGTCCTTAATTCCAACTTGCACAAACTAGGCCTGCCTTTAAAAGTATTGATATCAAAATGTGGCCAAGTTACAACTAACAATATTGTCTATAGTAGCTCACACTAAATAAACTAGCTCTATTCCAAAGCAATGCTATCCAAACTTTCCTACATTATTTAATGCAACTTGGCCCTGTGTGTCTTCATCTTACCATCTCAAGAGAATGTGGTCAATGAAACTGTATGTTCCACATTAAACTGCAAAATGAAAATAATGTATAGTGGAAATACTCTGATTCAGATGTGTTGCAACTTGCACTTAGAAATGAAACAGAAAGATTACTACACTATAGGGCATGTTTGAACAATTGTCTGCATCCACTGCTTTGGGTCTATGAAAAGCACAGAATGAATAAAATGTATTATTATTATTATTATTATTATTATGTATTTATTGATTTATTTATTTGGAATATTTGGATTTCTGAATTTTGTGTTCACAAAATTCTGTTCGCAAATATCATAACTATTGGATACGTTCGTAAAAATGCTATATGCCCGCTGTTTTCTAGGTAAAAATTTTACTCATTTTTATCTGCATTTATTTATTCATCCCCCTTTCTCTATACATGATGTTTCTTGATATAAATCGTGTTTGTGAATTGTAATGAAATCTGTAGCAGCAGTTAACATTTTAAAACATGTACATTTTATAAAGTAAACTTGCCAACAAAGTATAACCATATCCTTTCTGGAATGTAATTATTCATCAACTGTTAAACACATTCATTGAAATCATATATTGTTCCATGAAGCACAATCTCTTCACATGCTAAGATGAAGAAACACAGGGCCAAGTTGCATTAAATAATTTAGGAAAGTTTGGATAGCATTGCTTTGGAATAGAGCTAGTTTATTTAGTGTGAGCTATGATAGGCAATATTGTTAGTTGTAACTTGGCCACATTTTGATATCAATATTTTAAAGGCAGGCATAGTTTTTGCAAGTTGGAATTAAAGGTTGTATCAGCGATTTTGGGTGACGTCACTTCTGAAGGGAAATCCCAAACAAACAGAGCCAGCTCCAGCTCAGAGCCAATTATGTTATGTTTTAAAAAATAGTGTTCAAGCATCCAGAATTATAACCACGTTAATAACGTTTGTAAGAAACCAAACCGTTTGTAAATCCGTCAAGATTTCAGCGAGATAAGAGTATTAGCGTATTAGTATCACCCACCCCTTGTCGGTGATTGGTTGGAATACTGTTTATTTTGGTTTTGAGTGGTTGGTAGTACCATTTGTTTTTGTGTACGATCTCGGAGCATAGGCTTCCTACAGAGACGCGGTTTTTTGACGGCCTGCTTATGGGGCGGGCAGCTAGCGGATCGTGAGGAAAAATCAGATGAATGTGATCATTTATGTTTCGACCCAAAATCGCTGATACAACCTTTAAGGACTTATAGACAGTGGCTATGCGTGAGTGACTTTTTTTTATTTTTACGTCGGAGATGTTTTTGATCAGATCTGATATACAGCATCCATTTCAGAACACTTTGGGCGCAATTTTTAGGCTCTTACTCCAGTGCGCTGTGCGCTATGACAGGCGGTGTGGTAAAAATGTGGCATGGAATATGGAATGGAATGCTCCGAGTCTACACATACAGTACACTCAGAGCATCCCATATTCCATGTCACACCGCTTGTCTTAGCACACATGAGTAAGAGCCTGAAAATTGTGCCCTTTTATTTTGATTCAGACTTGCTTCATTCTCAGTAGGACTTCCTTCAGTCAGACCATTTTTCTTACTCAGACTTGGGTTGAAGGGCTAACATTTGTCCATCAGTGTTTGAGTGACAGTGGCTCTGTGATTTAGGAACAGGACTACTAACCTCAACATTGCATGTTCGATTCCCAGCTGGTGGGAATCTAATCTAATTGTGAATTCAACTGTCTTAAATGTGTTACTTTGGGTTTGATGACTTGCATGAGGTCTTAGATCAATAGCATAGTGATTAGTGAACAGAACTGAGTGACAGGTCTTACATTCAAATTTAATCTACATCTCAGAATTTATTTCAGGGTTTAAACATTTCTAGAGATGTTTATAGAGGATCAACCATTTCAAGTAGGCGTTGTTTAAAACACAAACTTCAATTTGGGATGCAGTGCGATTTGAACTTGACATCAATATGAGCCTAGTAAAAAGCCTAGTAAAAAATCACACACCAACCCAAATAAGCCTTAAAGTAATAATGACACTTACACACAGAGGCAGTGCATCACCAGGTGGGAATCGAACATGCAATGTTGGTTACTATGTCATGGGTATTTGCATCCCCTGCCGGCGGTCGTCTTTCTATTTGGCGTCACCGGGACGCTCTATCGGATTTTTTCCGCCTCCGTTCCAGTGTTTGAATTGTAGGGTAGCTGAATACAGGGTTGCTGTCTGGTCAAGCAAAAATAAAAATCTTTGTTAATTAAAAACAGAATACCTTGTGATAAAATACATATATACCCCTCATGAAAAAATACATATACAGATCCTTTCCAAAAAATTAGAATATCATGGAAAAGTTTTTTTTTTCTTCCATAATTCCATTCAAAAAGTGAAACTTTCATAGATTATAGATTCATTACACAAAAAGTGAAATATTTCTAGCCTTTATTTGTTTCATTTTTCATAATTTTGGCTTACAGCTCCAGAAAACCCCCAAAACAGTATTTCAAGAAATTAGAATAGTGTGTCGAAAATCAGCATTTACTTCAGTTATTTAAGTTTTTTTCTAACCATGCTCTACACCAGCTGATTCCTCTAATTAGTTCACCTCCATGGTTGAAAAGCTGAGCTAATTAGTGTAATCAGCTGGTGTAGGGCACAAATACCTGCATACACTCGGCCCTCAATGGAATGAGTTTGACAACCCTGGGCCGTGTCCGAATCAGCACTCTTCCACACTGTTGAGTAGCCTTGGTGAGTAGAGAGGGTGAGAAAGTTGTAGAGTACGTGAAAATGTTTCTAATTGCAGTATACTTCAAACACCCCGATGACACACTTACTTCCAGGGTTTCGCTGACTACATTCGGGAGCACACTTTTCAAGAAGTACACAACCATTTTGGTCACATATTGTAAATATGACGTGAAGCTTCGTTTTAAAAGAATTAGGCGCAGCTTCGCTGTCGTTTTCCTTCAAATACAACAAAAACAACAAGTGACATGGCAGTGCAAGAGTGGGGCGCAGGGTTGCCAGATCTTCTAAGACTTTCCAGCCAAATGGTGACTCAAAACTAGCCCAAATTATAGGCTATTTTAACCGAAACCATCATAATTTAAATAGAAATCATCATGTTTTTACTTTTTTAAATAAGTGTGTGCTTTGGACTTTTCATTTTTACCCGTGACTGCACTTTGAAAGTATCCCAATTTAGCTGTAAAACTGTGGACATGGCAACACTGGTGGGCCGTTTTATGACCTGCTTACGACACTTCCACAGTGCGGTTGGAAAATAGTATGGCGGTTATTTTTCGCGGACTGCTAAACAGTGCACATTAAACAGCACACTTCTGCCAGTGCACTGTACGCAGGAGACAGTGCACAGAAGACAGGGCTCTGATTCGGACACAGCCCTGGTCTAGGGACTGAATTTGTGGGCCTCAGTGTGAGGATTGATTACTCCAGCTGGACTTTCAGAGAAACAGACTGAGAAAATGATTTTCAACTTGACAGAAGGGTATGTTTTCTGGATAAAACGTAAGCTGTATGTATATTATATATACAGATATAGATGTATATCTCTTGGGTAGCTTAAGAATTGTGGTTCAAGGTGCATTTTTTAATTTAATACTATTGTTTGTTTCCTGCTTTATGACATGGATTCTTTTACCAACTGGACAAGCCAGGAGGTGTGCCAGTGGCTTGGTTATCTATTTCCAGCACTTGTGCACTTTTGAACCCACGATTATTATTTTTTTTCCAGTGTCACATGTTCACATCCCCTATGTTGAGGATGTTATCAAGTTTAATATGGAAAAAATAAGTTAAATAGCATTTCACTGATGTTCAACTCTGGATAAAAAAGTATTTGCACACCTGGTTATTATAGTACAGGTGCTTGAAGGATAAAGTCAGATATATAGAAAAGAGAAGTACTCCCGCACACCATATCTTGCATTAATCTCAATTTTTTTATTCAGTGCTGACGTTTCGTTCAAGAACCTTTTTCAAAGATTTCTGATGTTAAACTCAACTGAAACGGGTCAATTTTGACCCTGACATAACAGGAAGGTTAATGGTTTATTTTATCTTTCTTAAATTAATTCATTCATTTAATTAATTCATTCTGTTTTTTTACTTACTTTTTGTGTTTTAAAATTAATCTGGTGTACAGAGCAGTCTTTGACACTAACCATCTCTTTTCTCTCTCTGCTATGTCTCTACTGCCAGAGGTCACCCAATGTCAATTTCTGAAGACACCCTGAAATGCCTAGACCTCTTGGTCATGTTGCTCCTGCTCTCACCTGTGACCCATTTCTGCTGGATCTACATCACCTTTCCCATCCTGATTGCTCTTCCCTCTTATTCTATTGTACATGGGGAATTGTAAGGAATTGGACATGCCTTTGTAGAATTACTGCCTAATACTGCTAATAATATACATTAAATAACTACATAATAATGAAGACCAAAATAATGATCATACACCAAAAGATATGGAGAGTCTCTCAAGATTCTAAATGGTTATAAGCAGAACCCTTCATAGAGGGTTCTAGGTAGAACCATTCAAAATGAAAGGGTTATAGGTAGAACCCTTTGTAGACGGTTCTTGGTAGAACATTATAAGACAGAAGTGTTATGGGCAGAACCCTTCATAGAGGGTTCTAGGTAGAACCATTAAAAGATAAAATGGTTCTAACCAGAACCCTTTCATAGAGCATTCTAGGTAGAACCATTAGAAGATAAAATGGTTCTAACCAGACCCCTTCATAGAGGGTTCTAGGTAGAACCATTCAAAGAAAAAAGGTTATCGGTAGAACCCCTTCACAGAGGGTTCGACCAAGAACCCTTTAACAGAGCGTTCTAGGTAGAACACTTCCAAGAAGGTTCTACCTAGAACCTAAAAGGTTCCCCCACAGGGACAAGCTGGAGAACCTTTTAAGGTTGTAGTTAGCACCGATTTCTTTTTTTCAGTGTAGGGGAACATGATTTATTAAGTTTGGAGACATTAACTTAGTGTAACTTAATTATGCAGATTGGAGTGAATAACTCTATACCGTTTCATGATACGCTAAAAATTATGATAATAGTATGATAATTCTAAATGCAGTTTCATGCAATGGTATGCCAACTTGTAATTGAAAATCTTGTTTTATAAATTAATGATGCCTGCCTGTGACATTATTGTTAAATTAGCACTATTATAAGTATTTGGTTATTATTATTAACAAGCTTGCATCACAAGCATAACAAACATGGCATTGTTTTCAGTTTTTTCTATGTGTTTTATTGGCTGAAATAGTATCACATGTACTAAATCATCCTGATTGGCCAAAAAAAAAATTAAATAGATCAGATGTGTTGGGAGGGTAATATTTCCATAAGACATTAATGGGTGCAATTAATTTTCAATGGCAATTTTTGCATCTTTAATTGCTAATAATTAATAATCTATAATTATTATAATTAAGATGTTGAATAGTACCCATCTGCACATACTGTATAGTAGAATAATATAATATGCATTTTGTATGGGTAGTATAAAAATGGTAGGACTACATGCATTTACAAAAATGGAAGAATAAGATCCTGAGAAAGAACAGTACTTTGCATGTTCACAGGTAAACTAATTAACACACTTAAATGCAATCACCCAGAGACAGGACAAGTGGCGTTTCCAAAGATATTACTTTCTACCTCTTGATTACAAATGCTGATTTAATTGCTTCATTTTCCATCAAAATGAAACAATAAGCATGATATCCACACAAATTTGTAAAATATAACAAGTATGGACAATCAAATCCCTGATCTCCTCTCACAGAACATCTTTCAGCAGATAAATTAAAATTGAATTTAATTCACTTGAAATTCTAAATGTAATTATTGAACAAAGAAGTGAATGTTTAATTACATTAAATCATAAAACCAAATAAGATTTGAATAAGATTTAAAACGTCTTTGCAGTTAATTTGACAGTTGACCATTTGTGTTTATTTTATTATTATTATTATTATTATTATTATTATTATTATTATTATTATTATTATTATTATTATCATATGGTATCTCTATATTATGGCTACCGATTGTGGCTTAACTTGGACGGAGGAGGAGACGTGTTGCATCTCCGTAAACACTTGGAAAGCGGCAAATGATCCACGTTGTTTATTTATTTATTTTCCAACTGTAACGTTAAATGTCTATAGTTACCAAGGAATGCAGAAGATAAAATCGGCTATCAAGGAAACGTGCTGGGTGGAGCGCATTCTAGGTTTCGAAAACCACAGAACAGAATGCATTTCCTCTCCTCTCGTCCTAAGGTTAGCTGACCAGGGGCTGTTTCACGAAGCAGAATTACTGAGTTAGCTTGATACCCTGCACTGAGTAAAAACCCGGAACAGCTTTTTCTACAGTCCATGTTCCAGATTTGGGAGGGTTCCGGGTTTTAGTGCAGTTATTCAGTAGGCTAAGCTTCGTGAAACAGGCACCAGGAGCTGTCATTCGCTAGCTACCGTTAGCTGCTATTCAAAACAAACTTCGTCGTCACCTTAAGTCGGTCACGTTAATTCCCATTAATTTATTTGATATGAAAATAAATGCCTCAGTTAAAATATGGGGGTGAATCTAAATGCAAACTGTCCCTAAATATGTATGTTATATCTCATTCGGTAGCCTAGGCCTACTCATGAATTATAGCGTTAGCTAGACTAAGTAAAAGAGCACAAGGTCTGTGGATGCATCTCAGTTAACGTTACTGGTAGCTTGCCGATAGCTAGCTAGCAATGTTATCGTAGTTTACATTCATCGGCAGTTTGCAAACATGTATTAAGACGGCAATTAAAGAATGACTAACATTACTGTTGTGTTAATACACTATTATTATTGACAATATTCAATTAGCTAGCAAGAGAAACATATTCCTTCCTTTCATTCAATGAGTCTTCCTCTAGCGGCAGCGCTGCTCTCTGAGTGAAGATTCCATGTCACACGATATGTTGAAGGTAGCAAGAACCACTAGCTGGAGTGCTAGGAGCGCCCGCTCGTCACTATAAAATAAAAAATGCCTATATCGTTCGTTCATATCGGCCACATGTCGTCCTTGACTACTGATACAGTATGGTCCAGAAACCCAAATATCGGCCAAATATATCGGTCGTCCGATATATCGGTTGGGCTCTAGCTCATACAATGGTGAAGGCCAAGAGATCCACATTTCTTTAAAAAATCCAATTTCACATAATATAACCCTGTTTGTGTGTACATGCAAACACATATGCATGTACATACATGTACACTTTACATATAAACACACATTCTTATTATAATTAATTCACAAATAAAGCTTCATGAGCAAACCCATTGGTAACAGGTGATGTCATTGGCTCCAAGGTGTCTCTGGCATGTTGCTGTCAGGTCACATGACTGATGGAAGTATTGCTCAACAATGATCCCATTTCTGCCACCACTCGCGTGACCTCACAGCCTCAAGACCTCTCTCCGGGTCCACATGAGTTTCACACGCATCCGCCGTTATGGCTGGGGCTTCAGTAGACTTTGCATATACTTTCTTATGCAGTTGTGGGCTAACGCATGAACTACAATGTACCACATGGCAGGATTAGTTCATGCATCGTATAAATCTTGCTCACTGAAGCAGATACTTGATTTCAGGTTATAATGCTCTGCAGTGATGCCAGGTATTAGAGAGCAGTAGCATAGTGGTCAGGAAACTTTATTTGTATAGAGAGTATCAGGCATTGTGCCTAGATTGGTCTTGAAAATCCAAATATCTCAGCTTCTACTACATTATTTCTAATATGTAATGTAGTCTACATTACATTATTGTAATTAATCATTTTAAATTAAAAATTTCTATTAATTTCTTAATTACCTGTTTGGAAAAAAGTAGTTGAAAAGGGCCAACTGTGAAAGTTTGCCTTTTTTCCACATTGAAAATCTAACAATTGTGTTTTTGGGATTTAAATTCATAGCTGACAGTGAACATTGATGTATTGCACCTGTTTCAACAGTGAATGGCTTCAAAGTTTGGGAGACAGAATGCATACTTATGCACTGCTATTGACTGCTGAAGGGTCTCTATGTAGGCTGCTGGTGTAGGGTGGGTATCAACTTTTCTTTTGCTGCCCAATGTAGGGCTGAATATTTCCAATATCTACGTTAATTTGGAATGTCTAATTATCTGCAACGTTCATGTGTGAATTTGTTGGAAAGATATGTGCCATTTTGTGATAGGCCACACCCACTGTCACACCCCCTTTTGGCCAATTCGCATGAGAAGTTAATCAGCTCTTCTTTGGCCCATCACTAATCTTTCCTCAAAGTTGCGTCGTGTTTCATGAATCCCTTGGGAAGTTATATGCACCTTTTTGTGATAGGTCACGCCCATTGCCACACCCCCTTTTGGCCAGTTGGCATGAGAAGTTAATCAGCTCTTCCCTGGCCCATGAAAAACCTATCCTCAAAGTTTTGTGGTGTTACATCAATCCGTTGGGAGGTTATGTGCTTTTTTGTGATAGGCCACGCCCAGTGTCACACCCCCTTTTGGCCAGTCGGCGTGAGAAGTTAATCAGCTCTTTCTTGGACCATGACAAACCTTTCCTCAAAGTTTCATGGCGTTATGTGAATCCGCTCAGAAGGTATGCGCCCTTTTGTGATAGACCACACCTAATCGCTTCATAAATTTTTGAGACATCCTGCTAACAAACAGACGAACAGACAAACAGGGGCAAAAACATCCGTCCAACTCTGTTCGTGGAGGTAATAATCACACTTGTAGGTTCTTCAGGCTTATGTCATGTTTTGTAGTGGACGTTCACCTGCTCACTAGTGTCTCTTAACAACTCTGCAATGTGCTGGTAACCACTGATTGCATGAATCAATAAATAAAAATGTGTTTATACACATAAACTCCACGGGCCATGAGAGGTGAAACTTAAATATGTTAATGTTTGTTTCAGCGGAACGATCCCGTGATTAATGTCTGTAACTTGCTGGAATCGTGGCAGGGGGTCAGAAGAATCCCACAACACGCACACCCTTTGTTTACACTGACAACAGAAAGTACATCACCACAACGAGAGATATAAATATGTTAAATAACTTGCTGACAGTTTGCAGTTCAGTCAGGGCCTCTGGGATCCTTCAAGGCCAAACGCGGCATGGTAATACATCCCATGCAGATTATAGGCCAACTGTTCTGGGACAAACAATTTACCTCTACATTTAGTGATTGATCCAGAGCAACTGGTCATGTCTGTTTAATTTACGGTGGATCATTCTTGCTTCACAATGGTTAGGGTGTGCCAAAATTAAGATGAGAAACCACATCCTTCCTTCACAACATTAAATTAGGACAAAAATAATGAACAAGCACAGCTGCTAAACTATGTGTGCTACTGTTCTTTTCACCAACACACTTCATAGTCGAGATGAACCTGTCCATTATTGTAGCTCATCCATTAATTAACCCATGACCAAACTCAACTAGGCCCACAACTGTCTATGCTACTATCTTTTCAATGCCAATTTCACTTATGCACTCTATTAATGAGATAATATTTAGCTACATTTAATGTAAAATGTTCGATTGATTTTTAGATAAGTGCTATGAGACACGTGCAATCCTGAGAACAATTATTTATAACCAAACACTTAAGTTTACAGAGCAACATTGATCATAATATACCTAAAATGGCTCATTGAGTTTTTAAC
Source organism: Synaphobranchus kaupii (assembly GCA_029718625.1). Taxonomy (NCBI): domain Eukaryota; kingdom Metazoa; phylum Chordata; class Actinopteri; order Anguilliformes; family Synaphobranchidae; genus Synaphobranchus; species Synaphobranchus kaupii. Next base: position 5,010,876 of record CM056383.1, on the reverse strand, counting down.
CAGCCATTTAAGATATCCACTTTGTTAATACTGAAATCCGTGGTCATTCTTGAAATCTCAAGGTTGGAATCCTGAGTTATTTATCTCAAGGCAACCACCTTGGAAATATTAAAATTTGTAAATATGTATCTAGCAATTTCAATATAATCACTTGCTGTGATGGAATTCCCAAGATACTGTCACCCTATAGTCTCAAAGTCTAAATTGCTTGTTGATTGTGAAGGTTAAAGCAAAAACCAGCTGACTCTGTGGCCATCCAGGAGCAGGGCTGGGGAACCCTGCTCTAGAGTATGGGTGTATTGACCTTTAGATGTTCTCATACAGGGGTAAAAGCATTCAGCAGGACAAACAAGCTTCCTTGTGTAGTGGATGAGACATTGCAGGTGCAAATTATGTTCTCTTTATAAGAGAGTAAACTGCGCCAGTTCGGACCTTAGGGTAGCTCTCGTCTTCCTGAGTTGAGTTCACCTGTGTTCACTCAAAGTAAAGATTGTCAGAAGATCGGTGCATTTTTATATTGTGAGTCAAAGTCATCAATTGAAGCTTGCAGTGAAAGTAAAGCATAGTGTCATTACTGTTTATTTTAGTCTATATTTTTAATGTGTAAATGCATAATCTCTTAAAATCTTCTTATTTTCCTTCCGCCTGTGTTTGTGGCTGAGGAACTGGGGTTCGGGCGTGGGGTTTGCAAGTTAGATTTGGTTTTGGAGTTGGCTTTCTGCGAACAGGTAGTAATCATTTCACTTGGTATGCTTTTATTTCTTTGATTTGCAGTGGCACCTTCCCTGAGCCCATCGCTGCTCTCCACTGCTTGAACACCATTTGCCTTTCTTTTATTTTCCTATTAAATATGTTGTGCTTGTCTTTATGTTTATTAAATAGAATTTATAGTTACTGGCGTACAAGCTAAGTGTTCCATTTAAAAAAAAAAAAGTGAATTCTTTCCCCACTCTGTAATAAATATGGAATGCAATCCTGAAACTGCACTCCGTGTCAGTTTGAATAAAGAAGGTGTATTCTTTTAGATCAATTGGCTATATAGCCTGGTCACACTTTCACTCTCCCATCAAAGAAGCACCATGCTGACAGTTCTGAAAGCAGATATCAACATCACAGAGCAAAGAGATTTTGTTCTCTTTTGAGTATCTGCGTGCATTAGAGGGAGAGGCAAAACCATTACTAGACATTACGCAATTAAGTCATTAAAGAGCATCTGCTGTTTTGTTGACTTGGACCTATTTTTCCAACCTATTTCCACTATGCTGCTCAGTATTGATAATAATGTTGTCAGATCTTTCTTTGCAGAGCTTTGGTCACCCGAAGCACCCCTAGACTCTGCTTTGCAATGCATACTAATTGGGCCACGCAAATGAGCCTTGAAATGCCTCCTAAATGCAGTTTCCCACCAAATAAAAGATCGATGAGCATATACAACTGTCTTCCGTAGATGTATTTCATAACTGTGTGCCGATATTGCACCAAACTTTGATACTAATGGGCATTTTCGATACTTTTTTCAATTTCCTTATTTGCACTGTGGCAGGCTGTATTCTTGCACACAGTGGGGTAGAATGGTAGAATTGTTCATTATATTAACAGTTCATGTACATGTCTTCAATAACTAGACTAAGCCAAAAATAAGCGAACAATGTCGACTACAGCTCAGAGAGTCAAACATGCATGCATAGCTAATGCTAGCATAGTTGAAATGACCCACTGGATTGGAGCTAGCTAGCTATACTACACTCTAAAAAAAAAATTGGTGCTAACTAGAACCTTAAAGGGGACATGAAGCACTTGGTAAAGTGGCTCTGGTTCGTTAGCTTTTTACCTTAAATTAGATATGACCCATATTTGCTGGAAAAATAAGTTGAAATTCGCTTTTTTTCCATCTTGGACCAACTGCGGTCGTGATGTACTAGGTTGGTTGGCCTCTGCTGCTCAATGTATTCCTATGGGAAAATAGCTGACTTTCAGTGAGCTCAGCGATGTATCGTGAGGAAAAAATAAAACAAAAAACGCACAGACGGTCTTTTTGTATTCCCCGAGATGCTCAAATGAGTATTACCGAACAAAACTTAATTTAAAACTTAATTTCCACTAACTGCTTCTGACCCGTTCTGACCATAGCCTACTAATGCTGTGGCCTGACAAGCCGGCAACTGCAGTGCTGCTGCATTGCCTTGATAAACGGTTTGGGAGCTAAAGTCGTGTCTAGCTAATATCGCCTATATAAAATAAGCGTTCGCTTGTGATGCTAGGTCGCGGTAGGTATATATTTGCAGGCTGTTAACTAATATATCATGGCAATGCATCGGCGCTGCAGTTGCCAGCTGGCCACAGCATTAGTATGGTCAGAAGCAGTTTGTGGAAATTAAGTTTTAAATTAAGTTTTGTTCTGTAATACTCATTTGACCAGCTTGGGGCAATAGAAAAAGACCGTCTGTGCGTTTTTTGTTTTATTTTTTCCTCAAGATACATCGTTGAGCTCACTATTTTCCCATAGGAATACATTGAGCAGCAGAGGCCAACCAACCAAGTGACGTCATGACCGCAGTTGGTCCAAGATGGCTGCACCCTAGTGGAAAAAAAGCGTATTTCAACTTATTTTTCCAGCAAATACGGGTCGGTTTGAGATTTGAACGCACGGTCATATCTCATTTAAGGTAAAAAGCTAACAAACCAGAGCCACTTCAATGAGTGCTTCATGACCCCTTTAAAGGGTTCTCCAGCTTGTCCCTGTGGGGGAAACTTTTTAGGTTCTAGTTAGAACATTCTTGGAAGGGTTCTACCTAGAACCCTTTGTTAAAGGGTAGAACCCTCTGTGAAGGGTTCTACCGATAACCTTTTTTCTTTGAATGGTTCTACCTAGAACCCTCTAGAAAGATAAAATAAAATAAATCATTAACCTTCCTGTTATGTTAGGGTCAAAATTGACCCGTTTCAGTTGAGTTTAACATCAGAAAACTTTGAAAAAGATTCTTGAACGAAACAGATACGGTGTGCTGGAGCAAGATACGGTGTGCTCTTTTCTATATCTGACTTTATCCTTCAAGCACCCATACTACAATAACCAGGGGCTCTATCTTGGCGATCTTAGCGCTTGGTCTAAGCGCATGGCGTTAAGTGCATTTAGGGCGTGTCCAAGTCCACTTTTGCTATTTAGATGACGTGTTTTTTGAGCGCTAATCACGGGGGAACGTCCAAATGGGCTGAACCAAGTCTCTTCATTAATTATAGGTGTGTCTTGGGCGTGACATGCAATAAACCAATCAAAATGTCATATCCCATTCTCTTTAAAAGCCTGCTTTTCCACCTTGGCGGATTGCTTATATGATGGCGAAACAGACATGCTCGTGCGTGTTTAGTGCGATCAAGGAATAGGCTATATGGATCAATATTATTAGGACTAACCATAATGAGTTCCCGGTAATTTCCAACAGTGCTGTTATTTTACAAAATATATGCGGTTAAATTTGGTTAAAAGCACCTGCAACAGCTGAGAAGAAGCTATCAATGGCTTCTGTCTCACCTTAGAAAACGCCAAATTAGCATTTGGGTTAGCAACGCTTAGCGCCGGATGTAAGATAGGGCCCCAGGTGTGCAAATACTTTTTTATCCAGAGTTTAACATCAGTGAAATGCTATTTAACAGATTTTTTCCATATTAAACCTGATAACATCCTCAACATAGGGGATGTGAACATGTGAAACTGGAGAAAAAAAAAATCTGTGAAGTGCACAAGTTCTGGAAATAGATAACCAAGCCACTGGCACACCCCCTGGCTTGTCCAGTTAGTAAAATAATCCATGTCTCTAAAAAATATAAAGCAGGAAACAAACAAAGGCATTAAATTAAAAAATGCACCTTGAACCACAATTCTTAAGCTACCCAAGATATATATATATATATATATATATATATATATATATATATATATATATATATATATATATATATATATATATATATCTGTATATATAATATATATACAGCTTACCTAACCCTAACCCTTTTATCCAGAAAACATAACCTTCTGTCAAGTTGAAAATCCTTTTCTCAGTCTGTTTCTCTGAAAGTCCAGCTGGAGTAATCAATCCTCACACTGAGGCCCACAAATTCAGTCCCTAGACCAGGGCTGTGTCCGAATCAGAGCCCTGTCTTCTGCGCCCTGTCTCCTGCGTACAGTGCACTGGCAGAAGTGCGCTGTTTAATGTGCACTGTTTAGCAGTCCACAAAAAATATCCACCATACTATTTTCCAACCGCACTGTGGAAGTGTCGTAAGCAGGTCATAAGACGTCCCACCAGTGTTGCCATGTCCACGGTTTTACAGCTAAATTGGGATACTTTCAAAGTGCAGTCACGGGTAAAAATGAAAAGTCGCAAAACACACACTTATTTAAAAAAGTTAAAACATGATGATTTCTATTTAAAATATGTTGGTTTCAGTTAAAAATAGCCTATAATTTGGGCTAGTTTTGAGTCACCATTTGGCTTACAAGATCTGGCAACCCTGTGCCCCACTCTTGTACTGCCATGTCACGTGTAGTTTTTGTTGTAATTGAAGGAAAACGACAGCGAAGCTGCGCCTCATTTTTTTAAAACGAAGCTTCACGTCATATTTACAATATGTGACCAAAATGGTCGTGTACTTCTTGATAAGTGTGCTCCCGAATGTACTCAGCGAAACCCCGGAAGTAAGTGTGTCATCCAGGTGTTTGAATTATACTGCAATTTGAAAAACATTTGTGTACGACTTTCTCGCCCTATCACCAAGGCTCACCAAGGCTACTCAACAGTGTGGAAGAGTGCTGATTCGGACACGGCCCAGGGATGTCAAACTCATTTCATCGAGGGCTGAGTGTATGCAGGTTTTTGTGCCCTACACCAGCTGATTTCACTAATTAGCTCAGCTCTTCAACCAAGGAGGTGAAGTAATTAGTGGAATCAGCTGGTGTAGAGCATGCTTATAAAAAAACTTGCATATACTCGGCCCTCGATGGAACGAGTTTGACACCGCTGCCCTAGACCTAACCCCTTCCTGTTTGCAGATATGAAAGGACTCTGATAGGCTATGTGGAGCCTGCACAATATTGCTTTGACCCATGAATTTCTTTCTCCAAACATGAATGGGCCAAAATGGATGTTTCAGGCCTTTTTCTTTTACGACTGGTCGACGTAGAAAAATCACACCCAGTTGGTGAAGTAAGCGGTGCACGTGACGCATGGGCTTCTCCTGATTGGTCTAAATCCTATGAACGGACACACACACAGACACACACATGGACACACATGTCACGTATAGAAGCGGCCTCACCGCTTAAAAAGGCAAAATGCCATTTTGGCATATATATATATTTTTTTTTTTTAAATATTTTTTTTCACAAGGTATTCTGTTTTTAATTAACAACGATTTTTCTTTTTGCTTGACCAGACAGCAACCCTATTCAGCTACCCTACAATCATCATCATCAGTTAATTTTACCCTATTGCCCATGTTGGGATTTGAACGAGCAGCTCTCTGGTTACCAGGCTACAGTCTTAACCTCTAGGCTACAATGCAATAATCCGTTTTCCAAGCACTAGTGATCCAACACAATGTACCTCCGCTGAATGCCTTGTACACATTTGGCATAGATATGTCTTGAGCCAAGTTGAGCCAAGCTGTGAACAGCTCAGTTTGTATTGTTGCAGATTGTAGTGCCCTTTGGTAAAAATGCCTGATTGATTGGACTTTATTAATGAATTCAACTCTTCAACAAACGTCATTACAAAATGAACCATAATATGTTGGATGAGATTATGACAAATATACCAAGTAAGGCAGAATATATACACTTAAAGGATAAAGGAGATCCTGGATACATGTACAAACATTCACAAATACAGTTTAAAAAAGGTAAGAATGAGATCCTCACGTTATTCATATTTATTCAGTAATTCATATTTATTTAGTAATTAATTCATATTTTTAAAATAATTCAGTATTTATAATATTCATTAATAAAACACTGTTCTCATTCTTACTTGCTTCATTCTCAGTTGAACTTGCATTCTTCTCAGACTTGGGTTCAGTCTTTGACAGTCAAACATTTGTTGTACAGGTGTTGAGGTGACAGTGGCTCAGTAAATTAAGGAACAGGCTTAGTAACCACAAGATTGCATATTCAATTCCCACCTGGTGATGCGCTGCTTCTGTGTGTAAGTGTCATAATTATTTTATGGCTTATTTGGGTTTGTGTGTGATTTTTTACTAGGCTCGTTGCCACCTAAGTGGAACTCAGCCCTGTAGCATAGTGGTTAGTGAGCAGGACTTTGAAGTTATTGATGTCAACTTCAAATCGCACTGCATCCCGAATTGAAGTTTGTGTTTTAAACAACGCCTACTTGAAATGGTTGATCCTCTATAAACATCTCTAGAAATGTTTAAACCCTGAAATACATTCTGAGATGTTGATTAACCCTTGTGTGTCCATTTTCAATGTTTACTAAAATAAAAATTATACAATTAATTATTTTTTCAACCTGAGACTCATTGGCCTTGGCTCATTTTCTGTGATGAACATGTAAAAGAACACATTTTCATTGAGTGCACACTGTGCATCCCCCTACACATTTATATTACATATGTGGTGTCCTAGTCCCATCACCACCCCCCACACCCACCCAACCTCCCCCAATACACCCCAACACACACACACACACACACACACACACACACACACAAAAGGTTTCAACATAGCACTGAGAACCTGTCTGCTCCCTCATTTTCCCGCACTCTTCACCGTAGTGTGTGACACTACACAATGTCTTGCGGGAACCTGCACAATGTTATTTCAAAATAATTTAAACCAGGGCTGTATCTACCGTCCTGTAGGTTTTCATTTCAACCCTAATTTGGCACACCTGATTCTACTAATTAGCAGCTCAATCAGATCTCTATCTGTTGAATGAGGTGTGCTTTGTTAAAGTTGGAGTAAAAACCTACAGGAACAGGGTTGGGTGGCCCTGATCTAAACATTCTATATTTTCTCGCACTCTACCCCAGCTGCAAATTGGGGGAGGGACACAACAAATAAATAGCTTTGCATGTGTGGCTCCTTACAAGAAGCAATCAGTATGGCAAAAATAATCTCTGCTCACCCTCATGTGGTGTGTAGATCGGCATGAATTTGTTTTCAAAATTTGTTATTCCAATTTGTTCAGTTCAAAGCAATAAACATCGATAGTGAGGAAAACCTTGTTTCATTTATATTTGTTCAAGATAAACTTGATTATAATTTATTTTTTTACAAAAATCACATTTTATCACAAAAAACGAATAGCACTTTTATTGATAAATGTGATCTAGCAGAGGTAAATAGTCAATATTAACCCATATATGCTGTCTATATTGCTTGTAGTGGGGATAAAGTCAATATCTGTGAAATATTTTTACATAAATTGTTATGGCTTTATTGTTTTAAAAACCCAATAATGTTGTGGGTCCACCAGACCCGCGAACACTGGGTGAGTAACGAAAACATGAACACCACACAAGGGTTAAATTTGAATGTAAGACCTGTCACTCAGTTCTGTTCACAAATAACTATGCACCATACAAACAAACACATTTAAGACAGTTGAATTCACAATTAGATTAGATTCCCACCAGCTGGGAATCGAACATGCAATGTTGAGGTCAGTAGTCCTGTTTCTTAATCACAGAGCCACTGTCACTCAAACACCGATGGACAAATGTTAGCCCTTCAACCCAAGTCTGAGTAAGAACAATGGTCTGACTGAAGAAAGTCCTACTGAGAATGAAGCAAGTCTGAATGAAAACAAAGGGCGCAATTTTCAGGATCTTATTCATGTGTGCTAAGACAAGCGGTGTGACATGGAATACGGGATGCTCTGAGTGTACTGTATGTGTAGACTCGGAGCATTCCATTCCATATTCCATGCCACATTTTTACCACACCGCCTGTCATAGCGCTCTGCGCACTGGAGTAAGAGCCTTTATGAAATTGAGAGAAGATACTCGGCTGTATAACTCAAAATATTTGATTTACCATATTTAATAATGTAATGTAATAGGAATGTTTTTGCCTCTCCCTCTAATGCACACAGATACCTTTTAAAGAGTAACTACACCCACTGTCTCAGCCTGTCTCCGCCTTCTACACAATTTTGAAAAAATACTTTGTGGGGTGAGCGAGGGAGAGGGGTGGGGGCGTAGGAGCTGTGTCCATCATTTGCAAAAACTCGGATCAACTGTCAAACTAGACATTGCACATCAAATATGAATCAAGATTCAGTAACTGCATGGCCTATTTCTCACCTCAAATATTTCCAGAAACATATTTTAGTGGACTATTTAGGTAGAATTAGAGAATTGAACAGGACGCCATGTTGTTCCGGTTTAAAAACGTGGAGGCAAAACGAAAGTAACGTAGCCAGAGACCAAAAGAGGGAGACGTCAAGCTCAGGGGGTACTTCCGTCATCAATTCTGGAAAAATATGCAGACCTCGGACCTCAGAAATGAATGGGAATTGAGCTTCAAGTTGCCTTTATGAGTTAATGTTCAAGAGGCTTATTTGTTTGAGCAACATATTTGGAATGCATTTGGTCTAAGCAACGTTTTTACGTATTTAACTCGATATGTTATTCTGCAAATCTTTTTAAAAAGCGATTTTTAACAACATCTGGGTGCGCATTGATGACGTTTTTGTGATTTGAAGGGGGTCTGTTTTCGCTACGAACACAAGGCTATTTATAGTTTATGCATCAAAATGAGAAAATATACAGATTTTTGGCAATGTCAGTTAACATTCCTGATATTTAAGCAGTTGATTCCTATTCTACAGATGATTGTGCTGTGTGGTTTAACATTAATAAACTTTTGGCGCAAAAACTCTGTTGTCCTTCATATGACTTTGAATGTATGAAAAGGTTGGAAAACGAAGTTGTGCTGCATTTGGATGCAGTAATCGACAATCAGCAAACCTTTCTGTGTTCGCGTTTCCAATTAACAATGCACAGTATGTATGAAATGGCCTACTGCATAGTAATTACACTTTCAATTGCTAGTCACTAAACTAGCTTTCTAGCTTGTCAGTGTTCCAGGAGACAGCCATGAAGACTAAAACGCTAGCAATAAACTGCGAGTGGGGTGGCTACTGGCTAGAGGCATTATACCTGCTAGCTAGGTAGCAAGGTTCTTAATCAGAGGCGTTCTTAACTAGCAAACTTTAGCTAGCATGCTAAGTGGCTAATGTAGCCAACGCCAGCCGAATATTGAATGAAAAAGTTTAGCAAACGTTTGTGTGCTGGATCAAAATAACGGCGCTTTCATTTATGAGTCTATGCTTCTATGAAGTGCTGGTGGCATTGAGAGACAGTGACAACGTCAGTTGTCTACAACTGTGTCCTAACCTTAACGCCTGAATCAGCGAGGACCTCTGATATTTTTCGTTTTCGACAACGTCATCACAGAGCGTTTCTGATGACATCGCCTCCCATTCACTTTTGCAGAAGCTTGCCCTCTTCTTTCCTTTACACTCTTTGACGTAGCGGGTCTAACCAATCAGGTGCCGGCTGTTTCCGTTGTGGGCGACAACAATTATCCATATGACGTAGAGGAACCTCCAAAGAAGTACTCTGACATCACGATTGGGGCGGGGGCAGTGGGAGGAGCAGAAATTAAATTTCAACCATTAGGGGCAGCAAAAGATGCTTTTCTACCAGTTTCTTATTATATACAAAATTATTTCAAAATTGTTGAAATAACGGAATGCATGAATAAGTTTCATTTTAAGGTAGGCATACAAACATGTTTACAGCGAGAAAACAAAGTGATCTAGAGTGTAGTTCCCCCTTAAAGGTTGTATCAGCGATTTTTGGTCGAAACATAAATGATCACATTCATCTGATTTTTCCTCACGATCCGCTAGCTGCCCGCCCCATAAGCAGGCCGTCAAAAAACCGCGTCTCTGTAGGCAGCCTATGCTCCGAGATCGTACACAAAAACAAATGGTACTACCAACCACTCAAAACCAAAATAAACAGTATTCCAACCAATCACCGACAAGGGGTGGGTGATACTAATACGCTAATACTCTTATCTCGCTGAAATCTTGACGGATTTACAAACGGTTTGGTTTCTTACAAACGTTATTAACGTGGTTATAATTCTGGATGCTTGAACACTATTTTTTAAAACATAACATAATTGGCTCTGAGCTGGAGCTGGCTCTGTTTGTTTGGGATTTCGCTTCAGAAGTGACGTCACCCAAAATCGCTGATACAACCTTTAAGGTAAACATGTATTTGGGTACAGCAATCTTGAAGCATACCATCCCACTGTTAAAACAAAACTTGAGTGCCAATAGCCAATATACAGTAAGTGAATGGACCAATGGAGTGATTAGCTTTTATTTAGACATCAAAAGAATACCCAGTTAAAGTGGTATTTATTATGCATGAAGTTCGAAGTTTTGAAGTTCAAATGACCAAAAACAGTATAGGCTCAATTAATAATGACTGTATATGTGTTTGAACATGTGTGCGCGCTTGCTTGCGCGTGTGTGTGTGTGTGTGTGTGTGTGTGTGTGTGTGTGTGTGTGTGTGTGTGTGCGTGCGCGAGTTAATTATACAAAAATGCCACATGCAGACACAGTGAATAATGTGTATTTCAGACTTGTAAACTAACTAGTAAATAAGCCAGCCCATGGCAGTGTGAAAGTCTAACTCTTACGAAAAGATTCACAGAAACCCACTTCTCCTCACAGCAATTTATTATTTCACAGCATCTTCTTGAAAAGCAACAAAAATCCATCTATGTCAAGTTCACCTTTTAAGGAGTTCCATCAGCAGAACAATAAACTACGGAAAAGTTGTCAAAAAAGAAGATACAGTGACAATGGGAAGTAATCCATTTTTAGTTCTCAATGCATGGGATATACCAGGACTTTTTTGAAGTTGAGACCTTTGATTATTCAAGATCAGGCACAGAATTGTGCTACATGCACTCTAGAACACAGGAAAAATGAAGAGAACAAGGTGGACTAAATTACTTGTCTTGTAATTTGGCTTTCTGATAAAAAAATAAGTTATCCTAATCCACCCCATCCTCAGTGGCCTTTTCCGGATTTGCAACAGTAACTTGGCATAATTATACATTTGCAACATGAATTGCTTGCCTGAAACATAACTGATTGAACCTGGGACACTTGATAATACAGTTTTTCTCAATCGCTTGGATGCATTTCTGGAAACTCTAACCTCATTCTCTTAACAGTGCCTCAAAACCCCACACCATTAAGGCAATTGGCCAATACACTATTTCACTTCTCATTGTGTTCACACAGAATGCAAAACACTAAACGCAGTTGTCATAGTGTAGATGCAATCCTCATTCCACTTCGACATTCCAGTCAAAACAGATTGTTTTTTTCTCAATTGGCTATGTACATTTCCCATTCGCAATGACACAGTTGTTCATTGGGTAAATCATTGCATGCTAAATACTATGTATAATGAGCATTGTGTTTGTACAAAAGATAAGGCCAACATGATGGGTGATTGGAGTGAGTAACTTCCCTTCACACATTTGAAGAGTAACGGAGAACACATGCTGTCAATTCCATCCCACAGGTGCAAATTGTGAACACAATACTCACAAACATATATAAATGCTAAGGGTTCCAGTGCAAAAAAAAATAGAGCAAGAAGCAGTGTCCCCAGAGGGGCGATTGGTTGTGCAGCAGTGAAAAACAAAAAATACAAAATAAAAAAGTAAAACAACCATACTATAGATGAAAAAGATACATAATAAACATGTTTTTTCTCGTAATTTGTGTGTCCAGGAATTGTTTTACATTGACAGCAACACTATGTACACAATATCTGTCCAGTTTTGATGCAAATACTTTGCATTTTGAGTGTCAGGGTTTACGCAATGATCAGAAGGTGCTATACATTTGGTGGCATTGTTGTAGCGATTGACTGACTTAGTGTCTTTTGACGCATGTGGTTATCATTTTGATTGTTATAGTTTCTTTTGAACGGGTGGTATAGTGTTATGAAAAATGATTTTACTGTTTTGGGGATTGCACTTAGAGTTTTGGGAATGGGGTTAGAGTTTCAAGAAATGCGTCCAAGCGATTGAGAAAAACTGTAATACACATGGGGCCACGTGTATAAAACCCTGAGTAAAATAATGCGTAAAAGAATGCTCAGGGAGAAAGTCGGAAATCTGCTTACGCAAAGTTTTACATTTTCTCCCTCTGCCTTTCTATCACAATGTCACCATATCACACTGACTCCAAACATTGCGTACGTATGGTGTCCAGCGTGTGCAGAGGTACGCAGATTCTCTTATTTTATACATCTGAATTTCTGCGTGGAAGCTCGTTTACGCAGCGTTCTGAGGGCATTTTTCGGCTCAGCACTGTTTAGCCGTGTGGTCCCTGGTATCATAAGAATTATGTACAGCAAATCAAAACTTTACTATATTTTCATATCCCCTTTGTTGACAGTTCCAGGCTGGTTGAAAAAAAAAAAAACAGTGATGGCAAAGTGAGATTTCATGAACCCCTTAATAGGTGGAGCTACAATATCTCACTCACAAGAGGTTGTGCTTGCCATTAAAAACAAACAAAAAACAACAACAAACAAATAAAAAAGAAAGATAAGACATAACGGTCATCAACAGGTTGCATTTTTTGTCTGTCAGCTTCTTTTTCAAAGCATGGCCAATAAAAGGTATTTATTTTATTGTATCTCATTCTTTTAACCAGTATCTTTGTTATCATTTTGAAATCAGTCCACATTCATCCTGTAATCATTAAAAAAAATTTAAAAAAACTCCTGCCTGCCTTTAGATGTCATGTGGAGAGTGCCATAGAGAAGCAGCTTTGTCTTGTTAGGTTAGTGTTCGTTCTGCCTGTCAAGCACAGCCTGTAGGCTCTCACCGTTAACCATGACTCAAAGAGTAATTCACTTATTGATCTCTCTATAATCACTTCCTTTGTAACACATTAGCTTTCATGATGTTTATTTGTACTCATTTTGTTTTTACCTGATTAAAAATACATTCATTGTACAATGTTTTAGCTTGTCCGTTCATCTTCATGTTTTTTGCCCATTCTCATGTCTTTAATTATTATTATTATTATTATTATTATTATTATTATTATTATTATTATTATCTTGGTGGTGTGACGTAATAAAGAGCAGTTGGGCAAATGGCGACACGCTTGAGCTACTCAGCACAGCAGCACAGCACAGGCTATTTCAGTCTACAACACCTTGTCACTGACCAGCATCATATTTCCCATATGCATTCTCATTTCACCTTTCCCCTCCCTTCGCCCATATTCCATAAAGAAAATAAATCATAGCCTCAGTCCATATAGTTCTGCATATTTCTCTTACTCTGTTCACCCCCCCCCCCCCCCCCCCCCAACTACTACCATGTCGTAATGAATTTCTCTGATTATTATGGGATATGATAAGAGACAGTCTTACCTGCGACTGCAATGAGAGCAGTGAGGTGTGTTAGAATGGAGAGAGGAGACATCGCTCTGGCTTCCTGATAATCCACACTCTCACTGGACTGGCACAGGCACTGCTCAGCATCTGACTCCACACGCTCGCGCTCTCACAAAAGAGACACGCGCTCATGCACTCACACATGCACTCTGATTCACTGTCTGAACACACGCTCACACACACATATCACGCACACACACTGTCATGCACTGACCGTGCACTCACGTACGTGCACCCATCATGCTCACCGACACACACAAGCTCATGCACCAACTGCCCGCAAGCACACGCACGGACGCACGCACGCACGCACGCACGCACGCACGCACGCACACACACACACACACACACACACACACACACATATTTACACAGTCCCTGTCACAGTCTAACATATCTGTTTTTCTGATGAACCCCATACACTGACTCTCAGAAAAACAAATTATTCAACAAATTCCATTCCTGTCTTATATAAGCATCTTCCACAGGGTTTGACTTGACTTGCCTTTTAGCTCATCCAACAAGATAACCATTAAAACAAATAAATTAATGCATAGCAATGCCTTCCCAGTCTTTAACTAGGAGAACCAGAGAGAGGGTGTATGGTGTATGGCAAAGTTCATTAAGATTTAACAAGAGCGCTAGCACATTTAAGGCTTTCGCAAGTTTCAACGGACCAAAATGTGAGGTGTTTTCTATGTGAATCAGGATGAGATCTCCAAAGCACCCAATATGTAGGTGGAAGCGTTTGCTGGCTAGGGTGTTGCAACCCTAAACCTTTGCATTCAAAGCTGTGTTTAATGTTAAAATAAACCAATATCTTTCATGTTTCAGCCCAGTCTCCGCTTGCTAGGATGCAAGCTGCTGCGGAGAGATGAGAGGGGACAACGCATTTTCAGAAATAAATCCTAAGATGTTCTAAAACTCTTGCATCTTTGATCTGATATGGGCTTTACAATGTCGCTTCTCTTACAATAAGTACCGGAAATACATAAATTACATACAGAATGCCGCCCGACTAAGGGTATGTTCTATAGTGCACACATTCAATATGGCTACCTAAAGTTATTACCTATAATAACAACAGTAGAACTAGCCCTGTAGATGAATGCTAGGACGGTAGGGCTCAGAGCAGGAGTGAGTGACATGTTGTTAGACATTTTGACATCAGACTGAGTGGATTTGACATTTTGCCTTTTGGTTGCTCCTCGTCAGACTGTTGTCATTAGATTTTCTATGGAGGTTGAGGTCGACATCTACTGGTTGAAACATGAAGTGTCCTGTACATAATACCCCAACATAACATCAGACTCACCAGTTGGCATATATTTTGTATCCCTGGACAATTGAAATTCATGCTTTGTGTTTGGTTTGCTCAAGAGATTCAAAGTTAAATCCAGTAGAGTTAAATCTTCTTTTTCACTATGTGTCCGGATTCCATGAGTTTTGGGAGCTGAGAAGGGGGTTATTTGGGGTGATCACAGTGTTTTTGGACATGTTCTAGGGCCCAACCGGGATAGTCACACTGGGACAGGGCCTTATCCAAATGGTATAGCTCCTGGTCCGTCTTCTGTGTCAGTAATAACACTACTGGCTCTATGGAAAAGTGTGTTTATTACTCCCAGATTGTGTTACGGGTTCCAGTTGAAGTACTTTGGTGAATTCCTCGGCATGTATATTTTTGAGCTTGGTGTGTGTGTCTTCAACGTACTGGCATCACCAGAGGGTGTTGTCCAGCAGGAGCCTCTGATGTATCACTGTGGGAGCTTGGTTCCTAGGTACAGATATGAAGAGCGCTATCATGTTATAGGAGCGTAACTCATCATCATCCCCTACTTGTTAGCCCTTGATTTTATCCACAAATTGCTTTGAGATTTTAGCATGATTTTCTATGCCCACCACTAGCGGCGCCAAAACATCTGCTAGCCATCTGGAAGTAGTGTAGGTAATAGAGCCCACATAGCAGACAATGGTACACAGGGGGCAATTACCTTTGTGGATCTAGGGTAAACCATAAACTTTAGGTGGGGTTTTGGTGGTGAGGTATAGCTGGCAGTATTCAGCATGGTTAATAGCACCATCCCACTTGATTTCGGTCAGGATTTTGACAAGGCTGGTCTTGTATTTAGCTGCCAGGTTCCATTTGCCTAGCCTGACAAGTCTTAATGTCTTGTCTTCTTGACTTTAGTAGGGCCTTGCATTGCGGGTGGTAATCCTCGTAATCGAGGACGACCACACAAGTTCCTTTATCTGCAGGTAAGATTTGGATGTACAGTAGCTATAACTATGTAGAACCTGTGAGGCTTTGTGTTCATGAAATGTGATGTTAGAGGCTATCGTTCTTGGCCTGTTCAAGATGTAAACCACCTTCTCATGCACTTCTTGTCATTCATTACCCAGAAAATCATGACTTGCGGCTTCAGTTCTGGCAGTTAAGTCTACAATAGCAACTTAAGTCAGACTATGAAATTCAAGCCCCTAGCTAGCAGTTTGGGATCACTTAGCAGATGTTTAGAGCAGTTCCTCACCCACTTACCGATTGCCATTGTCTTCTCTGACAGTTTGGTAAACTTGCGTTGTTGATGTTACATGCACCGTGTGTGTTCTCTCAATTGTTTGTGCTTTTTAAGTTGTTGTACTTCCACGTTGATGTCAGCTGGCAAAGGGGATTCCTCACTGTAAACAATGTCTGACAACCGTTTGTTCCTATCCTCCAAATCCACCAGTTTGTGAACAATCTGACCAATCCTGACATTCAACAATGGTCTCCCTGTCCTTTTCAAGATATTAAGCTGTGAACTGTGCTCCTTAGTTGTATACTCGATGGAATCACACCGTGATGTTTATAGTGCAAACTAAAATGGAGATGGTTGCTTGTGGTATCTGTGGTATCTTATTGCCCATAGTTTCCAGGCGTCTGACTTCACCAAGGCATGTCTTGCCATAAAGAGCACTTAGTTGTTTATGGAAGCATATCTGTGTCGGATCATGAATCGTGTTTACAAGAATAAATTTTTTAAATGCTACATGAAATACAAGACATATTCCTTACCTGAATTGTTGGCTATCCCTGTAGCCTTCCTCAGCAGTGATCTGAGCTGGGTGATATAGGGTCAAGTCACTTGTCCTTGCTGTCACTGTCATGCACAATGTAGGCTTCACTTATAGCCTACTCATGATTAGGGAAATAATGAACTATTAGGTGATTAGCAGATTCTAATCATTTAGCAGGCAACTTACAAATGTGCAGAGAAATAAACAGGGGTGCTGCATGGTCGTGAAAATGCGCAAATGAATAGCCTTGAACCCCAATACACACTATAAATTTAAATGCCTCAAAATACAAAATCCCGGACAGTGTCATACTGTAGCTACATACACAACTTGTTTGTGGTATATCAGCACATCCACATTTCTTCACCAATGGAAAAAGCAGAGTGAAAAAGCTCCAATAGACAACTTTACAATAGAATAACTAACTCAACAACTGATTTTTCTCTGAAAAGAGTTTGAATATCATTACTGTACTAAAGCTAATAGTAGTCAGTCTTAAATAGCCATGGCCAAAAAGACTGTCAATACACATTGACACAATACACAATACACCCCCCAATCTAAGACACCAAGATAGTGAAAACGCATAATCCCCAGGAGTGTTGTAATGTGGGGATCATAAGAAAATAACTACAACCCATTTATGATCCATAGTAAGCAATTCCCCAGATCAAAAATATTATTTGCTAAATATACCCTCACCCATCCTACTTATAGTTTTGGAGTTATTATCTTTAGTTATGGAGTTAAATTATCTGGTGCTTTCACTTTTAGAAACGTCATTCTTAATCAAGATTTCATGACCAAGGCTTGCTATTTAGCATGGCGGCTTTGCTCACACAAATCAAAAACACAATTATTGAGATGCATGTCGGCAGCCCAACTCACCTTATAACTTGAAAAGCTCTTTTTCTACTCACTCATTTGAAGGGCATACAACGCTTTCAATAGAAAGTAACAGTTATAGCCAGTCAATTCAGTCTCTCCTGTCCTATACTGCTCCTCACATAGTTATTTATTAATTTTAATTTAGAAAGAAATGAGTGCCCGCTTGGTGGAGGTGTTAAACGTTAAAATGTAACCGCCAAAACCAGCTAACAGTTACCCTACATCATTCGGCATCATCACATGATAATAGACACTTGATATTGGACAACACACACAGGCATATTTCCCAGAAATCTTTTCTTCAGACATATATAAATGACAGGAAGCAACCTTTTCAGCTGCTGATTATCACAGATTCTGTAGTTCCACCAGATACTCAGCTTCATTATCTTAACATTCAACAATTATGTGTCCCTACCCTCAGAGCTGAAAGATTCCAATTTTATGTTCTCTAAATTCACACAAGGGTTATGACTAACACCATTTACCAACTGAGAGAGGATGGAAGAAATGGGAGCTGGCCATCTGGTGAGTCTAAACAATCTGTGTTACTTCCCCCAAATGTCTTTCCTTCCCTAATGAGTAATGCTCACTAACAAGTGTCAATCAGGTCCTGTAGCTTCACTATCCTATGTCAATTTGCCAGGGTGCAGAACATGCTTCCTCCGAGTTTGTGCAACCAGCTGTTGCTCATGTGCAGTCTACAGCCCACAAGCTGAGCTGTGCTGCAAGAGGGCTGCACATCATTCACTGCTGGCGCATTAGCCTGCTGCATGATGGGGGTAGAGAGCACCCTGCTTACTCCATAGTTGACACTGATGGATTATGCACCTTCCCAATTATGACACTGCACATGCCCGGCACTGGCACAGACCGGAGGCCCATTTATTGCCCACGTTATAACTGGAGGTGAGGCTCTGTGTTTATCATTCTCTCCGATTTTTAGCATTTGTGTTCATGTCACGAGCTGATGGAGCTGAGAGTTAGTGAGTGTACTGGGGGCAAGGGGTTTTTATTTATTTCTCTCTCATAGAGGTTGTTCACACTATTGCTTCCAAAGCTTATCCATATCCTGGAGAGACAGAACAAACTGTATTTATCTCATATTTGTAAGAAGAAGAAGAAGAAGAATTTTAAAACTTTTATAAATTGTATCCTGAACAATAGATGAGGCCATTTGGAAATATGAAAATTACCTGATGGTGGCGCTAGGGGAAAGGTCCTGTGGTCACCAAAATCAAGTTGTCTTTCTCTTGAGAACACGTACGCATATGAAAATCATAGACATTCCATTACAATAGGGGACATTTAATGGGAGTCGACTCTAACTACTCACAAAAACATAACTGCTAACAACGGCCTTTAACCGTGACAATATAGCAAGGCCTCTCGTTTTAGTTTTTTTAGTTAACCTTTATTTTACCAGGCTGGCCAATTAAGATCAAAATCTTATTTACAATGACGGCCTCATGCCTTATTCCTTAATAATAACACCAGAGGCGTGAGTCTGATGCCAAGCGTGGGGTGGGTTTTGAACTTACCCCACGGCCGGCATTATAGCTAAGGCCGACTGATAACAGCTTGCTCTTTATTAATGTTCAACAGTAGCCACGGGTGATTCATCATGCTAAACTAGAAAATAACCTTTCTTACCCCATTCATGAATTCATCCAGTCACGTGGATGCTGCTGGCGAATAACAAGCTACTATCTGAGAGCGCACAGCATGCAAGCATGTCATACATCATGGGTATTACTTCAGTCACTGCAGATTGCAAAATAGCTACAGTCTATGCAGGTAATTTTTTTCATATTGCAGTATGTTGCAGAACACGTAGGAAGATTTACATTTAATATTCAAATTTATTGTGAATGTATACCATTTTCAACAAGCGGGTATTGGACCTTATTTTCCTGGTGTTTCTTTTTTTATCTCACATTATAACAGGCACAGCTTTCAATAGGTAATTAGTGTGTTGTTGAGAGCCTTTACAAACTGGAATATCACATGGTGCCAGTAGCTCTTCACTACTACTTTCTACAAATAATAATAATAATAATAATAATAATAATAGTGATAATAATAAATGTATATACCTGTACATGGGGAACTGCATACAATATGCATGGATGGCAGTGAGGGATAATGGTTAAAGGGTAATTCCACCCAAAAAATATGTTTGATTTGTAGAAAAGTAGCTCTCCTGATTAAAATGAGCTCTCAGCCAACTTTCTACCTGTAGTGAGAGCAGAGATATAGACCCAAACTACATGTACCAGGTACATGGTTTACTCTGAATTACAACAGCCAAAGACTCTTGCAAGAGCCCTTATAGTTTATGGGCGGTGTCAAACAACGCCAGTCATACTGAATAATGTTATGACCAGAGCGGAGGGACTGGGAATTTTGCTGCTCGTCTTGCACATACTAGTTCAAACACAACAAATTCAAACACTTACTCATTTCTCATCCCTGTCCCCTAATGTTAACCTTTGACGTTTAACCGAAGTAAACGAGTGGTGTAGCTAGCCTACATGTGGTAACTACTGCAATTCCAACTGAAATGGAAATGTTTGCTACCGGGAAGCAGTCCTATTTGGCAGCGCGTTCAGCGCAGGATCCGGCCGTGTATTCGGGCTCAAAACATAAGCCTTCCACCTACGACAAAATCTAGTAATAGGCTATATTTAAAACATTGCAATTTTCGAAATGCCAAAAAGCTGATGTGTGTCTTAGCTACTGCATGGCAAACAGTAAACAGTTCAAAAATGCAGATTTGCACCATGCCATTAACTTTGCTTCTGTAATCGTATGTTCAAAGTGAAACCGTTCGATTATGGTCAGCACGCTAATGTTAGCTAGTCTACTTTTCATGATCATTGATCATAATGTAGTTGGCATGTTCTTACCGGTTGATTCAATGAGACTGAAAATGTCAGGGAATGAGACTGGAGGCCACTTAGTTGTAGGCTGTCATTTGTCCACTCTGTAACCGACAGCACTCGAGTCCTGTTTGGTTTACTTTGCCAAACATCTTTAGGAATTAACATGGCCTATCAATGTAATTTTCTGACATTATAATAAAATAGCAATGATAGCTAGCTTGATCTACAATGTGTCCCTACAGTCCCTACACAGAACAGTGACAGACGGTCACGGAGCATTTCTTCCCTCGCTGGCTCCTCCTATGTGCCTATGTAATTTACACGCCCACTTGACAAACTAGTCTTTCAAAAATGAGGAAGTGGTAGAGGTATACGTCAAAATGACGTATACCTCTACCAAATTTTCTACTTTATATTCAAATATTTCAGTACAGAATTTTCTTTGGCCAGCGACAAAGAGAGGCTTAATTAGTTACGCCTTGATCTGTTAAATAAGGTTAATGTTGTTTTTGGATGGAATTACCCTTTAAGGAACTGGGCTTGCAACTCCAAGGTTATTAGTTGATTCCAGTGTGCTAACATGAACTTCAGTTTATGTAAAAGCAGGTAAGCTGTGCAAGTCTCTCTGGATTGAGAGTGTCTGCTATATACCTTGCAAATACAGTTTTTTACAATTGGTTACAAGCATGTCTCAATGCTAGACTCACTTTTTCAAAACTCTTCACACTGTTAGCACAACAGAAGTCTATGCGGACCAAACTGTGACTGACTCTTGCCTTGCTTTAACACAAAATGCATTGGTTTAACACAAAAGACATTCAATGACCACAGCTTTCAAAATTCTTGAATTATTTTCTCACTCAAAGTCAACCACCAGCAAAGCTATGTGTATCTACAGCTCATTTTGCAAATGCTTACATACTCTTTTCAAAACTGTTAAATTTAAGTTCAAAACCTAACATACATTCAAATGGACAGCAATTTGCCAAATTACAAACACCTCATTGAAATACATTCAAAATCCTAAAAAAAAAGATGGTTATGGAGACAAATAGTGAAAAATTATTGATTGAAATTATCCTTTTGAGAGAAACTCAGATTGTGTCAAGGAACTCGCGCCAGTATGTCCAGGTAAGATGTGATGTGGTGATGAGGTCTATGTGATGTGATGGTTTTTGAACAACACTGTTTGGCCACAGTAGGGCACAACACACACAGCCATAAAGCCTTTACTGTTGGTATAAAGTAATACATGCAACCTTGAAGTTGCCCTGTGGATTTCTTTTAGAGAGTCATGGAGCTTTAAGCCCATCAGACACCTCATCTTTTTATCTATGTGGACGAGGCTGGGTTCAACTTGGCCAAAACACGCCAACGAGGACAGAATTTGATGGGCAAAAGAGCTACAGTGGGTGTCCCAGGCCAGAGGGGTGCCAATATCACCATGTGTGCGGCGGTATCCTCAGATGGATTGCTGCTACACAGGCCGCTCATTGGGCCATACAATACAGAGCGCCTCATTTTGTTTCTTGATGAGCTCCATGGCAGGCTAGTGCCAGTGGAGGAAAGAGGGGAGGTGAGGCAGTTATTTGTTATTGTATGGGACAATGTGGCATTTCACCACTCCCGTGCAATCACTGAGTGATATGCAGCCCATCCTACTCTGCTGTCGCTGTTCCTGCCGCCGTACTCACCATTCCTCAACCCCATTGAAGAATTATTTTCTGCGTGGAGGTGGAAGGTTTACGACCACAACCCACACAATCAGATGCCACTTGTCAATGCAATGAATGCTGGATGTGAGAACATATCGGCAGAGGATTGCCAAGCTTGGATCCGGCATGCCAAAAGATTCTTTCCCCGGTGTTTGGCAAGGGAGAACATTCGGTGTGGATGAAAACATGTGGCCAAACGCAGGAGACCGGGTGGACTAACATGTTTTGTTTTTTGTTTTGTTTTTTAAGCAAACTATTACAGTATTGACTTTTGTTTTCCTTACAGAAATTTTCATTTACTGTAGTTTATTTTTGAATTACTTTATGGCAAAAAAAAGAAAAGAAAAAGAAAACCCTGGCAAAAATAAAGCACATTGAAGCTTTTCCTGTTGCATTTCTATGACTTCCTGTAGTATACTGTAGTACATTCTATAAAGAGTTACCATTCTTACTGTATTTTGTAATGGGAACTTTGTTTACTGTAAAATAAGACAATGTACACATTTCTTATACTATCAATAATAACAAATATATATATATACATATATATATATATATATATATATATATATATATATACAGTCAAGCCGGAAAGTCTCCCCACCCTTTCACCTTCTCCACGTTTTATTACGTTACAGACTTATACTACAATAGATTGAGTTCATTTTTTGCCTCAAACATCTACACACAACACCCCATAATGACAATGTGAAAAAAGTTTTTTTGAGATTTTAGCAAATTTATTAAAAATAAAAAAATTAAATTTCTCATTTACATAAGTATTCATACCCTTTGCTTTAACGTATTTTTAAAGTATCATATTTCATATTTGGTCGCATATCCTTTACATGCTGTTACTTCCTGAAGTCTGTGACCATCAACATCAAAAAACTGTCGATATCTTATTTTCAGGTACTGTTACAAGCGATACTATAACCTCTCTGCATTTGAATGGATCTCTATGGAAATTGGGGGGTGAGACTAGATTCAGCTGTAAATTACACTGGTACAGTATGGAACACATGGCTGGCTAAATGGCTGTAAGTTATCAAGGGTCTGAGCTATCAAACGAGCCCCAAACCATCACTCTGTTGCCAGATATGGAGTAGATGTGGATGGATCACTTTAAGGGTTGTTTCTCCTGACTTTTTTCCCCATAGAGTTCTATAGGAAAATGAGTCCGGAGAAATAACCCTTGCAGTGATCCATCCACATCTACTCCATATCTGGCAACAGAGTGATGGTTTGGGGCTCGTTTGATAGCTCAGACCCTTGATAACTTACAGCCATTTAGCCAGCCATGTGTTCCAATCAATTTTGGAATATGTCTGTAACGTAATAAAACGTGGAGAAGGTGAAAGGGGTGGGGAGACTTTCCGGCTTGACTGTATATATATACACACACGCAACAATAAACTAGAGCACAAAATTATTTACTACTTCAAAGATTGCCATAAAATGGCTGTAATGCTACCTGTTGTTAGTGTTTTTTAGGTAATTATGTTATGAGTGACAAAGTGTTGCTGTTGGAGAAAACTAGTGCTGGTGTTTTGGTAGAATTATTTGATTTTGACACAAGTATGCAGTGTTTTGGTAGTTTTGGTGCATTTTGGGTGTGAAATTAACTGTAGTGCCAAGCTGCGTGTTGGGACAGACAACAGTGTGAAGAGTTTTGAAAAAGTGGACTCGGTATTGAGACAAGTTTGTAACCAATTGTAAAAAACTGTAAATCATGGTAATCAGCCCGGGGGCTTGAAAAGCAGCAAAATATCCCCATCTTGTGGCTTTCAGAGGAAATTCTACTGAATAAATCTGGTATGACGGGAACCACTCACTTGGTGAACTTGCATGACAAACATATGGCCATAGAATGGCCTTCTCTCTCTATATGGCTAATTATGTGTTGTCCCATGGGACCCCCACCAACTGTCCGCACGAGAGTGGACCTTATCCGAGTGTGGAGAGCTTCACTGCAGCAACTGAAAGTGCTTTTGCTCAGTGATTCCAAACTCTGAGCCCACCACCCAAATAATGACCAAACACATCTTCTGTGACCCCACCACTAATTAGCATGTAAACCAGCACATTTTGATATGTGGAATTTAAATGCGTTTATAACATACAGCAAAAACAACTGCATGGACAGGTGTGAAAGTGCATGGAAAGTTATATTATATATGAAAAATGATTTAATTACAAAAGAATGATACGTTGATTCATCTCACCTTCTCCCGATCCACAACCACTGGTCAAGCTACAGTATATACACCAACCCTGAGAGTACCCACATACTACTATCTAAACCAGCCAATGAGGCCTCACCACTCTGCTGACTTTGCAGCTGCTCTCAGCTTAATATGTCATTTCTTCACAAAAGTCTCTCACTTTTTGGTATTGACTAGGACAAGATCTTCGCCACACCTGTGCAGCACTCTCAGGTAAATATTACTCATGCAAGGAAGGGGAGGCAGGAGATCATTACGGTGGCCGAGACATTCAAAGTGATGCAACATTATCACATGAATGCACATAAACATATAACAAAACACAAATACAACTATGAATACACAACAACAAATAACAAATGAAAATACAAAAGTGTGAAGCAAGAAAATAAATATGAAATGCGTGTTTTTTTTATTTGCAGTTGCTTTGTGTTTTCTTGTCCTTGTGTTTCAGAGATTGTCTAATTTGTCTTGCTCCGTGCTTTCGTATTTTCATTTGTTTTTGGTCGTTGTGTTATCATATTTTTATTTATGTTTTGGTATCTGTTAATATGTTTTCCGATTTTCATTCATGTTGTGATAATGTTGCGTTGCCTTGGATATCTCGGCCACCGTTGCAATGTTGCACCGTTGGATATCATTGCAATGCAAATGTATACTGCCCCCCAGTGGAAAGGTTTTTATTTAGCAGGCAGGATCAGTCAGACCAATGTCTCCTGCACAGCCCTACAAACAAGCAGCTGACCATTACAAATACATTTCAGCATTTAACAGATGTCCTTATCCACAGTGACTTACATAGATACCAATTTCATATACATATATATTATGTTTTGGTATCTGTTAATATGTTTTCCGATTTTCATTCATGTTGTGATAATGTTGCGTTGCCTTGGATATCTCGGCCACCGTTGCAATGTTGCACCGTTGGATATCATTGCAATGCAAATGTATACTCCCCCCCAGTGGAAAGGTTTTTATTTAGCAGGCAGGATCAGTCAGACCAATGTCTCCTGCACAGCCCTACAAACAAGCAGCTGACCATTACAAATACATTTCAGCATTTAACAGATGTCCTTATCCACAGTGACTTACATAGATACCAATTTCATATACAATGCATTTATACAGCTGCATATTTTACTGATGTATTTAAGGTTAAGTAAATTGCTCATTTATAAAACTGACCCATTCAATGACACAGAAACCACTGCATGAAAGTTGTCCTTGGAGGTCATGACCATGATCTCTAGTCAGCTAAACCAATAGTTAAAATATAGTATAGTAAAACAATAGTCCTTTCACACTTTCATTAAGGTCATTAAAAGAGACATGTAAGCTTCCCAAGTGTCAAGTGTTGGCCCAGAGAAAATATCAATTTTATTGATTTTTGCCTCATGTAACACTGGTCTGCATGCTGAGGTTTGAGATCACTGTCCATTGGGCATAAAGGAGGTAAGATTAGCGTCTCATTCCCGGCTTGCAATTTATATTGGAATATTCTAGGTGGCGATATTTCCTTATTTTGAAATGCATAGTTCACACATATTAGATTTTTTTTTTTTTTTATGTGAAGCTTCCTCAATAAAACTTTATTTGTTTTGCAAAGGAAGTATAAAGGTGATAAAAGTGGTTTTGTCTGCGTGCTCAATGTCAGCTTCAAAACACAATTTATGTCTTTGTACACAACCAGATGTACTGTAATTGAACAAAACTCTCATGCGCTTTATACATTATGAATTATTCATACATTATTAATTTGACAGCAGGCTCTTTGCACTCTAGTGAGGAGAATGCTTCAGAGCGGAATGGCTCCCTTGTCCAAACTCCAAACTCTAGCAGTGGGGTTTTTGGAAAGATAAGCCATTTTATTTATTCACTTATTTATTTATTTACCTTTAAAATTGCACCCTTACCCCTGGTTATACTTATTAATCGTTCACCAAAATCCATCCCCGTGTTTTATGGTGACACCCACCCTGCTTGGCTCTTCATTAAATGTAGGTTAAACGCAACCAATGGTGAGATGAGGGGAAAGCAGACGAACGCCTAAATTCAGTGAGATTCACAAAGAGAAAAAGACGCCAAGGCTTTCAATATGCTGATTGTGACTTTCCGCCGATCATAGTCGAGGAACAAGAGTACACCAGGAAATACACCCAGCAGTTTATTGCTGACTCTGGAGGTTCAACAAGTGTTACAAAATCGCATGCATTTGTCAATGCACTATCATACAGTGAGCACCATAATTCATTGGACAGTGACAAATCTTTTGTTATTTTGGTTCTGTACTCTAGCACTTTGAGTTTGAAAGGATACAATGACAAGAGATTGAAGTGCAGACTGTCAGCTTTAATTTGAGGGTATTTCCATCCATATCGGATGAACCATTGAGGAATTATAGAACATTTTGTACATAGTCCCCCCCCCCCCCATTTTCGGGCATTAAAAAATATTGGACAGTTTAACATCATGTAGAATAAAGTAATCATTTTTAATATTTGGTCGCATATCCTTTGCATGCCATGACTTCCTGATGTCTGTGAACCAACAATATCAAAAGACTCTTGATATCTTATTTTCTGGTACTCCTACAAGCGATACTATAACCTCTCTGCATTTGAATGGATCTCTATGGGAATTGGGGGGTGGGAATAGATTTAGTTGTAAATTGGCTGCTTAGATGGATAATTTGAAGGGTTTCTTCTCCTCACTTATTTTTGTCAGGCGAAACAACCCTTAAAGTGATCCATCCATATCTATTGCATATCTGGCAGCAGAGTGATGGTTTGAGGCTCGTTTGATACCTCAGACCCTTGATGACTTACAGCCATTTCACCAACCATGAATTCCATACTGTTCCAGCATAAGTTACAGCTAAATCTAGTCTCACCCCCCAATTCCCATAGAGATCCATTCAAATGCATAGAAGTTATAGTATAGCTTGTAAGAGTACCAGAAAATAAGATATCAAGAGTCTTTTTATATTGTTTGGTCACAGACATCAGTCATGGCATGCAAAGGATATGCGACCAAATATAAAAAATGATGACTTTATTGTACATGATGTTAAACTGTCCAATATTTTTTGATGCCCAAAAATGGGGGGGGGGGGGACTATGTACAAAAGGTTAAATAATTTCTAAATGGTTCATTCAATATGAATGAAAATACCCTCAAATTAAAGCTGACAGTCTGCACTTCAACCTTCCAAACTCAAAGTGCTAGAGTACAGTACCAAAATAACAAAAAAATGTGTCACTGTCCAATGAATTATGATGTTCACTGTATATTCACATTTTCATGTAATGTGCACATTGAATGAGAGTGGTTGTGGCTGCATTTTCAAACACTCGCCTGTGGCTTGTTCTGTTTCCACTGCTCTTGTTCATTCCTGCTGGGATGAGCCATATAATTAACTTCTCCCTGAGGAAACATGTTATCCCTTTCAACGCAGACAACATCGTTTCATTCAGCGTGAGACTTTTTTCAGCCCATTGTCTCTTACGGATTCCGGGACAAACATCTGCACCTGTGGTTTGGATTTAGGCTGAGTGGGAAGAATTGTAACACTTTAAATATGAAAAAAGAGCTCTCTCTTTCACCATCTGTCATGGCAGAACAATGAATGCCTTCAGCCTGGCAGTAGAAAACAAACAGGTTATTGTCAAAAGTGATAAAATGCAAAGTATAAAATTCAAATATAATACAAATATGTGGAAGCACAGATATAAGCAATCTACATCAGGTGAAAACTGTTTTTTTTTGTGCAGACAATCCATCAAAGAAAACATATTGCAGTCCAACTTGAAAGATGAGGTAAACCAATAAGAGACAGCTATAAATGACTGAAACTTTATTTTAAGGTTGTGAAAGTATGGAGAAAGGCTCCTGGATTTAAGATTTTTAAAATAGTGTTCTATGCTTTAACATCAGTACAAATTTAGAAGCAATTTTCTATACATATGGTAGTTTCTAATCATTTTTTACTTGCATTTAAGAGAACCTGACCAGTAATGTGAGATTTCACTGTCTAACTTTTTTTAACCTTTAAAGTTTTATGTGTCAATTGCTTATGCTTTTTTAATGGCAAATATTAGTTTTGAACTTGCTTGGTTCTCATATACTGTATTACCTTTAGGAGGACCACTACCATACTGTGAGTGTTTTGGGTTTTACAGTTCTTTAGAAAACAAACTTTTTACCTTCTGATCAGATTATTTGCTTCCTTTCATCAGATTATTTGTTTCCTTTCATCAGAAAAATTCCAATCCTCTGAGATTTCCCTCACTGTGACATTGTTTAGCCGATGACATTACAACAATAATTACATTATTATTTTAGCCGACAACACTGACTGGAATGTACTCCTGTCTCATTTTTACAGCCAAC
Source organism: Synaphobranchus kaupii (assembly GCA_029718625.1). NCBI lineage: Eukaryota > Metazoa > Chordata > Actinopteri > Anguilliformes > Synaphobranchidae > Synaphobranchus > Synaphobranchus kaupii. The sequence goes on along the minus strand of CM056383.1, from coordinate 4,982,178 downwards.
TTGCTATTTTACAAAATAAAAATTGTAATGCAACCGAAAAGTGTATTAGTTTGACTGGCTCGCTAAGGACAACATTTTTTAACATTTCTCTCTGAAAGGTCTTTGTGCGTTCTTCTATGATGATTTCAAATCCTTTTCACTTTGCTAGAAAGATGACCCCAACCACAATACCGCAACCACAAGATGACCGGTCTCACGGCAGATTTAATGGATTTGGTTCCAGGCTTTTCCGAACACATACCCATTAACGAGCCTGCAACATCTTATTAATATTTTACCTGTCCATGTTGCATCCCTTACGCTCTGTTTTATGGAAGGGTTCACCCGATGTGTCTTAACATGATGTGCTTTTAGTAGAACATAAAGAGGCTCTCTGTAATGGGCCGGAGAGTGCTAATGTAACCCAATAGCCTGTCGGTCGCGTCGGATCGAGCCTGATGGCTGCAGCAGAGCAAACGCAATATCGAGCTGAGGCACATGGGCACTCCGAGGGAGAGGGAGAGAGAGAGAGAGAGATATCTGTACATGGGCCAACTAGAACAGACACATTCATCCAAGCTTTTCAGAAGGAGGCAGGCAAAATTATCAATTCTAATTGTTTCTGTCAAAATGCAAACAACACAATCTACAAAATGAACAGTAATTTCATTTCCAAAGGCACTTGGCCAGGGCTGCGACAACATCTAGACTACCTACTACAACCTTATACCCTCCATGCACCCACCCTGCGTTTCACCACAAATATCTTCTTTCCTTTTTTTGCCACCAAAATGAGAAAGCATGCGTGTTGAGTCACAGCTGTTCCACCCCTGGCTAAGAAAGGTGTAAGGCGCCAGTGTTGGCGTTACCTGTTGACAAGCCAGTGGCTCCCCTTTTCCATCCTGCAGGCCAGTGTTCTCAGTAGCCTGCCCCTCTCTCTCTCTCTCTCTCTCTCTCTCTCTCTCTCTCTCTCTCTCCTCTCTCTCTCTCTCTCGTCTCCTCTCTCTCTCTCTCTCTCTCCTCTCTCTCTCTCTCCTCTCTCTCTCTCTCTCTCTCTCTCCTCTCTCTCTCTCTCTCTCTCTCTCTCACTTTACAGTTTTTCACAATTGTTTAAACACATTAATTGGAACATCAGACACAATGTGCACAACCTGAAACTCATGTACCAACTGCCAAACCAATTCTGCTGAACTCCAAGCACATTTTCTGCTTTAGACTCAGATTCCAATTCCAAACCACACATTTTTCACAACACTACACACAATTCTCTATATCTTGCACACTCTTCCTGAATTCCCTCTCTTGGTGTTCACACAGAACACACTGCCAATCACATTTCTAAACTCCAAAGGCTGTTGTGCAATTAGAAATCAGCAATTTGCTATAGAAGGGTCACAGATGAGCTCCTGGTTTGCTTGGAGAACAATGGATGGTGGCAACATTGAAGAGAGAGGTGAGCAGCAAGGCAGAGGAGTGAGAGTAAGAGGAGGAAGAGGACAAGAAGGAGGAAGAGGAGGAGGAGGAAGAGGACAAGGAGGAGGAGGACAAGGAGGGAGCAGGAGGAGGAGGTGGAGGAGGAGGAAGAGGAGGACAAGGAGGAGCAGGACAAGGAGGAGGACAAGGAGGAGAAAGGAGAAGAACCATAACCTCTGATGAGATTAGGGCCACTGTCATTGATCATGTGGTCAACCATGGTTTGCCCATGAGGGAGGCTGGCCAGATCGTCCAACCCCAACTTGAGTCGCTTCTCGGTTGCCTCAATAATTCGGACTTTCAGAAATGAGCATAGGTAAGAAACCTACTCGCCTTACTGTAGTACTGCATATCAATACAGTATTCAATTAGTGTTGCAAGGACCTTACTGTATTTGTATCTATTTGTATCTTTTGCAGAACTGCAAGATTACCACAACGTGGTGGGAGAGGAAGACTCCTCACAGATGAGCAGGAGACTGCAGTAGTCAACATGGTGCTGGCGAACAATGTCATAACCCTCCGACAAATCCAAGATGCAATCATTGCAGACCAACACTTATTCCAAAATATAGCAACAGTGAGTTTATCCACACTGGACCGTGTTCTCCAAACGCAATTCCATGAGGATGAAGCAGGTGTACAGGGTTCCTTTTGACAGGAACACTGACAGAATCAAGGAGATTCGCCATGACTATGTGCAAGTAAGTCCTATACATTCCACAACTGTGTCCTATCAGCACTGACACATTACTGTATTGTACTACAGTAATCCAATGTTGTCCTTTTTTACAATGTTTCACAATAGCCTATACTCTATTGACCACTCTTGGTGTATAATATTGTCATGTTGTCTGTTTCAGAGATTTCTTGACCTAGATGTAGAAGCAGACCTGCATGAATTTATATTCATTGATGAAGCGGGGTTCAACCTTGTAAAAAGAAGGCGCCGGGGCAGAAATGTAATCGGCCAGCGTGCTATCACTGAAGTCCCTGGCCAGCGCGGAGGGAACATAACAATGTGTGCTGCCATCAACCACCACGGCGTCCTCCATCACCATGCCACCCTGGGCCCCTACAACACTGCCCTTCTCATAGCATTCCTGGACACACTCTACAACATCGTTGTTCAACCAGACCAGATGATGACACAGAGGTGATCAGGTTTGTTGTTGTCTGGGACAACGTCAGTTTCCACCGGGCTGCTCTGATCCGTGACTGGTTCAGGGGGCCATCCTGAAATTTCCGTCCTGCATCTCCCTCCATACTCTCCCCTTCCGCAATCCAATTGAGGAGTTTTTCTCTGCCTGGAGATGGAAGGGTGTACGAGAGGAATCCGCAGACACGGATCCCACTGCTGCAAGCCATGGCGCATGTGGCGATGTGACTGCTGAGGCCTGTCAAGGCTTCATGCGCCATTGTAGGCGATTATTCCCCCGCTGCTTGGCCAGGGAGAACATCGCCTGCGATGTGGATGAGGTCCTGTGGCCAGGCAGGGACCGACGGCAGGATGCAGCCTAGTTGTTTTGTTTTGTTTATTGCCTATTTTCTGTTATCTCTTTCATTTCATCCCGTTTTCATCCTGTTTGCTGTGATTTACAGTAGACTGCACATTTCGGGTACAAATAAAATATTATTTGTTGTTAAAGTATTGTGTGTTGTTTTCTATTTGAGTATACGTAAAAAACATTATATGGTAATACTTTACATCCAACAGGTGAAAGTGTAACACTGAACATGCAAAGGCATAATTCTACTGATAAAGCATTCATATAGTGTTTTCCATTCATACTATAGTGTTTTCCATTCTGCACACCAGTGTTCAATGGGTGCTTAGAAATGTCTACTCATATGATGTATGTGTTTGTCATTTGAAAAGAAAATACCATTTAGTGAAGAGTTAACACTGTTTTGAGGGCAAAGTGTGCTTTTGCAAGAGAAGTGTAGGATTTTGCATTTTGTGTGTGAGTTTTGAGATTTGTGTTTAGGGTTTTGAGAAAGTGAGGTAATCTATCAGGAAATGTGTTTAAGCAATTGTGAAAAACTGTAAGAGAATGAGGTTAGAGTTTCCAGAAATGCATCCAAGCGATTGAGAAAAACTGTAAACATAACGACTCAAAATTGAATACACTTGTTGCAAATGATGTGACCACACCTATAAAAGCCCTTGCCTGGTAAGGGACAATATTGCCCTGCGATGTAGATGAGGTCCTGTGGGCCGACCCCAGCTCGACGACGTGATGCCGCACAATGATTGTGGTGTGTGTGTGTGTGTGTGTGTGTGTGTGTGTGTGTGTGTGTGTGTGTGTGTGCGTGTGCGTGTGTGTGTGTGTGGTATAGTTCCATAAATAAATAAAAAACATCACACCCTGAACATTGTTTTCAATGAGTATTGTTGTGTGTAATGGATCCTCTGTAGTGTTTGCATTGAGTTGTGATACAGTACAGTAGTGTACATACTGTATTTTCTGTAGATTTACATACTGTTCATATGAAACACACAAATCTATGAATGCCCAATACTCTACAGTGATATATTCTGAGAACAGATACTGTAAGGTTTCTAAAAATGTGCTTTGGCAGTTGTGAAAAAAAAGAACATTCCCACACACTGAATATTGTGTTTTCAGTTGTTTTGTTGTAATGTGTAATGATGCGTATAGTGTTTAATTTTTTTGCAGGATTCGAGCAGCTGTTTTGGGTGTGAAAGTTTGAGTTTTGAAGAGAGAAGGTGTGGTTTTGTTTATGTAGCTTTAGAAAAGTGTGTTGTGTTTAGAGTTTTGGGAAAATGGAGGAAAGTTTTGTGAAATGTGTTTTTAGCAATTGAGAAAAACTGTAAGTTAATTTAGGCCCACTTATATAATGTAGGCTACTCTCCTTCTCAGTTCTTGCAGCAAAAAAATTCGATTTTTATTTAGGTTATATTTATTTTTTATTTGGCTTGGTATAAATGTAAGAGAGTCATCAAAATGTTGTCAGGATTATGATAAAAGCTATGGTAAAGGCATCACATCTCTCAGTATTTGATTAGTAATGCTAGACTGCATGGCATATGATGCATTTCATAGATAACTGTGAGAAGTTATGGCTCCAGACTTTAACAATAATGTTCATTTTTATTGCATTAGGTTATAAGCCTGCCACGGTGCATAGTTACATGTATATGACTTGGGTATGTCATATGCACATCTAATTCTATACGGTGGATCACACTACATTCTCGGTGAAGCTGATCTCCTGGATAAAGAAGCAATTTTTCCCCAGCCTACGAGTAGGCTAACCCCAGTAAAATTGCATACGTAGGCTACGAGTTGTTAAGAAACGCGAAGGTAGCCTATCTAAACGTGTGAAGGTATCTAAGTGGAATACTTGCAACTTGCTATAAGAATTCTATCTCATTTTGTAATTATAGCTGGGCTACCTTTCTGCAGAATGCGGTGTCCTGGAATAAAACTATGGGTTTGCTTTCATTATTACCCTGTCAATTACATTTACCCTATCCACGGGTGGTCCCCCTAATGGAACTCGTTGACGTCCCAATTATAGTAGCCTATTCATATTTCTCTGAAATTTTAAATTAATTTAGGCCTACAACTAATTAATTAATTGAATTAATGCATTTTGACAACTCCTGCAGGCTAGCCTAGTTAAAAGGACATTTTACAAATAGGATAGCTGTTCTGGGGAATTTGGAAATAAGGTAATCTGTGCTATTATCTGTGCTCACGTTTATAACAAGTCAAATTTTACGAAAATTTGTTGAGAATTAAACAAGTTAATTCTTATTTTTCAGGGGAGGCCTGCATCTGTCAATACACTACCAAAATGCGCTGATCTTGACTGCATAATACGGACGCGCAGAAATCTGAGCGGTTGGTCTATAGGTTTCTATGGACTGAGCAACACAATGATCATAGCTGACCCTGTACCTTTCATGTTGACAGGAAATAAATACGCCATGAAATAAATAAGAGACGTAAAATGTGTCACATTTGGTCTTCCAAATCCCCCACACCCAAAAAGAAACTAATCAATCATTTGCTCGAGAATGAGCACATCTTTTCCCATTACCGATACAATTGCACTGTAAAATACCAATTTGTAGATTAAAACTGTAGCCTAATCTGTAATAAAACACTATAAACACCACCACGTTGCCAACTAGTATTATCTCTATAATAGATGCATCATTTATCCAATAGCCTACAACATTAGAAACATTAGCCTATATTTTAAAGTGCTTTGCCCCCGCTCCCCAGGTTCAAATGACGCACAAAGCAGCCTACACAAGCAAGGACTCAAAAATAGCTTTAATTGCACTTAAAATGCACATAGAAATCAGTTCATCAGAGTTATATCTCGTACAAACGTCTTACTATCTCGTATAAACTAGATAATATCTCGTACAAACGACTTACTAAGTCGTATAAACGAGATAATAAATTGTATAAACGACTTACTGTATAAACGAGATAGCACTTCAAAAACATTTTTTTCACCTTGCGCTTCAGGGCTTCCGTAACTGAGAGAGGATGCAATATGAATTAATACATTTTACTTTAGAATGATTCTGGAGCACATTGAAAGAGAGCACACACATAGAAGATACAAAACCATAGATGTAACATTATGTCAGTTAATGGACAATTTTTTAGACCATACCGACGTAAGATGGTGGCCAGTAACCATGGTTTTATATCTATCTATATATATATATATATATATATATTATATATATATATATATATATATTATATCATCAGCTACGATTATGACACTCACAGTGGGTTAGAAAGTAGCCTACATGACACTTTTGCCATATGTTCCTATTATATGCTGTACCCAGGTAAGATGGCTGCCAAATTGTTCCATTTCAGAATTCAAAATTACTATTACATTACATGATATGTCACATCTATGGTTCTATATCTATGAGCAACACAGTTCTGTTTATGTTTTTTTATTTTTTTTTACAGACTGTATATACAGTGCCCTCCACAATTTTTGGCACCCCCTGGTAAAGATGAGTTAAAATAAAAAAATCACCGTTTGGTGAATTAGCTTAATCTCACACTGAAAAAATCGAAAAAAAATCCAACCTTTAATTGAAGTAAATTTATTCTGAAAAAAAAAAAAATCCCTCATCAAGAAATAATTATTTTTAACAAAACCACATGTGCCACAATTATTGGCACCCCTTGCATTTAATACTTTGTACAACCTCCCTTTGCCAATAAAACAGCACTGTCTTCTTCCGTAACATCTAAAAAAGGTTGGAGAATACAGAGCAAGGAATCTGAGGTCCTCTCCTTGTGCACTCTCCTCTTCAGCTCAGCCCACAGGTTTTTCAATGGGGGTTTAGGTCAGGGGACTGAGAGGGCCATGGCAGAAGCTTGATTTTGTGTTCAGTTAACCATGTTTGTGTTGATTTGGACGTATGTTTTGGATCATTGTCCTGCTGGAAGATCCAACGACAACCCAGTTTTAGTTTCCTGGCAGAGGCAGCCAGATTTACATATAAAAAAATTCCTGGTATTTCATGATGCCATGTACCATAACAAGGTTCCCAGGGCCTTTGGATGAAAAACAGAAAATCAGCCCCCACAACATCACAGAACCTCCATTTCCTTACTTAACAGTGGGGATCAGGTTATTTTTGGTATAGCCATCCTTATTTTTACGCCAAACCCACCTTGAGTGTTGGTTGCCGAAAAGTTACATTTTCATTTCATCTGACCATAGAACACGGTTCCAGTCAAAGTTCCAGTAGCATTTAGCAAACTCCAGGCGCTTACGTTTGTGGTGAAATGACAGGAAAGGCTTTTTTTCTGGCATGCCCTTCAAATAATTTGTTGGCATGGAGGTGACGTCTAATGGTAGTTTTGGAGACTTGATGACCCCAAGATGCTAATTTCCTCTCTTACCATCCTCCTCACAGTGCGTGGGGGCAAAATAAACTTGGGTCCTCTTCCAGGCAAGTTTGTAACAGTTCCAGTTGCTTTGAACTTTTTAAGTATTGCACCTAACGGTAGATATGGGCATTTTCAGGTGAGTAGGTATTTTTTTTTATAGCCATTCCCTGACTTATGAAGCTCAACACACTTTTCCCTTGATTTGTGTGTTTTCTTATCTTTCCCATGTTGATGTATGAATAAGGGAATATGGCCTCTGTGTCACCTCATATTTATACCCCAGTGAAACAGGAAGTCATGGGATTACTGCTTGAAGGTTCCTAAACACTGATCAACTTTAAAAAGTAAAATTAAATGGAAAAAATGCTTCAGTTACATTTTGTTCATAAGAATTTCTAGGGGTGCCAATAATTGTGGCACACCGTGGTTTTGTTAAAAATAATTATTTCTTGATGAGGGATTTTTTTTCTCGGAATAAATCTGCTTCAAATAAAGGTTAGATTTTTCAGTGTGAGATTAAGCTAATTCACCAAAAGGTAAATTTTTTTATAACCCTTTTTACTCATCTTTACCAGGGGGTGCCAATAATTGTGGAGGGCACTGTATGTGTGTGTATGTGTTCATGCATCACAGCGACACATTTGATACAATTTGTTTGTGTGTGTGTGTCTGTGTGTGCGTACATATGTGTGTGCGTGTGTGTGGCATGGCAGATCAGTCAGAGTCCAGTGACAGGACAACAGCTAAGGGCTGGAATTGTCCTGCATGTTTGTCTATTTAAACGGCTAGGGTATGTAAGGGCGACTGCATTTAGCCCATGATCTGAGCCACTTGTTTCGACTGTCTGACTGATGCAAGTGCATAATGATGTTCCATTCACATTTTCTCATATGGAATCATCAAACAGAGCACACAATGGAAATGTGTACGTTATTGCTGAGTTTGACTTATCTAAAGGTGACGCATTAAAAATGCACAATGCAGTGAAAGGAATGGCCACTTGGTGGCAGCAACATGTAAATGATACAGTTCAGCTGGCGAAAACTTGCCATCACAGACATGGAGAGTGAGTTTTACCTGGATAAAACAACAGAAAAACGGTTTGAAACTCAGATATAAACTCAGTGATGAAACATATGTAATCACTGCAAAAGAATGAAAAAAAAGAGATTATTCTAGGATTGATTAGCTGTTGGCTGTCTTTAGAAATTAATTTGGATACACATGGCACTCATGCACAGCATAATAGCAGAATCATAACTAAAGCAGTGAACTGTTTGTTCAGAATAGAATTGATGGCCCTCCACACTACATCTACATTTATAGATTACTGTCTTGTGCCCACCCCAAGCCCTGCTACCACCCCCACCCCTCCTAATAGTAAATGGCAACAGACAGTTAAAGATTATCATGGTGTAATGGTGTTTGAAAATAAATGAAAGAAAATTAAAAGCAAGATATTTGCCAGGATCAGACACTATAAAGATGCCTTTTGTGGGAAAGGAGTCCTCTTGCAATCTCAGACATCAGGCTATAACAGATGATATGTGACTCTAATTATTTTATCTGCAGTACAGAGGTAAAATGATTAAAAAATAAAATAAAATAATAATAATAATAATAATAATAATAATAATAATAATAATAATAATAATAATAATAATAATAATAATAATAATAATAATAAAAGGTTTAGTACATCTTTCTGCATTTTTGCCTGACTGTGGAACCAACCAGCAGACTACATTGAACAGAGGATTCTGTTCACTCAGAGGATTCTGAGACAAACATGTGTATGAAAATATGAAGAGCATATGCTGTACATACTGTATAAAACAGACCGGTGAGGAACTTGTACACTGGGATCAAAAACAACACTATTGTGTAAAATGAACCTCTTGGTGAGAGTTGTGCATGTTTCCAATTGTGTTTATTTTTATTTTTCACTCCTGCTAACTTCACAATCAACATCAAAGGGAAATCCACATACAGTATGTACACTCTCTATATAACAGGAATGTGAATGTAAAAAGCTTTTTTTGTGATTAATTCTTTAAAAGCTTTTATTAAAGTGAATGTCAAAACACTTAGCACACTTCGTGCAAATATATCAATTGCTACATTTTAGAATATATATTATGTGCTCTGTGTCTTCCTGATGTGAGGACAAGGCAATATTTGGTTTTAATAGAAAGGAAAAGCCTACACATAATTGTCATAGATGTGTTGAATCAGTATGAATCAGACTATCTTGAGAGAATATTTCTCTGTACCTTTCACTGAGCGACGGATTAGGCTTCATCTACCTAGAAACAGTAAGCATAGCACTTTGTTCAGAAAGTGCTGCCAATTCCTTCTGAACAGTGAGCTACATTTTTGGAGCCTTGACCATCAAAGCAAATTTTCCTATTGAACTCTATGGAAAAAATAAGTCAGGAGAAGAAACCCTTCAAGTTATCCATCCATATCTACTGCATTTCTTGCAGCAGAGTGATGGTTTAAGGCTTGTTTGATACGTCAGACCCTTCATTCCATCCATACTGTTCTAGTGTAATTTACAGCTAAATCTAGTCCCACCCCCCAATTCCCATAGAGATCCATTCAAGTGCAGAGACGTTGCAGTATCGCTTGTAAGAGTACCAGTAAATAAGATATTTTGATGTTGTTGGTTCACAGACATCAGGAAGTCATGGCATGCAAAGGATATGCGACCAAATATTAAACAATTTAGGCACACATGGTTTTGTTAAAAATAATTATTTCTTCATGAGGGATTTTTTTTTCTCATAATAAATTTGCTTCAATTAAAGGTTGGATTTTTCTAATTTTTTCAGTGTGAGATTAAGCTAATTCACCAAACGGTGAATTTTTTATAACCCTTTTCACTCATCTTTACCAGGGGTGCTAATAATAGTGGAGGCAATCGCCTGAGAAATGCGCTCCACACCTATGGGGCTTCAGGGCAGGGGGCATCACCAGAGATATATGTTTAGGAGGGCTACTATGGGGGTCTGGGGGCATGCACCCCTAGAAATCTTTTTTCAAAAAAGCAGCCACAAAATGGTCGTTCCCCATCAGTTTTGAGAGCAGCAAAGGGCCTAAGTTCAATAAATAATTTGGCATTGTTGTTGAATATTTCTTTAATTGCTTGGATATACAGCAATAGGGTCAGGCTGATGTAGCTACGATACCACCGTCTATCAACTAAAATGTATGCCCATCAACGATGATGACAATGCCGAAAGACAATGGCAATGTGCATTCTAGTTTGACAGCTTAGGCTATAGCAAATTGCCTTCTAATGCCAGCAGAATTCATTTAGGCCTGGCCTGTAGATTCAATTTAACCAGCAATTTGTTTTTTATTGAAATAAAAAAAAAGATTCCATAGCATACATCTAAATGTTCACGTACACATTGATTCAATTTTCACTTGTGATCACCCTTCATGAGCAGGAAAACATGTTGAGACGGGGGATTCCCTCAGAGTTATAACATTACTCTCATATAAGTTTCTCCCTATCATTAGAAAAAAACCTTGCACTTCTGTAGCTTTATCAAAATATCCTAACTTTTAGAGTCAATTAAGTTACCAATGTACAGTAGCTAGCTAACTGTAAACTATTATCTGTCTGTATTATACAGGCTATCGCATTCGCCAACTGCGAACATAAAACCAGAGAGGCTAGCTATGTTGCAGATGGGTAATGGGTTCCGTTTCAAAATGTATTTATAACAATAACCGGGAAGCTTCACAAATTCTGTTTAGGCATTTTAGGGGAATAACTAATAGGCTATCTCATATAAACCTAAAAATGAACTAGTAACGTTAGGCTATATAGGAACTGGACAGGCGAGAGGAGCCAGGAGTTTCAGCAACTAATGGTAATATGGTTCCCATAAGAAACTCTTGCGTTTTTCTACCAAACTAAAGGGGTTACAGTTATATTTTCAACACAGTTATACCCATAATACATATACGAATAAGAATCAAAGCGTGATTTTACTTTATACTAAGTCGAGTTGTTTTACACATATTTACACATATTTATTAGTCAACAGTACTAGACTACTCTGGCTGGTCAACATGGCTGGCCTCTGGCTGGTATGATGAATAGCCTACAAGGAGCATGCATGTTTAGTTTGAACTTTTTTTTTTCTAGTCTATGGTATGGATCCAGATAGCAGTAGCACATGAGAGCAGACCTGTGGAGCAAACGCCTTCGTAGCTAACGTTAACAGTCCCTGAATGTTTTAACCTTCTAGAATGAGTGCTTACACAAACGTTAGCCTACTGACATTCCATTAGCTAAGTAGCTTATGTTGTTACTGAACTTCACAAGCTCAAGTACCCATCCAGTAGTGATTGTTACAGCAGCATTAGAACATTAACTTCTACAACTTACTTTCGTAGCGGTTGTAATGGTTACACAGGGACATTTTGGGACTCTGGCTTTCTGATCATGAGTGGGCCCCCTGCGGAGTCGTTCACAATTAACACTCCTGATCAGACTGAGGCACAATGGACTGCCTGTACACATTCTTCATGTGACTCTGAGATGAACACAGACTGCTTGATCGATCAGGCGCCAGTTTGGGCGTCTGACATCACTTACGGAATCAGGACTGGCCTCCCTTTGTTACCGTTAAGTATTGAAACGCACTGACATCAATTGATAGGTCAGCATAAAATCTGTACTACCCTGTTGAGGTAATTTTACTGCTGGTTCCTACTGTTGTTTGTATTTTGTTTTGCTATGTGCATTTCGGTCGGGAATAAACAATTTCCCTGACCTTATAGTTTTACACCGTTGAAACTTTATATGTATGAGACTGATAAAATGAGCTAACCACAAAATATAGTTTAGCGTGTCATTAACCCATAACACAAACTAACCTTTGTTAATGGTAGGACTCTTAGCTTCTATATTTAGCTGTCACATAATTATCATTTCCTCTGATTAAGATTAAGTCATAGAATGTTATATCCATTATTGCTTCTATTTTTCACATATTCATAGTTGTAGCCAATAAAACATATGTCATTTTTCCAACCCATTGTCGTGTCTACGTTATTTCACTAAGTTGGGCTCTACTGACGTATAGAATTCTAATTGAGTGTTGAACTTAATTAATTCTGAATAAAAGTGACCAAACCTCACTACACGGTCATTTGAATCTTCTTGTTTTTTTCCTTCTCTTCTGATAACCGGTGGGGTAAATCCTTTTCATTTTGACAGCCATCCATTCATTCAAACAAACTGTCGTGCTACTAACGACATGGGGCCCCGTCTAGGGGGGTTTCCGAGTAGGCTACACACTGCACTGCCCATCGGATGTTTCAAGGGGGTTCCCACATTTTTATATTGCCATTGCCGTAGGACTAATGTGATCAGCCTTCGGGAGGCCCCCTCAATGCTCCCCGCAGTGTTTCCCTTATATGCACCGGCGTTACGCCGCTGCTGAAATATGACCGCCGCTGCTGAATTATAATTTTTTTAAAACCTTTTTGTAAACAAAACAAAACAATCCACTCTCTCCCCTTCAAAATGCTGGAGTAAACGGCCTTCTAAACATTTTAGAGTAACGTAAAAACGTTTTAAACGTAAAGCGCTTTCATGGAAAAGTTGCTGTCATAAACTCATTTGAAATGCGATTGTGTCCAAACTTTCTAAGCAAAGCTAACTTTCAGCAACGTCATATAGGTTATGGCCATCAAATGCTCTGTCTTATCTCTTTAGAAACTATATTATTTTGCGCTACGGACGCTTCATATCCAGGTCAATTCACACACTTGTGAGTAAAGCATATAAACGAGAAACTTTGTGCTTACCTAAGTGTAGGCCTATATGATAATGTCAGCACAATGATTATAACAACAAACACCGGGTAGATGTCAACAAGCAAGCAATGTTGATCACAGATTCAGGATTATCATTCGCTGAAGGGAAAACAGTCCTACGACTTCACGTGAGTATCGCACAGTAACGTTAGCTACAGCAAACGCAATCATTTGATAGGAATACGCAAGTAAACACATATCTGTTAAATAAACAACATTTGCAAGATCCATGATACGTTTCGTTTCGGTAAAAGTATTCCACATGCACCGATTGTTTATCTCTTCTTCCTGGAGGCGGGCCTTACTATGCGCGAGAGTATTCTATAGGTCTTGTCTCGAGGGCCATCGTGACGCGCGAAAGCTGTCAATCTCAGACAACTTTGACAGATTCCCTTAAAGAAACGTCATAAATGTAAGTTATTTTATCATTTAAAATGTCATTACATTAAGTAAATTAACAATGTTTAATAATACAACAGTGTGGTGATGCAAGTTAATTCTGGAAAAAAGGACAGTTAAGAATGAATAATTGGAAGAATGAATGACAGCTAGTTAGCTGCTAGCAACACCCAGTGGACGTAAACGGTCACCCAGTGGGTGATATGGGTCACAGTCATTTAGCAGTCTAGCTAATGATATAGGCCTACGTGAAGCAAGTTGTGTAACGTTGACACAATTTGCTTCATGTTAATGGACAGTGCTAGCTAGCAAATGCAGCTGTTCTGGCGAGAGAAGGACATAGATGTACAACATGTTGAAGTGCTGGGCTGCGTTCGGATCCAAAATGAATGCTTTCTTCCTGTCATTACCTTCCCTGTTTGAATCAAGGGAAGGGAACGACAGGAAGAAATAATTAAATTCGGATCTGAACGCAGCCCTGTAGTCATGGCGGGTGTAGGATTATGGGGGGACACGGGGGACAGGGTTGCCAGGTCTTGCTGAAATTTCCAGCCCAAAATCAGCTCAAAACCCACCCCAAATGTCCTAGAACTAGCCCAAATATAATGATGTTCCATTTAGGTGTTTTAAAGGGATACTTCAGTTTGGCTAGCGGTAACCAAAGCCATAGGCTGTAACCTATACTGGCTGTAACCATTTGTTTTCAATAGCATTGCTACAAAATGCAAACAAGCTTACAGTGGACGTTTCTCAAGAACCTTGGGAAGTGCGATATCAAACCCCAAATATAAAAAGGAAGTATTAATTTAATAGAGATCATATTTGAACATTCTTTATTTCCCTCCTTTTTTGTTAGTTTTAACAGAAAAATTTATTGAGTATGCCTATTTTAAAATGTTTTGAATGTTGTTACTTTATTCAAAAAGAAACTATGCTCAGAGCAACAAGAAAAAGGTTAATTCAGTATGTACTTTAGAATTAATTTTATTACTGTGGACCACCAATAGCTGAAACTAGCTTTTCTCATCTTCCAGTGTCCTCACTCCTCACCTCAAAATCTCCCTCTGCTCCATCTTCCTATCAACATTTTCTTCCTTCACTCTGTTACACAACTCTATTCCTTCTTTCCTTCTCTCCGTTCACAACCGTAATCTCCGACTAATAATGCAGTTCAATAACGTTAGAGTGCGTGATTAAAGAATTAAATAGGCTATTCGCTCTCTCTTATGTCTGACTGCCTCCCAGAGCAGAGCAGTGGCAGCCGGGCCCTGCCCCACCCCCTCTCCCCGCCTCCAAATTTTGAAGTGAACGTAGTACGTAACGTAACGTAACGTAGCTATCAACGCTTTAAATGACGTGAATTCAAACCGCACCAGGCATCACCCACTTGCGCTCTCTCTCTCTCTACTGCAGCCCAGCACGTTACATGCCTATCTCTGTTCTCTGGCCTGAGAGGTTGCCTGATATTCAACACATATTCATAAAACGCTCAAATAAAAAAAAATTCTGTCACTTTTGGCGACCACGGTCAACGTTGAAAGTAACCCAAAAAACCGCACACTGCGACTATATAATTTTTACCCGCGACTGCATTTTCAAACTAGCCCAATTTGGCGGGAAAACCGCGAACCTGGCAACTCTGACGGGGGACGTGTCCCCGCCAATGTTTGGAAAGAGTCGAATTGCCCCCCCCAACCATAATTGATCCCTCTCCCATGTAAAGCTTACAGTCAATAAAGGCTGCAACAATGGTAAAAAATGACTTAAATTTATGCGGAAAAATATGTAACGCCCGTAAACATAGTATGAATTATCGACCCACCCCCTCGCTACTTCAAACAGTAGCAGTGGTTTATCTCATGGCCACAACAAGTTCGAGTTTATGAAAGCACAAATGGGATATGTAGTCAAGAATTAGAGGTGTTTGCTCAAGCCAATAATACTATGGACTTCAATTCCCATAACCCAGTGTTTTAGCCAGTGTTTTTTGTAACGTTATGGATGTGTTATAATCAGGTTGGTTGTAATGGAGAAGTCAGACCGCAAAAAAAGACGAGAAACTTCATGGAATATGAAATTGAGATGCTCGTTACGGGAGTAGAGCAGATGGTTTGTTTGGTGTATAGGCGGCCTTTGCTACGTTTCACCTGAAACGGTCCTCTCAACTGAAAATCAAATCAAAATCCCCACAGTGAATAAAAGAACCGCCGGCCCAGAAGTTTCCCCATTCAGGTAGGCTAGGCTACCGTAGGCGCTGTTCCTAACCTAGCTAACTACTCCTTATTTTTCTACAGTCTATGACTTATATATACATAAAAAAGTACATGTTTTTTTCATAACAACAAGCAATGTATTACAGCCGTGAGTGCAATAACGTTAGGTAGCACTGTGGAAATGTCGACGTTGCTGGACAATTGAATAGAGAATTTCTTCAGGGTTTATCAGAAAACAGATTTAGCTTCTTAAATGTAGGCTATTTGGTTTCATAAAATGTTTATTTTATTGCCCTGCTGTGCAACATGAGAGGCTGATGTATTTGCAAGCCGCAACACTGTAATTAGCCTAATTTAGAAGTTCAGAGAAATGTAAATACCATAATTGGGATGTCGACGACTACCACTAAAGGCAGTGGTTCTTAAACTCGGTCCTGGGGCCCCCTGCATATGCTGGTTTTCGTTCCAACCACAATTGCAATCCCAGAATTTGAACAGGTTGTTGATTTTCCTTAATTAGGTGTTTTTCATGTTTAGAGGGATTATTTCCCTTCTGAAGCCACATTATGTTAGCAATAGCTATGCATGTCATGAATAATAAAAGTCAAATATTCACATTGTGCTATATTGCAAACAATTACAAAAAGAGAGGTAAAAATGTTTTAACTGATCAAATTAAACAAATTAAAGACTGAGGTGAATCAATAGGCTCCTAATTGGTGAAATTGTGGACACATTGACAACTAAAACTAGAGACTTGGTAAATAATGAACAATTCAAAAGACAAAGCAAATGATAATGAGCCAAACCTGCATTGTGTTAATAAGTTTAAGGAAAAAATTAAGGAACTTAAAACACAAGTGTTCAACTACTGAATTAGGAGCCTATTGATTCACCTCAGTCTTTAAATTGATCAGTTAAAAAAAATGTTACCTTGTATTGTTTGCTAGATAGCACTGTAAGCACAATGTGAACCTGGCATAGTCTTCATGGTATGCATAACTGTTTCTGACATAATTTGTTTTAAGAGGGTAAATAATCCCTCTAAACATGAAAAACACCTAATTAAGAAAAATTAACAGCTTGTTAAAATTTTGGGATTGCAATTGTGGTTGGAATGGAAACCAGCATACACAGGGGGCCCCCAGGACCGAGTTTGAGAACCACAGAGTTTAAAATGTTATAAAATGATCTTATCCATTAATGTACTGATTAGCCTACCATGGCTTTAGATTTATATGAAAGCATCTCAAATCTCGCCTAGTGCTTTGAAAAAAATAAAATAAATAAATCTTCTCCAAAATGTTCATAAATATAACATTTTATTTTAGGAAATGCCCTGGGTGAGGTTGTGTAGAAATGCAGGAAATTAGTTTTAAAAGGCTACAAATTTTCTAGGGGGAGGACCCCCAGACCCCCCGATACTTTGTATTGCTTTGCTCATGGGAATGGTTGAGGGCCTCAGTCCAATAGTCATGGTTTACTACTGTTGGATGGTATATTATTAGTGTCCACCTCTATTATCATCACAAAGAACATTTACTGTTTGTGGTCCCCCCCAATATTCAAATGAAACCTACGCCCCTGCCTGTAGTTGTCCTTGTTCTGTATGTACTTAGGCCTCAAGAGCCCTTCTGGTGCCGGCAGACACATAGAAACCTCCCGGCAGGGCGCGCTTTGTGAGCGCACAAAAATGTATTATAGGAATTTAAAAAAAAAAAATATATATATATATATATATAAGTGCTTCACCTCCGCTGCTACAACTCCATCCTAGGGGAAACACTGCCCCGTCTAGGGGGGTTTCCGAGTACACACTGCACTGCCCATCGGATGTTTCAAGGGGGTTCCCACATTTTTAGATTGTCATTGTCGTAGGACTAATGTGATCAGCCGTTGGGGGGCCCCCTCAAAGCTCAGGCTGCCTTGCCTGTCCTGTTGCATCGCCTCTGCAAGAAACCCGTGGCTAAAACAGCTAAAAACAGTAGCCTAGAAAATGACATCATTAAAAATGCTTCTGTAATCAAATGTTCAAAGCGAAACCGTTCAATTATGGTCAACTCGCTATTGTTAGTCTACTTTTCATGGTCATGGATCATAATGTAACGTTAGTTGACATGGTGCTTTACCGGGTGATTCAATAAGGCAGATGAAGATGTCAGGGAATACCAGAGACCACTCCACTATGTAACCAACAGCACGCAAGTCCTGTTTGGTTTAGTTTGCCAAAACATCTTTAGGAAATAACGTAGCCTATCAATGTAATTTTCTGACATAAAATAGCAATGGTAGCTATGATCTTGATCTATGATGTGTCCCTACTCAGAACAGTGGTCTGACGCAGCATTTCTTCCCTCACTGGCTCCACCTACATGCCTATGTAATTTGCACGCCCACTTGATGCCACTGTAGTCTTTCAAAAACGAGGAAGTGGTAGAGGTATACGTCACAATTACATATACCTCTACCAAAATTTCAACTTTATATTCAAATATCTCAGTACAGAATTTTTTTTTGGCCAGCCACAAAGAGAGACTTAATTTGTGCCTTGATCTGTTAAATAAGGTTAATGTTGTTTTTTGGGAGGAATTACCCTTTAACTAGGAGTTATTTGATCAGAAAATAAATATGACAAATAAACAAATAAATATGCCATGCAATTGTTTCAGTCACATAGGCAAATAATATTACACACATTTATATAATTTTTGCTGCATAAAAATATTTATATAATATATTATAATATAATCTATAATATAATATTTGAAGACTTGAACAAGAAATTAGATTGAATACTTGAACAAGAAATTAGAACATGAGGGCCTATTTAAAGGGAAATTAAGTTTGTATCTTTTTGCTTCCCGTGGTAATTACATTTACATTACAGGCATTTAGCAGACGCTCTTATCCAGAGCGACTTACAACTTTTTAGCATTTCTTTTACATATATTATCCAATTATACAGCTGGATATATACTGAAGCAATTCAGGTTAAGTACCTTGCTCAAGGGTACAACGGCAGTGTCCTACCTGGGAATCGAACCTGAAACCTTTCAGTTACAAGGCTAGTTCCTTAACCATTATACTACACTGCCGCCCCACAATAGTAATACTTGCTATTGCTAAATGCTGGGCCTAAATGGGCTGTAATCTATGTCCTGTTCTTGTCATTATATATTCATATTTGCAACAAAGTCACTATCTGTGTAACCACTAAAATTAGCTTTGTTTGTGGCTAGCTAGCTACTACAAGGGCGAAGGTGAAGAAATGTGAGTGCAGTGGATTTGCCGTGTTTTCTGTTGAAGTAACGTTATAGCTAAAGCTATCCTGCTAGCTATGTTAGGCAATTAGATGGCCAAAGTCGAGTACCTTCAGTGTGCGGGGTGGAGGACAGAGGAGAAGACTTCTTTGATTGTAAACACAGGACCACAGCAAGGCTTAACATCCTGCATAATGCACCTTTCACAGAATGTTGTTAGAAACAAATGCAATCAGTAATCAAATTATTTCAAATAAGCCTAAAAATAGGCCTAGCCTATCAGGAATCATTATAGTAGCCCACATATCACATAAAAAAATAAACATAAAAAAAAACTATAAAAAATGACAAATATACACCTTGGTGTTTGGATAGAATCATTATCTGTTTAGGGTTCATTATTTGTGCAGTTCCGGATATAGTATTCAGCTTCGGAACTCCTAATTCATATGTCCGTTTTCTAAATAAAACTGAATTTTACTTAGTTATTAGTAGATGAATGTTGATTATTAGTGTAGCCTATTCTGAAATCCCCATATACTCTGAGTCTGTGTTGTATGTTTTGTTTTAAAGCTGTGTGTATGCTAGCAAAAGAGAAATGCACTTTTTTGGATGTGAGCCGATTTGTTCACTGTTAACGGTCGATTACAGACAAGAAAGAATATGTTTCCTCCAAACAATTCAACAGTTTTAAATGTAAAGTGTGACTTTTTTTCTAGAGTACTGTTTAATTGTTTGATGCATTCTGAAACTGTCAAGAAAATAGACTACAATTGATTAAGTAAATAGCACAAACAGCTAAATACACTGTATTTATACCTTCAAATTCTGCATTCTAAAACCAGCAGTTCGGCCCAAATTCTGTTTTCAAAATAAAGTGGCTTATGACATAAACCAATCAAAGAGATAGGTCATGAACCAATCAACAATGAGATTGACCTTGCCAGTTCACCAGTTAGAAATTTTACCAACAGTGGTGGAGAAGCGACCTGTTACACTGGCGCTATTTCAGACAAATAAAAAGAAAAGGGACTTGGATAAAGCTTGCTCGAAAACTAGAGTAAAGGTGCTCATTTTAGAAGGTGGCGAGATGTTCGGGAGCAGATTGGGTTAAACAGAGATGGGGTTAGCTCCCATATTCTACTGGACAGGTAGGTCAAAAGTTTCAACACTAATTTACCTGGACTTTCTACTTTCCAACCAATTGTAATTACCTATAATGAATAGTAGCTAGGTTGCTGTTATTGAAAACGTTACTTCATTCAGCAGCTAGTTCTTGGAAGAAGGAAATGTTTGCTAACGTTATATGTCGTATAGATTGTGTTAGCTAGAACTGGCTACTCTGCTATAACCATGCATGCCAGCTGTAGCCAGATAATACCTGGTTCAGAATAACGCTATACCCAGTGTGATGCAACAGCTCTGTAACAACAGAACAGATTCCGTTGTTTTACCTGGACCCTTGTAGCTGACATTTTTACTGTATATGTTAGCTATACCAGTCTGTAATCCTGCAATCGTATCCAGGGCCATTGCTAGGAATTCTGGGCCCCCTGAAAGAATATTGGTGAGGGCCCCTGCCCCCTGACTTTTCATCGCCAAAGATCAATTTTACACAACTTTTTTTCGTAGACTAAGTATGTATTATAATTTTTTTTCATTTTTCTGTTCCTCTATGTTCTTGACAGTGCCTGACGCAATACACCCAATTAGTTTTCTACTAATTAGTAGTTGTTTCACTCAACAAAGAGTCACTGGGTATTATTATGTAAAAATCAAGCACCTGGTGCAACACACCCAAACTCACTGGAGTAGCAGCACATAAAGGTTTAATTGTTCAATTTCATATTGCTTTTGTACACATTTATGGTTATGTTTTATGGAACAACTGATAATAAGAAACTAACAAACTAACCTACCTAGTCGTGGCATTAACATAAAAAAAATCCAAATTGGCTTATCAATGCCATAGCTCTAGGCAAACAGCTTCACTTTATTACTGTATGAGGAGGGCAAGCTGTAAGATTAGCCCCTGCTTAACGTTAACAAGACTCATGTCAACAGGCTAACATAGCAGTTTAGTTTTAGTAAACACTCATGTAAGAATGGAAAAATGTGTCCTGCTGCTACTGGATTTTTTTTGACAGCGTATAATGTTTGGCGAATTATAACCTTACTGATATTTTCTGTGGATGATATTTAGTGGATAATTTAGTAATGTCAGTCTTGTCAGGTGATTATTTTACACTGCTGACCGCACATAACGTTAAACGTTAGTGTCATTCGGTTAACGTAGTAACGTTAGTAGCTGGCTAAGCCCCAGGCAGCCACAGGGAGCATGTACAGCTAGCTTAATACTCTCACCTTTCTTCGAAAAAAAATCTGTTATGTTCTGGGCTCCTGATGTGCTGCTCCTGGCCTCTCTTTCCTTCTTCTCTACTCTTTTTTGGCGTCCCGGTTTATGTTTCTGTTTCGGCATTGCACTTCTCTATTAATAACCTGCTGGGTGCTGCTGCAGTTAGGGAGCAATAATGTTACGCGCAAATTCTCAAAAGAGGAGCGAACCATGGAGCAAACCATTTTTTTAAAGAAGGAAGTTTTTGCTTGGAAAATAGAAACTTCTTTCATCAATATTGCATGATTTTGTGGCTTTGTTTTAAGTCTGATGCATTAGTAAGAGTATTAGTTAGGCCTATGCATAATAATTTAGTTTTAGAAAGGGGGGCCTACATAATAGGCTACTGGGGTTTTTGTGCAAATTTTGTTATGCAGCAACAGAGCAGCGTATATTGTGGGATGTAGGCCTACCAGGTTCTCTGTATAGTTAATCAGATCAAAAACGTAAAAAAAGCCAAGTTACTCACGCATAGCCTACATAGCGCTGTCCATAAGTTCTTAATTCCAACTTGCAAAAACTAGGCCTGCCTTTAAGTCTTGATATCAAATTGTGGCCAAGTTACAACTAACAATATTGCCTATCGTAGCTCACACTAAATAAAATAGCTCTATTCCAAAGCAATGCTATCCAAACTTTCCTAAATTATTTAATGCAACTTGGCCCTGTGTTTCTTCATCTTTGCATGTGAAGAGATTGTGCCTCATGGAACAACATATGATTTCAATGAATGTTTTTAACAGTTGATGAATAATTACACTCCAGAAAGGATATGGTTGTACTTTGTTGGCAAGTTTACTTTAGAAAATGTACAGGTTTTAAAATGTTAACTGCTGCTACAGCATTCTTTACAATTCACAAACAGACATTTATATGAAGAAACATCATGTACAATAGAGAAAGGGGTGATGAATAAATAAATGCAGATAAAAATGAATAATATTTTTACCTAGAAAATAGCGTACATAAAGCATTTTTACAAACGTATCCAGACATGTTTGTGGGTCAGATGGTGGCAAATAAGTAATAGTACCAATTTTCTTAACATAATAGTATTTATGATATTTGCAAATAGAATTTTGTGAACACAAGGATATCTATGCTCTGTAGGACCACACAGGTTTTGATAGAAATCCAAATAAATCAATAAATACATAATAATTATAATTATAATAATAATAATACATTTTATTCATTCTGTGCTTTTCATAGACCCAAAGCAGTGGATGCAGACAATTGTTCAAACATGCCCTATAGTGTAGTAATTTTTTCTGTTTAATTTCTAAGTGCAACACATCTGAATCAGAGTATTTCCACTATAAATTATTTACATTTTGCAGTTTGATGTGGCACATAGTTTCAGTGACCACATTCTCTTGAGATGGTAAGATGAAGAAACACAGGACCAAGTTGCATTAAATAATTTAGGAAAGTTTGGATAGCATTGCTTTGGAATAGAGCTAGTTTATTTAGTTTGAGCTACGATAGGCAATATTGTTAATTGTAACTTGGCCACATTTTGATATCAAGACTTTTAAAGGCAGGCCTAGTTTTTGCAAGTTGGAATTAAGAACTTATAAACAGCGCTATGTAGGCTATGCGTGAGTAACTTGTCTTTTTTTACGTCGTAGACGTTTTTGATCTGATATCACTTATTTTTTATAGCTAACTAATGATGAATAATGCATGAAGATAAACACGGAGAGAGACAAGCATTCCAAAGAAATGTATGCAGACATTCGCTTAACCATAACGCCCTCTATTGACAAGAATGAGAACAGTTATCCTATTACAGACAGCACACAATTACATTAAAAGAGTTTGTAGATGAGCAGTATTTAATGTGTAGTGAAATACAATGAACAGCACCACCTGAGCTATGGATCATGAAGAAGCATGTAAATGAATGAACCAAGTCTACATGGATACATGCATGCACAATAGGCTAGACGCAAACACATTCTAGCTGAAAGACATACACCCTAAATACCTAGTACAGCCTAAATAGTTTGCATCAGTAAAATATGGAAATACAGTTTTAAAATAGGGCTATTAGTATTCTATGAAATACATTTAATATTAGGCTATTCAACACTGGATTGCCGGATGCGTAACTCCAACCTTCCATGTGTGGGCTACGAGCTAGTGAGTTTCTGCACAGCAGAGTTTTTTTTCCGGTAGTGTAGAACGTTACCTGCGGGAAATGTTTTGGTACCGGACAGCTAGGTTTAGTTTAGTTTTCTGTAGTGCAATGAATGTAGGCTATAATGCATGTTGATTCGCTTCGTAGTAGCCAAGCTTGTTTCTGCTTCCTGACGAAAAGCAGGAAGTAACGTTGGCGAACAAGCTTAATTGGACAACGCATATTTCCCAGGAATCTTAGCCAGAAAGAAAACAGTAGATACTACTAAGAGAGTACATACCAGAGATGATTATTCTTATTATTATTATAATTAAAAGTGTTTGCAGTAAGCTACATTATCAGCAGAGTAGCGTAGACTAGAGCCACATTCGGAGGCTATCTATTTATAAGTGACTAACCATGAATCAGATATGTTTGGGGAATTGGCGGTTTATAAATCCGATTGCTTAAAGGCTTGCAGCTTAAAAGAGGCTATCCTCAATTCTTAATGTAGGCTATTATAGTAAATTCTTAATTTTCCTAGTAGTTAATTTTATGGTGACCTTGTGTTATGTGTGAAAAGGATAAAGTGAACAGAGCTGAAGTGAAGAAATTAATGAATAAAGAAATGTTGGCCAAGGCAAGGGGTTTCCACAGTCAGTCAGTCATGACCGCAAGAGCAGAGCGTAACACCCTCCGCAAACCAGATAAAAGCGAGCGTCTGGTTTGGGGAGGGTGTGATGTGATATAGTACAAGTGAAACATTGAACAGTTAATATTGGAAACCTCTTTTGCCTTTGCAATAAAAATACGCTAATGTGTCAATGTGAAAATAATAACTGGACTCTGCTGGACTCTAACCCACAATCCACTAAGCCACAGTAGCTTCTTGGAAAGCATGAAGCCATTAGCTATATTAACATTAAAAAACATCAGTATGAAGCGTTTTTATTGGTCGATAAGCTTGATGAGCAGGTATACGGACCATACCCTCAAATAATAATTCTCCCCATTGGATAACATCGCGATGGAGGCAGGCAGTTTGGTAGGAAAATGGGAAGAAGAAGAAGCGGAAGAGGAAGGAGAAAAAGGGCAAAATAACCCAAGTTTGGGGCTTCATTGTATGGATGTGTGAAGTTGTATCTGAATGCTGTGTGGTTACATGAGGTCAGAACATACAGACGTTATGATTTTAAGGGCTCAGAGTCTATGGTCATTGTGGTTACTTCTGTAGGAAACTTCTGAAAAGTGCCAAACTCTCGGTGCTGTATAGGTATGGGGCATGCCCCACCAAGCCGTAACTTGACGGATGGCATATCTGCCATCCCAATGGTTAATGGTTGATTAAAAGTGTAATTTAATGTGAGAAAGATGTGATTTATATAAATCCACTTTAATGAAGGCATGCGGTGCATAAATCATGTTTATCTGTGAAAAATTTAAACGAATCAAGGTTTACATGCAGTAAATTATTTATTGCTTTGAACTGATATTCTTGATCTAATTATCATCAAAAGAAACCAAACAGGCAAAAATAGACATAAATATACATGAAGAAAATACAGACAATAAACAAAATAGAAACACAAAACAAGTACTAATTTAATCACTGGTTATTAAATACATCTTTCAAAAGTCATTGCTTTTACTAAAAGTTTAAAACGGGTCAATTTGACCCAAAACAAACAAGGGTTTAATCAACATGATTATAATTTGATCATGTGCTGTAAAGCAAAGTAAAATTTTTTTTCCAAAAAACCCATGAAGACACATGCACTCACACACACACACACACACACACACACACACACACACACACACACACACACACACACACGTGCAGACACTGAAATAATGGACTCCCCAGATAAACAGACAGTTTACTTGGATGTATCTTACTTTTCCCAGAAATCTATATTTGTGTTTGACCACAACATATGTAAAAATAATGTAATAGATGGGATCATTAACGTACACAATAACAAATTTTCCAAAATGTTCATTAAAATTACATTCAACTTAAGATAAATACCACACACACAATGGTTTAAACCGTTTATTCAAGTACATTAAATGTTTTATTTGGAAGGGTCATTCTATGAAAATGTGCATACCTCAGACAAATTGGTCTGTAAATCTGATTGCACAATGTGCATCTCATAACATAAAACCGTGTTAAATTAAAGCCCCTTTTGAATGCAATCCATCTGGTCCCACTAACTTTGCCACATGGCGAGTAATGCCAGACACCATTGATAAATAATATAAACAATTACATGAAATACTTACTTATACTTACCTTTAACTACATTCAATAAAGTGATAAAGTATAAAAGTAATTTGGGTTACTTTTCATTTTTTTAGGATGCCTCTTTCTGCTGCTGAGAAACAGCGGACGAGAGTTTAATTTTACTCGCCGAAATTCAAATTAAATTCTGTTGCGTGCTCTTTGAACTTGCAAAATTGACCTAGCATACTTACATGTGCTCTTCGTTCTCCGCACTCTTAATTCCGAAAATATTAATGGAAATTAAACTATCTTAAAGCTCAGCTTTTGTTAGATTATTTTTTTATTGCAGGTTGGGAATTCAAGTATTTTTGAATGGTCCAGTGAAAGAACAATTGAAAATAGAACTACATTACTTGGCAGAAAATGTGTGGTCTCCCTACCGTTACTCTAGGATGCCTGTAAGGCCTTTAGTCATTATTTATTAATCATTTAATAAAGAAGGCCAGGCAAACTTCTGCGCTAAAACAGTGCCAAAAGTCATGTGATTGTGCCAAAAGTCACATGATTCACAAATTGAACACGGCATTTCTTCGCACTTGTAAAACATGTTTTATGTATTTGTGAAGCTTCATGTATAAGAAAACTGTTTTGTATTTGCAAAACAAATTGTTTCATTTGATAATTGTGTTTTGCATTTGCAAAAGAGTGCATTTTTGCGAATCGTAGGGCATTTGTAAAACGTCTTCTGTTTGTTTTGTGTTTCAGTTCTGTATTTGTTTGATAGGCACGTTTTGTATTTGCAAAACACGCTGTGTTTGTTTGATCATTGTGTTTTGCATTTGCAAAACACTGTTTGTTTGATAATTGTGCTTTTCATTTGCAAAACACACTGTGCTTGTTTGCAAATCGTAGGGCATTTTTAAAACGTCTGTTCTGTTTAAGTTTTGGCACAAAATTAGCTCCATAGAAATCTAAGGGAAAAGCTATCCCATTCTAATGAATTATTGCATTTATTAATTTTCTTTTGTTGCCCTTGAATGTATGGTTAGATAATAGCAGGAAAAAAACAATTCACATTTTGCTTGGCTCATTTCTTTTACCCAGGAGTGTATACGGCGGTCAACTAACCCATTTGCCAGCTAGTATGGCAGGAATATAGACGACCTGGCCTTTCGCTTCTCATGAATATATCAAGAACTTCTGGATTTCCACAGTGGAAAGGGCAATCATTGTTCCAAATTATTTATTATTGTTGGATTCATGTCTATCAATTAATTTGGCTGATGAAGGCTAAACCAAGCTGTAACACATCGGTATTTGAACCTCTTGCACTTGCCAATGTGAATAAAGGTTTTTAATGTGAGACAGCATGCCTCAGATTCCCTTTTTGGAATTGCTACCTATTGCAATGTTATGCAAGGATGGAAAACGATTTCCAGAGTGATTTATTAGTAAAGTATACTTTACCAATAAGGTCAGTGTAATAAGTGGCCTTTTACATTTAGTATTCTGTTTAATTTTCTTTAATATTTATTTTTAACCATTTCAAATGGCAATTAATGTGTTTATAAGAGGGCTGGCGAAATTGTACACATGGACACATTAAATGCTAAATGGCACATTTTTGTAGAATGACCCTTTTTCTTTTTCACAATGCACAAAATATACAATACAAACAACAACATTAGTAACACACATAAACCTGACTGGCTGTTCCCGAATGGAGAGGCAGAGTGGTCTGCGTGGTCCATTAGAGGCTGGACCTTGTCTCTGTTGCCTGTCTATCCACCAGCACCCCTATAACAGATGACAGCCCAGTCACAAAGCCTGCAAACCTCCCCCAACACAGAACTGCACCTGATGCTATCACGACAGAGGAGCTTGTACCTGTATTCATAGTTCAGCGGTACTTTTACCTGTACCACACTCACAGAACAGCAGGGCTATTGCTATGGATGAGCTCTTATCTGTACCACACTCACAGAACAACAGGGCTATTGTTATGTATGAGCTCTTACCTGTACCACACTCACAGAACAGCAGGGCTATTGTTATGGACAAGCTCTTACCTGTACCACTCACAGAACAGCAGGGCTATAATTATGAACGAGTGCTTACCTGTACTCATAAAACAGGATATAGGCTGAGTTTGACCTCTGCCTCAATGCAGACTGCTGGTCCATCTGCTGCACTCTCTCGTCGTCAAACGACAGCCATGTTGTGTTGCCCTGACTGCTCTCACAGATGTAATGGCCTGCACAATAACACAGATGGATGTTTAGTTAACTCTGCTTAATGGGGTCATAATAGAGGGTTAATTCTATACTGAAAACGTCTCCTGATCAGATTGAGGATATAGCGCGAGGGTGTGAAATTAACACCAGCTGATTGTGGCAGGTAAGATTTTTATTCTAACAGCCACTTTGGCCGGTAACCAACCAGGTTGTGTTATATTGTAAAAGGTAATATGGCTGGTAAAATGTTGAAAATGGCTGGTGATTTTAAAATCCACAAGTCACTCTGGCCAGTGGGTGAAAAAGTTAATTTCATAACCTGTATAGCGCTCTGTGAGTGTGGGTTTGGTGCCTTCGGTGTATCTTACCATGTTGCATATTTGAGCCGATGTGAGAGAGCACGCTGGTGATTCTGTAGTCATTCTAGAAGAGAAGGTACAAACCTGCAGTCAGACAAGGTACAAACCCAAACTTGGCCTCCTGCTCGATTCTTTCACTACCCCTCCTCTTTCTTCTCCCTCTCTCTCCCTCCTTTTCTCTCTCTCTCTCTCTCTCTCTCTCTCTCTCTCTGCTCACCATAGCACAGCTGTCCTGACCTATTCTGCCAGCTGACCTTCCCTCCACAGAGCTCTTCTTTTCAGCTTCAGGGGAAACCAAACAAAACCAAAAACACCATCAGACCTCTTACCTCATCATTACTGCCACAGAATCTACACACTTACCCCTCTGCTCTGGATTCTTAACAGGTTCTGCAGGGTCACAGGGCCAGCAGGTTTCTGTGGTTTCCTCTTAACCAGCAGCCAATATAGGCCTTGGAACCAAGGTGTATGGACTTACAATAACTAATTAAGGACTTAAGTGCAGAAACACACCAAAAACCAGCAGACACTTCAGGAGTAGTCTGACACTCCGGCCCTAACTTGTTTTCCACATCACAGGAGGTAAAATGGGTTGGAATGTCTCCCATAAGTAAAATACCTGTTAAGGGAACATCGCCCTCTGGTGAAAAGGAGCAGACTGCTATCATAGCAGTCCCCCTGGGTCAGGTGGGGCTTGGGCATCCCTGGCCTGCGTACATTGGCCCCGCTGTGAGCCTGCAGGCAGAGCTATGGGGAGACGTGCAGCTTCACCAGGTTCCCTCTGGAGTTCAGACTGAACCGCTTCAGCTGCACGACCAGCACTCTGCAGAGAGGCACACAGGAATCCTTTATTTAAGCAGGTAAACAGTCATTTAACCATCTGGATATACGGAAAGACCAAAAGACTGAAAGAAAGTGGAGGAGGCTGCACTTACCGAGGCAGGGACAGTAATTTCTGCTCCACAGAGGACAACTGCCCATAGCACCAATGGCACTGACACTCTACCTCACAGACCTGTGATAGCAAAGCACACTCAAAACACAGCTCACAGACCACAAAACACAGCAACACATTCAACACCGATCTCACAGACCACAAAACACAGTAGCATACTCAGCACTGACCTCACACACCAAAAAGCACAATGTTGCTAGTGATGGTGCTCAAAGTGTCAGTGATGGTCTCCCAGGTGAACACTTACCTTGAAGTAGCGCGCCAAACTGTCCTGTACGGAGCCCCCGGGGACTAAGTCCACAGAGAGACAGTTGTAGGACTCCGTTTTAGACACCTTGTCCCCACAGCTTTGGAGAGGAAACAACAGAGACACAGAAATTAACACTCACAGGCAGAGCTGTGGATGGAGTTAATTCCAGTCAGGAAACCGAATTAAATTCAAGTCATGAATTTAATAAAATCTTGTTTGCTGTTTTTATTTGATGAACATTTTTTTATTTTACAACTTCCTGAATGGACACAATTGAAATGGAACTGACCCACCAGGCCTCACACATAAGCCACACATCTTTGTTCAGGCCAGCTCAGTTTGTGGTTCTTTGAAATGAGGGCAACGGAAAATGGAGATGGACGTTGAGTCTAACGGGGCTGATGGGAGAGACTGCAGCTGGGACGGCTCACCTGAGGCACGTCCTGGTGGACAGGAGTTCAAACTCAAAGTTTGACTCGATGGTGTACGTGTAGGGGTGCAACCCCACCCTTGTCCTCAGGGAAACCCCCTTTAATCTGGGACAGGAGAACGCTGAGGAACTCATGAGCGCCCTGCAGGAAGAGGGAAAACCCATGAGCGAAGGAGAGGGTGTCAGGCTTCAACAGTGACCTTGGAGACATAGTTTGCAGGACCGAGCATTTGAAGACATGGTTTTATTAGTCATTATTAACCGGTTATTCATACATTCATTTTAAGTTTGGAGTAAATGTGTAGCCTATATGCACCATTTTAAAAAATAATCTGGCCTACAGGAGGAAATATCTGAAGAACCCTGGAGTGAATGTGTGTGTGTGTGTGTGTGTGTGTGTGTGTGTGTGTGTCTCACCTGCTGCTGATCCCCACAGAAGTCGCTGTAGTTGGCTGTGATGGTCCGTTTCAGGTTCTTCAGCAGGCTCATCTTTCGCTCTCTGCTACAGCTGGCCTGTGTTGAGTGCAGATCTGCAAGGCACCTGCAGGGGGCGACAGAGGCAGCAGACAGTCAGAAAGACAGCACTTGAGATTAGGGTAATTAAGGGCCCATCAACAGTAAAGAAATGCATGCAAATTTCCCATAGACTTCAATGTAAAATGGTCATGTGGTACATCAGTAAATTCCACATTGAACCATAGAGCGAATTTTGATTAATATGTTGCCATGGCAGCCAATCAAAAAACAGTTGGCTGTAATTTAAAAAGCAAGATAGCAAAAAATGACGCATTTGGTGCAATTCTGATGTTCGGTTATGGAGATACATTCGTTTTGCTGTAGCACCATTTTACATTGAAGTCTATGGGAAATTTGCATGCATTTCTTTACTGTTGATGGGCCCTTAAGGCTGGAACGAAACCCAGCATACACAGTGTAGCCCCAGGGCCAGTGTTGGGAGCCCATAAATTACATCTGTGACTAAAACATTTCATATAGGGGCACAAAAACCAGGCAGCTGTCATTCACAAGCTTTTCAATAAACTGCTAAAATGTCAGTGTGTGAAATACTTGGGCTAAGTACATTTTTAAAAGCAGAACTTGCCAAAAAATCCACAATTCCTTTCCCACCTCTGATCCACAGCCAAGGCAACAACAACAACAAAAAAACTGACATAAAAGTTATGTCAATAACAGCATGGGTATCTACAGATTAGAATAACCATAGATATCTACATACTTCAGTAAATGTGTGGGCAGATTTGCCCTCCAGCAGCTCTCCTCTCTCCTGATGTCCTCGATGAATATTTGGAGACTGAAGAGACTCTGGAGAGTCGCGTTCATGTAGCAGGTGTTCCCGATGTTTGGGAACCTGTGGCAGAAAAATTAACACATCCCTTTTTAACTGTACAGAAGTTAAATAGGCCATTCATACCCACTAAATGGACATGTTTTATATCTTCAATACATGAACTGACACCAAGGGTCTCAGAGAAAGCAGGTAGGAATGTGCAGAAATAACACAATCAAATGATATAGGATGGGAGAGCAAGAAAATCAAGCACACCAATTCTATTTGACATACAAACTCCATCTGTACTTTCTGTACTGATCAATAATAATTTCTGAAGAACATTTTGGATGAAATGTAAGAACACTAGAGAAAATGAATGCAAGAAATGGACCAATGAGAACAACTGATTGTTTTTTCTTAAACACCTGTCAGTATGAAGCAGCACATTCAGGAACTTAAAAAAACTCTTTCCATCGAGCAGTTTGAATGAAGTGACTGTCGTTCTTACCCAAGGACAGTGTGATCAATCCTGCTCCTCCGGATCTCGTCCTGACTGATGCGTTCCTCCTGGATCTTCCTGGAGCTGTGGAATTCCAGCCTATAGAACAGAAGTGAGTAAAGCATAAACATGCTCAATTTGTTCTTAGAAATTGAGTTCTTGAGCAGAAAACAGAAGTGCCAAAATTAAATTAAGTGAAAAACACTACCTTTGTTCTGTGCAGTCAATGGACAGAGCAGGCTTCTCGATGCAGCGAATGGGAAGAGCCGGCTTCTCTGCACAGTCTATGTTACGGGCCGGTGTCTGCTCTGCACAGTTGATGTACAGGACCGTTGTCTGCTCTGCGAAGTCGATGTTACGGGCTAACGTCTGCCCTGCCAAATCGATGGTCTGGACTGGCTCAGTCAGGTACTCTGATGTTGCTTTCGTCCCTTTCTTTCCTTTCTTGAAAGACTTCTTTTTCTTCTTCTTCTTCTTTATTTCTTGTTCTTGGTCCGTACAATCCATCATCAGGGACGACAACTCTACGCAGTTAATTGTGAGAGCTGCCTCTGCAGAGTCAATTATAACAGCAGGCTGGTGTGCGCAGTCAATGGTAAGAGCAGGTTGGTCTGCGCAGTTGATGGTAAGAGCAGGCTGGTCAGCGCAGTCAATGGTAACAGCAGGCTGGTCTGCACAGTTGATGGTAACAGCAGGCTCCTCTGCGCAGTCGATGGTAACAGTAGGCTGTTTTGCGCAGTCGATGTTCATGGCTAAAGCCTGCTCTGCTGGATTGTCTGCAGAGTCAGTGGACAGGACCATCTTCTCTGGAGACACTGATGTTGCCTTCCTCCCTTTCCTTCCTTTCTTCAAAGACCATTTCTTCTTCTTTTTCTTCTTTACTTGTTCTTCCTGGTCTGTACAGGCCTTAAGGGACAGCTCCTCTGCCCAGTCGATAGTCACATCTGGCTCCTCTGCGCAGTCGATGGTAACTTGCTCTGCGTAGTCGATAGTGACTGGCTCTGCGCAGTTGATAGTGACTGCTGGCTCCTCTGCGCAGTCAATGGTAACTGCTTCTGCACAGTCGATAGAAACTGGCTCTGTGCAGTCGAAGGTAACTGCTGGCTCCTCTGCACAGTCAATGGTAACTGCTTCCTCTGCGCAGTCGATAGTGACTGGCTCTGCGCAGTTGATAGTGACTGGTGGCTCCTCTGCGCAGTCAATGGTAACTGCTGGCTCCTCTGCGCAGTCGATGGTAACTGGCTCTGCGCAGTCGATAGTGACTGGTACTACGCAGTCGATGGTAACTGGTTCTACGCAGTCAATCGTAACTCCTGGCTTCTCTGCGCAGCTGATGGTAACTGCTAGCTCCTCTGCGCAGTCGATGGTAACTGGATCTGCACAGTCGATATTTACAGGCTCTGTGCAGTCGATGGTAACAGCTGGCTCCTCTGCACAGTTGATGGTAACTGCTGGCTCCTCTGCGCAGGTGATGGTAATTGCTAGCTCCTCTGCGCAGTCGATGGTAACTGGATCTGCACAGTCGATGTTTACTGGCTCTGTGCAGTCGATAGTAACAGCTGGCTCCTCAAAGCAGCTGATGGTAACCTCTGGCTCCTCTGTGTAGTCGATGTTAACTGGCACAGTCGATAGTAAGTTCTGGCCCCTCTACGTAGTCGATGTTAACTGTTTCTACACAATCGATGTCAACTGTCTCGACGCAGTCGATGTTAACTGGCTCTTCCCAGTTGATAGTAACTGGATTTGCGCAGTCAATGGTAACTGGCACTGCGCAGTCGATGGTAACTGCTGGCCCCTCTACGCAGTTGATGTTAACTGGCTCTACACAGTCTATGTTAACTGGCTCTTCCCAGTTGATAGTAACTGGATTTGCGCAGTCGATAGTTACTGGTTCTGCGCAGTCGATTGTAACTGGCACTGCGCAGTCGATGGTAACTGCTGGCCCGTCTACGCAGTTGATGTTAACTGGCTCTACACAGTCGATGGTAACTGACTCTGCGCAGTCGATGGTAACTGCTGGCTCCTCTGAGCAAGCGATGGTCACAGTTGGCTTATCTGTGCAGTCGTTAGTCACAGCTGACTTCTCTGCGCAGGCGATGGTAACAGCTGGCTTCTCTGCACAGTCGATGGCAACTGCCGGCTTCTCTGCGCAGTCAATTGTCACAGCGGGCTTATCTGTGCAGTCGATGGTAACAGCTGGCTTCTCTGCACAGGCAATGGTAACAGCTGACTTCTCTGCACAGGCGATAGTCACAGCTGGCTTCTCTGTGCAGTCTATGGTCACAGCGGCCTTATCTGCGCAGTCTATGGTCACAGCTGGCTTCTCTGCGCAAGCGATGGTCACAGCTGGCTCCTCTGCGCTGACGATGGTCACAGCTGGCTTCTTTGCGCAGGTGATGGTCACAGCTGGCTTGTCTGCGCAGGCGATGGTCACAGCTGGCTCCTCTGCCCAGTCTATGGTCACAGCGGGCTCATCTGCACAGTTGATGTTAACTGCTAGCTCCTCTGCACAGTCGATGGTAACTGGATCTGCACAGTCGATGGTTACTCGCTCAGCGCACCTGATGATCACTGCTGGCTCCTCTGTGCAGTCGATGTTAACTGGCAGAGCACAGTGAATAGTAAGTTCTGGCCCCTCTATGTAGTTGATGTTTACTGTCTCTACACAGTCGATGTTAACTGTCTCGACGCAGTCAATGTTAACTGGCTCTTCCCAGTTGATAGTAATTGGATTTGCACAGTCGATAGTTACTGGTTCTGCGCAGTCGATGGTAACTGGCACTGTGCAGTCGCTGGTAACTGCTGGCTCCTCTATGCAGTTGATGTTAACTGGCTCTACACAGTCGATGTTAACTGGCTCTGCGCAGTCGATGGTAACTGCTGGCCCCTCTGCGCAGGCGATGGTAACAGCTGGCTCCTCTTTGCAGTCTATAGTCACAGCTGGCTCATCTGCGCAGTTGATAGTCACAGCTAGCTTCTCTGCACAGGCGATGGGAACAGCTGGCTTATCTGTGCAGTCGATGGTAACAG
Source organism: Synaphobranchus kaupii (assembly GCA_029718625.1). Lineage (NCBI taxonomy): Eukaryota > Metazoa > Chordata > Actinopteri > Anguilliformes > Synaphobranchidae > Synaphobranchus > Synaphobranchus kaupii. Next base: position 4,947,307 of record CM056383.1, on the reverse strand, counting down.
CTGGCTTCTCTGCACAGGCGATGGGAACAGCTGGCTTATCTGCGCAGTTGATGGTAACAGCTGGCTTCTCTGCGCAAGCGATGGTAACAGCTGTCTTCTCTGAGCAGGCGATGGTAACAGCTGGCTTCTCTGCGCAGGCGATGGTAACAGCTTGCTTCTCTGCGCAGGCGATGGTAACAGCTGTCTTCTCTGCGCAGGCGATGGTAACAGCTGTCTTCTCTGCGCAGGCGATGGTAACAGCTGGCTTCTCTGCGCAGTTGTTCTTTAGGCCCAGCTGGGCTGCAGATGCAGATTGGGACTTTCTTCCTTTTTTCCCCTTTTTCCATTTCTTCTTGGTCTTTTTCTTCTTCTCATCATCATCCAATACCTGGGCCCAAATGTGTTTTAAAAATTATAAATCATATATGTTGATATCTGTTTTCCTGACACAGTCTTTTCCACTCACCACAATATGTTACATTTGTTCTTGTCAACTGAATGAGGAATGTTGTTTTACTGGCAGCTCAGAAGACTAACAATTATGTATGATCATATTTAAATATTGGTCATTATTAAATATAAGTGACTGCTAATTATGTTACATTCTATCCAACATAAAACATAACTTTTACACAAATTATTACAGTTACTCTATTTTACATTATAGGCAGCTATTTATTCCAGGTCCGTTTAATGCAAATAAACGACTAATCAGAGGTAGGCCTACCAATTGATACTAAATTAAGATTAAGCAGAAAGCACTTACCGGACAACAGCACAACAATGCATACTTAAAGTTAATTTTGGTAAATGATTGCAGGTGCTCTGTCTTTTTCAGTGGCGTATTTGTGATCAAATGAATTCGTAGCCAATATTCCGTGTACTTTTAGGGTAAGTCTGTGACATTGTGAAATAAAAATACCAAACTTACAATGATTGTTATTTTACTATAGGTCATTTCTGCATTGTGTTGTCTAGAAATGTTCGATACTTTAGGACAGCGTGTAAACAAACAAGTATACGCTTAGTTACCGAATTACTACTAGCTTGCTTGTTAGTTTCTATAGTAACATAGTAATCCATCGTAACCAGCATAGTAACCAACACGGTAATCCAACCAGCATGTTAGCTAAAAACTGATAACCAAATAAAATTCAAACTCATTAAAGGGGATTGCATTTGACATCTCCTTAACATTAACTAAATTAGCTACCTTAGAACTCTACTGTGTTATTGTTTCAAAACATTCGGAATGAGTTTTTAAAGATGGTAGGCCTATGGCCAGTCAAAACTATAGGAGCCAGACACATGCTGTCTTACTAGAAAATACCATACTGGCTCTGGTATTGCCATTTTTGTAATTAATTTATCTCGTTAAAACTCATTCTAGGCGAAATGGCAATATCTCCCAGAGAAAGTGGCTGGCCCAGATGTATTCTGTGTAAAAGAATAAATAATTCAGGAAAGGAAAGTTGACATTACTTTATACTAACGAAAATAAAATCACACTGATATTTTAAGATAATAGATAGGCTACTTACCGGACAACAGCACAACAATGAACACATAAAATGCACTTTTGTAATTGATCGCAGTGTCTTGTTCAACGAGTAGAATTGGTAGCAATTATATTTAAATTTAAGTTTAAAGTTTAAATATACCCTGCATGTTTGTGACATCGTTGTGACTTCACAGGACAACATCTCAAAAGAACATGTTATTTTACTATGACATAGGCTATTCTGGAATTTTGTTCCCGTTAGCTAAAATATCAGTTTGTAACAAACAGAACTGTCGCCGTTGTCAAGATAAATAAATCACCTTACACTACAGTGTATTCTATTTAAGCCATGCATCTTTTAAAATTTTACTCACTGGGACATTAATCAAATTGATTTTATAGTGGCCTAACGTCGAGTAGGCTAATTTACCGAGTTGCTGTTGGTCAGTCAATATTTATAGTAGCCCTGCTATAAAAAACATTACGTGATGGGAATTGGGCCATCTTGGTTTTGGTCTCCCATCAGGATGTGATGGTTTTAATGGTTTCCACTGGTCTCCCATCAGGGTGTGATGGTTTTAATGGTTTCCACTAGTCTCACATCAGAGTATATAGCCTATTTATCAGATCAAAAACGTCTACGACGTAAAAAAAAAAAAAAGCCAAGTTACTCACGCATAGCCTACATAGCGCTGTCTATAAGTTCTTAATTCCAACTTGCAATGTGGAACAACAATATTGCCTATCGTAGCTCACACTAAATAAACTAGCTCTATTCCAAAGCAATGCTTTCCAAACTTTCCTAAATTATTTAATGCAACTTGGCCCTGTGTTTCTTCATCTTTGCATGTGAAGAGATTGTGCCTCATGGAACAACATATGATTTCAATTAATGTTTTTAACAGTTGATTAATAATTACACTCCAGAAAGGGTATGGTTGTTAACTGCTGCTACAGAATTCTTTACAATTCACAAACATACATTTATATGAAGAAACATCATGTACAATAGAGAAAATTATGAAAAGGGTGATGAATTAAAAAAATGCAGATAAAAATGAATATTTTTACCTAGGAAATAGCGTACATATAGCATTTTTACAAACGTATTCAGACATGTTTGTGGGTCAGATGGTGGCAAATAAGTAATAGTACCAATTTTCTTAACATAATAGTATTTATGATATTTGCAAACAGAATTTTGTGAACACAAGGATATCTATGCTCTGTAGGACCACACAGGTTTTGATAGAAATCCAAATAAATAAATCAATAAATACATAATAATAATAATAATAATAATAATAATAATAATACATTTGATTCATTCTGTGCTTTTCATAGACCCAAAGCAGTGGATGCAGACAATTGTTCAAACATGCCCTATAGTGTAGTAATTTTTCTGTTTAATTTCTAAGTGCAACACATCTGAATCTGAGTATTTCCACTATAAATTATTTTCATTTTGCAGTTTGATGTGGTACATACAGTTTCATTGACCACATTCTCTTGAGATGGTAAGATGAAGAAACACAGGGCCAAGTTGCATAAAATAATTTAGGAAAGTTTGGATAGCAGTGCTTTGGAATAGAGCTAGTTTATTTAGTGTGAGCTACGATAGGCAATATTGTTAGTTGCAACGAGGCCACATTTTGATATCAAGACTTTTAAAGGCAGGCCTAGTTTTTGCAAGTTGGAATTAAGAACTTATAGACAGCGCTATGTAGGCTATGCGTGAGTAACTTGGCTTTTTTTACGTCGTAGACGTTTTTGATCTGATATCACTTATTTTTTATAGCTAACTAATGATGAATAATGCATGAAGATAAACACGGAGAGAGACATGCATTCCAAAGAAATGTATGCAGACATTCGCGTAACCATATCGCCCTCTATTGACAAGAATGAGAACAGTTATCCTATTACAGACAGCACACAATTACATTAAAAGAGTTTGTAGATGAGCAGTATTTAATGTGTAATGAAATACAATGAACAGCACCACCTGAGCTATGGATCATGAAGAAGCATGTAAATTAATGAACCAAGTCTATATGGAGACATGCATGCACAATGGGCTACGCAAACACGTTCTAGATGAAAGACATATAGCCTAAATAGCTAGTACAGCCTAAATAGTTTTCATCAGTAAAATATGGAAATACAGTTTTAAAATAGGGCTATTAGTATTCTATAGAAAATGAAATACATTTAATGTTAGGCTATTCAACACTGGATTGCCGGATGCGTAACTCCAACCTTCCATGTGTGGGCTACGAGCTAGCGAGCGAGCTAGTGAGTTCATAAGCACAGCAGTTAGGCTATTCAACACTGGATTACCGGATGCGTAACTCCAACCTTCCATGTGTGGGCTACGAGTTAGCGAGCGAGCTAGTGAGTTTCTGCACAGCAGTTTTTTTTCTGGTAGTGTAGAACGTTACCTGCTGGAAATGTTTTGGTACCGGACAGCTAGGTTTAGTTTCGTTTTCTGTAGTGCAATGAATGTAGGCTATAATGCATGTTGATTCGCTTCGTAGTAGCCTAGCTTGTTTCTGCTTCCTGACGAGAAGTAGGAAGTAACGTTGGCGAACAAGCTTAATTGGACAACGCATATTTCCCAGGAATTTTAGCCAGAAAGAAAACAGTAGATACTACTAAGAAAGTACATACCAGAGATTCTTCTTCTTATTATTATTATTATAATAATTAAAAGTGTTTGCAGTAAGCTACATTATCAGCAGAGTAGCGTAGACTAGAGCCACATTCGGAGGCTATCTATTTATTTATAAGTGACTAACCATGAATCAGATATTTTTGGGGAATTGGCGGTTTATAAATCCGATCGCTTAAAGGCTTGCAGCTTAAAAGAGGCTATCCTCAATTCTTAATGTAGGCTGTTATTGTAAATTCTTAATTTTCCTAGTAGTCAATTTTATGGTGACATTGTGTTATGTGTGAAAAGGATAAAGTGAACAGAGATGAAGTGAAGAAATTAATGAATAAAGAAATGTTGGCCGAGGTAAGGGTACGTTGAGGTTCGGTTCCCCAGTCAATCAGTCATGACTGCAAGAGCAGAGCGTAACACCCTCCCCAAACCAGACAAGAGCCAGCGTCCGGTTTGGGGAGAGTGTGATATGGTACAAGTGAAATATTGAACAGTTAATATTGGAAACCTCTTTTGCCTTTGCAATAAAAATACGTTAATGTGAAAATGATAATAACAGACTAAGAAATTAAAAGTACTTAACAGTTGCACATTGTTTTTGTGGAAAATAAGCATGTGCCCTGCTGGGCTCGAACCCACAATCCACTGTGTGAGAGACTGCAGTTCTAACCACTAGGCCACAGTAGCTTCTTGGAAAGCATGAAGCCATTAGCTACATTAACATTAAAAAACATTCGTATGAAGCGTTTTTATTGGACGATAAGCTTGATGAGCAGGTATACGGACCATACCCTCAAATAATAATTCTCCCCATTGGATAACATCGCGACGGAGGCAGGCAGTTTGGAAGGAAAAATGGGAAGAAGAAGAAGAAGAAGAGGAAGGAGAAAAACGGCAAAATAACCCAAGTTTGGGGCTTTATTGTGTGGATGTGTGAAGTTGTATCTGAATGCTGTGTGGTTACATGAGGTCAGAACATACAGAAGTTCATGTTTTTAAGGGCTGAGAGTCTATGGCCATTGTGGTTACTTCTGTAGGAATCCCTGAAAAGTGCCAAACTCTCGGTGCTGTATAGGTATGGGGCATGCCCCACCAAGCCGTAACTTGGCGGATGGCATACCTGCCATCCCAATCTTGCTTTTAAACGGATTATTAGCCTACTCGTCTCTCAATATGTTTCAGTAGGCTATAATTTGCCAGTTAGCCTAACAATTGAATTTCTCAGTAGGCTGACCAAGACGAATAGGTAAATAAACGTGTGCAGCATTTTACTATATGCACATTTGTGCTGACGCAAAATGCGTTAATAGCCTATGTCATGTGAAGTGATCAATGAACAGCACATATTTTGGTAAATTTGTTTTTCTAGTTTGAAAGCATGCATTGCGCTCAATGCTGGTTCCAGCAATTTGAGAGATTTTCCTCTTTAAATGTATGCTTTCTAATGTTTAAATCGTTTTGACTAAATCGAGTGCCATCTTAAATTAATGACATTCTTTAACGTGATGAGGAGAAAATGCAATGCTAACGTGCAACTCAGAAAACGTTGGGATTTTTTGCCAGTTCATTATTCAGAATTCTTGCCACCCTTATTAAACAATCTCATGTTAGTTATCTCTGTCATTGTCATTTGTTAATCATTAGCCTATAGGCTAAATAATTGTTCTTGATTATTCAAGGAATTTGTTTGATTGACATGAGCAAACGAAATAAACGGGTTGAGAATATGTTCGGTTTAAATGCTTTATTCCAGCGCACGGGCTGTCCTACATATTTAAATGCAACACGATTTTATGGCAACGAAATATGCTAGCCCACAAAACTTGCTGTATTTATTGATATTTGTTATTCAGTAAATCAATTTCTTGACTGATAATTAATGTAAACATGTTGAGAGTTTCATCCATTTAAAGGTAGTCTACGGTGACAGACGTTTTAGGCCTACGTGATCCGAGTTCCCACGATACGCCACTGTGCAGCAGCATGGTTAACTTCCGAGTATAGATGGGGTGAAGATCCGCCCTCGCTCCCTCCCACTCGCGGTATGTGCGTCACATCCTCCCAAGTGAAGTTTGCAAGTGAAGTTTACGAGGGTGGAGCAAAAACTCGATTGGGACGCAGCCACGGTGATCAGCCTTCCGAAGAGTTTCCACAGGTGTGTTTACATCCAACTCCAAAAAATAGTAGCCACAACTTCATTCTTTTGGGGTTGTGAAAGGGAAGTTGATGACAACTGAGTGAAGCATGAATTTTGCCACAATTAGCAAAACCACAAATGCGTCCCATATTTGTTGGGATCCACGAACGATGAAAGATTAGCTGCAAAGCAAACCACGACCTGGTGACCCGGAAGCGGCTCTTCTTCTTCTATGGTAGCCTTCAAACTCAGCCAAGACCTCCCAAAATTTCAAGCGGAAGTTTACAAACGCATGGCTGTACGGCGACTGAAAATAGTTCTATAGATCTTTAAATGGTTATTTAAAACATGTTTTAAACATAAAGAAGACACCAGTGACCACTCGGTGAGTTTTCCGTCTTTGAAAACTATCTATATGCCTATCCAGATCCATTGTGTAAGTTAGCTGTGACATTAGCAATGACCAATGCATCTCAAGACTGCTAGCACAGTTCATCAAAATGTTGATATGGACCGTTGTATATGATCGAAAATAACCTTATAACAGGGCTTATAATGCTATATACCGAACTTCTCCTTTAATTCCATTTTGTCTACGTGCAGCTTCAGAGTTTTTTTCTTTCTTCTTGTTTTCCTTTCCAATAATTGTTCAGTGGATTCAGCCCTACTTCTCATAGACCATCTGTGCCGATCGATTTCAGACACGTGCATTGAGCAAGACGCCCGTCGGTGTTCCTGTTCTTAGAGAGACAGCAACAGGAGCGTAAATCTGGCAGTGGAAGGCAGGACTACTTGATATGGCACAGGCATTTGGTTGCTTTCCAAAAAATAAGTACTGTTTAAAAGTTTAACTATTTAAACAGAGATGTTGCAAATGAGCAATAATTCTTCAAATGGGCAATCTACCTACTGTGATAACATTGCCTGTTGTACAGTAGCATTCCTTATACAAACCTAAAACCATAACCACTACTTGAAATATTTTATATTTATTATTTTATATTTATATTTATGCCCTGTGAGTCAAAATATAGACAACACTATTTTCTAAAAAATTTCAATCAGACAAAACATATTTGAAGTACTTATCTCTTTAGATACTGGTAAAACTTGTAAAACACTCCTGCGAATCCAGTTGAACTCTGAACAGAATTTGTTTCTAGCTTATGCTAACAGTATCATGAAAGAAAAATGTTCTGAATTATCTGGCAGAAAGCACAGCACAGGATACTGGCTTGTTGTGATAAATGGATAAATGATACTGTGCTTAGCAAGCTAGCTTGTTGCTGAAACTTACTTGCTTGTTTTATGGTTTTGCAGAAGAAGCAAGCCAGGGGAAATAGAAGGACTGCATGGTGCTAACTTCCGTGTGCTGGTAAACCTGTTATTGTGTTCATGAGTCAGATACATGGTTCAGCAAAGATTATCATTCTTTCTCTTTGCTCAGAAAACAGCATGAGATATTGGTTCTAAAAAACTGGCCGTGGAACAGTAGCTAGAGGGATACATCACTAGCCATTGTGGAACAGTGGTTATTGCGACATCAAGAGCCATATATGGCTGAGATTTAACTTCCTCCTAGCGCTTAAACAGCACAGCGGCGAGAGCACTGGAAGCGACTCCGGCTACAAGGGAAGCTCGCCTGCCTCCCTTCGGCCGATCATTCTGTGTCCCATTCAATTTTTAAAAATGCAGCGATTGATGAGGAAATCCTCATCTTCACTGTAAAGGCACGCCTCCAAGTGTTGCCGACCAAACTCAATCTATCCATCTGATATCCCAATAAGCATAACTCTTATTGTTTACATCATGGATAGCAACAGGTCATAGAATCTATGTCTCACATAATAAATGGTTGTTACTTCTACAAAGGGCTGTTTATAGCAAGACATGACAGAATTGTGGACATTATAACTAAAGATGTATCTTCAATCCTCCATCCTTCTGTTGTATTACATAAGAACTATGCTGTGTGACCACAAATGTTTCGGTGCAATAATGACCCGCATCTATTTTCAAGTGTATTTGCAAACAAACCGGATTGAAAACCGTGATTGATGAGGACCACAGAGAGATGTTTGTATTGGAAGTAGGCTGCACCTTTGATTCTAGTTTGGAAGAAGCCTAGTATCTTACTAAACAATTAAAGAATCAGCCATTACTTCAAGCCATTATCCAAATTGGTTACAAGTGTCAGCTCCTAGTTTTTATTTTTGGCAGTTTTGGCCATGTCCACAGGCTAGTGGTCAGAGGTCTAAGGATAATGGGGCTGGCTAAATGTAAAGCAAAGCCAAATATTGTTCAGTTTCCTCCATTATTGGGAGTCGCTGTATATGGAGGAGAAGATGTTACTTGTATCCATAACTCTCCGTGCTAGCCTGTCTATATTGGTTTATTTATTACATCTGTTGTACTGCTACACAAGTGAATGACATCAAATAGCAACTGAAATATATTTGGGCCCTTATAATGTATTTTATAAATGTGGACCTAAATAAAGAATTCAAGTGTGTGTGTGTGTGTGTATGTGTGTGCATGTGTGTGTTTGTGTTCAGAGAGTGATGATGATTTGAAAACCAAAGCCATTCCATCTCCAAAAGAATATGCATGCGTGCAATAAATTAATTCACGGGAGAGAGGTTGCCTAATCAGCAATATAAGGTAAAATCCCCCCAGGGAAGCTGGGAAAACAAGTCCCAAGTGAATGGTTATTTAAGACTATTTTTGGGAAACCCAGATGGTAACCCAGATCTGTCAGCTAGAGAAACCATCCTCTTGTGTCCTCTCCAAGCTACAGCTCCACCCCATCCCCCAACAGCCACCCGCGCTCATTTACATCTTTCCTCCTGGTATTTATGCCTTTTATTTCATTGCTACAGGTCCACGGAATACTGATATCACGGGTTTGGATGAAGGTGAAACGCCTGACTTTAGAAAGTTGTGGAGGAAATGAATAATGGATTTATAAGCCCTGCTTTGCTCCTGTCTGTACAGTGACAAGTATGTAAGTGAGAGCACTTATCTCCAAATACTACAGTATATGCAGCGTATACATACACCGACACGCATAAAATATAAAATGCATGTACAAAATCACGTTGTTTGTACTTACACTTTCAGATTTAGAACCTTGAGGGTAAAATGGATTTTGCATTTTCAAGGTAACACAACGATTACATTGCAGTGTGCTTTTGAAGATGTGTCAACAGGAGCATAGCGCCAACTGATGAAAAATCTGTGCTGAGTCCTTATAAATCGTATTGCACCGATAGCACAAGGTCTTTATATTGATGGCATGAATAGAAAATGATATACGTATATTCTTCAGTAAATTTCAGAACGGTCTACTATTGATGAACTATAGAAATAAATGGAATGAAATGTTTAGTTAAGTATTTTATTAAAAAAACCATGCTTTTCATTATAAATGTATAAATTATACGTTTAATGAAATGTTTTGATAAACATTTTATTTAAACACATGGAGAGAATGTTTTATAATGAGAAAACGTTCTGCCTTGATGAGGACATTAATGAAGAGCTATGAGTGCCCATTTAGAGGGAATTATGAAGCCAAATGCTCATGTATCGTGCTAATTCCTACAGGGACTGCTAAAGATTTGCGTGTTTGTGAGACTCACTAGAGCTACACTCACAGCTGACATGCACTCTGGGGAAATACACGGGGAAATGAGGTGGCAGGTGGCCAAATATTGCTGCTTCACTTCAGCTCACCAGGTCCCAAGCTTCTCCTGACTGAGGGCTAACACGCTGAGTTCACAGGGTCAGTCTCTCCTGTAATCATTGCTATTGGCTCTGTCCTTGGTCCATTTAGTGAGCCAGCCAGGTCTCAGAATGCCACAAGTTTTTTTATTTAGTTTTTATTATTTTTTATTTTTTTAAGTGAATGACTATTCCATGTACCTTTTTCAACAGCACATAACCAAGTGATGTTGAGCTCTATTAAGACTTTATTGACATTTTTAAAAGTTTTCTTTTAATAACTTTTAATTTCACTAATTACTTCATATACTCAGCACTTAATTCATCACTTTTGATTTCAGCATTGAATTTAGTACTCAACTTAATTTGATCCCTCATAAACAATCACTGCTGATACTGTACAAATTCCCTCGAGTGGTGGTTTTTGTTTTAGTGCTCAGCTTGTCTCAAAACCATAAAATGAGCTAATCGCTAATCAAGGGAAGCTTATTATGCAATTAGTCAATTTGGAAGGTGCGCAGAAGGTCATTGGAGAAACATGCTCGTTCAACTACGACACCCATCTTGTTGGGAGAGATTAGATTGGGGGTTAACGCCGAGAAGCCGACACCAGTGGCTAATAGCTGCTGGTGTGATTAATTAGTCAGCGGATGAGTTTCAACGCTAATAAAAGCCATTAAAATGTGTTTTACTGCCTGCCTCTTGGAACCTACACTGTGGAAATGTGCTCAGCAGGCAGAACTGATGAGCGTAGTAAAGTATGTCCTCTGTGTAAATTATTGCCAATACAAAACCCATTCCCATTACCAGGGCTGAAATACAAAACTGACTCCCTGTAAAATGTTTATTTATTTGTCTCTCCGACAGACGGAGCGGACGGGAGCCTTACTCACTCTGCAAGGCAAAAACAAGCTTTTCAAAGGGGTTATTAATAAGAAGAATGCATTTCCTGTGGCCCAGCGCCCTTGTGCCTTCAGCCTCTAAATTAACTTTTAGTTACATATTAAGAGTGCTGTAGGATGAGGTTTCCCAGACAGTGCGAGTGTAGGAGGAAACGTATCCCTTCTCCCTTAAAAAGGAGGGACTGGGCAACTGAGCTCTGTCTGTGAAGTAACCATATAATAGCGCTGAATAAATGATGTTATGTTAGAAATATTCAGTTATATTGTATATGGCTTAAAGTGAACATTGTATATTCATTTATTAATTTCGCAAATGCATGGGAGAGACCGTTATTACAGAGGCATTCACCTCTAATTTTTTGTACTTACGGGCTGCACAATTAAGTCACACAATGAAGTAGGGATTTATTTTAAACCGTTCAAGCAGATAATATACATATCACATTTTACTCAACATAAATAATTACTGCACAAATATGGAAAACCTTTGTAGTAATAATAATAATAATCGCAGTGTCATGAAGCAGCTGACCTATGCATTTTCGGTCACAAATCTCCCAATAAGCTCTTTGTCCTGGCCGTTGAGGGGCATTCAGAAGGAAGCAATCGACTCTGTCACTTGGCCCACATGGGCCTGGTTATCCGAAACTGACCTCATCAGCTCCAATCAGTCCTGCAGACTTAACTGGCCTCCAAAAAGACCCGGGGAAGCGTTCTGTGTTCTGATACATTAACCCGAAAGGGTGACAGACGGTGGCGAGTCTGGTGACAGGCACACATGATCTTATAAACTCTGCATACAGGGCACACGGCACATCGGCTTTGTGGATCGTTAGTGCCAAAGGGCTTCAGCTCACAGAGCTACTGACCGTTGCTGAAACACACGCATCTCAAAACAGTTTATGATTTCCAAATGTCCCAATGACACCAACACTGGTGATGAAAGATTTAGAATCCCTCGACCTCCCTCCCACCGAGAGCCTTCACGAGTGGCAAATTCATTGCATTCTCTTGGACAAGGGCTCTTAGTGGAATCATAAATTGGTGGTGACGTCATCAGCTTGTATTGATCCAAAGCACAGTCCTTGTCTCCGCTTTGGTACAATGTCACCTGCTCTTTTTTAACCCACTCATCTCCCACGTGGAGACAAGCTTAATACGAACAATTCTTGATGATCTATCCGGCGTGTACTTTGGTACATGCTTCAAACACCAGAAAAAAATATAAATATTTAATAGAACGATGCACTACATGTACTACATTATAACTGTTATTTCCTGGTCATTAGTTTTTGAAAATCTGAGGTGGCATTGCCTCTTTGAGTGAATCGTTCCCTAAAAAAACATGGAATTATCTTGATTGCACAAGAATGTGGATTGGCGCGAGTCCCGCCAGAGCGAAGCAGCGCGCGTGAATGAATGAGTCCTTTGTGCTCCGCTGTGATGTTTTTAACCGTGGAAAAGAGTCAACTGCCATTTTACAAGTATGAATCACTGAAATCACTTTGTTTAAATATTTTTGTGGGAAAAAGGTGTGGGCATGCATTATTATGGCACACCTTTTGGCAGCCCTCCTGTGGCACAAGTGGAGATCTTAGCAACTCATACTTGCTTTATCTGCCCTCAGAAGGGGAACAGAGAATCAAAGGGGTGGCCTTTTTGCGACCTCTGTTTCTCACAGAACTGCATCTTGTGGCTTGACGTGGCAGGAAACTGTCACTAATGCATGTTTTGTACCGCTGAATCATATCACCAGCATTTGTGTCACATGATCCCTCACTTTTGAGTCAGTACAATGAATTATATTCCTTTCATTTTCAAATAATAAAAATAAAATAAATAAAAATGAAACAAAAAAATAAAGGAGGGAGTACTCAAACATAGTTGCGTGTTCCAGGCATAAGCTGTTTGACAGCGCACATAGCCTGAAGTGAGTAGCTATAATCTCAGTGGCCGGGTTTTTCACGCTTGTCAGATTCCGGACCCCGGGTTCTGTTTGAGGCTCTTGGATCTCCGGAGAAGTCGGAGAGTGAGGGAAACGAGCTCTAAAGCCGGTGTGTAGCCATGCGGAAAGCCTGTACATCCAATCGGCTGAGCCGAACGATCCCCCACGGCCCAGCTCCGGGCCGCAAACACACAGCTCATTATGTCATTGCTCGTCTCCTTAAACAAGAAGCGAAAAGTATCCCACATTCAAAAGCAACCAAATGGGGAAAGTTTGACTTGGAATGACTCATCCTTGTTGAATTTGTTCATTGTTGACAGTATGGCTGTCTGACTCTACTGTCCCTTTCCTACATGAATAACCCATGAAGGCTGTTCTTCCTCACAGCCAAAATGGGGGAAAGCAGACCAACAGTGGTTGAACAGACCTACAGCAGCTGACCCCTGGCTAAGTGTGTAAAAGTACAGGACTGTATAATAACGAAGTCTCAGAAAGCTTCTAAAGGTGACAGCACTTTAAAGTGTATTATTTGTTAGCTACAGCTGATCATGAATCAAGCTCAGGTATATGCAAACAGACACAGTGATGAACAACAGTGAAACTGCACTCAGTGCAACCTAAGGGATATCAGTATCAGAGGAGTAAGTGTTCCATGCGAGAAGACTTTGGCTCCTTTGTCAAGAAAACGGTAGCCCCACCAGTAGAGGGCGGTGTTCCCCATAGAACTTCACTCGATCAGCTGCATTTTTGGAGGGACGGGGGAGATGGGGCATGGTAGCCATTGATTTTAATTAAATTCCGACTGAATATTTACACTGCAAAGAAAAACACATTTTAATTAATGGTAATGACAATCACAATATGCTTGACTGGGGAACAAACGTTTTTGACAGACAAAGCTTGTGGAATCTTAAAGCTGATTAAATTAGACTTGTTTTGAGTGGCATGTCATCGGTCAAAGGTAGTGCTGAGATACACAAGCATAGTTTAATACGTTTGCATTGAGAATTATAATTTCCCACACAAATGCTGTGAATATATCATAATTTCCGATTTTCTGCAAACACTAATATCACACTATAACACTTATTTGAAAAGGCACAGCTGCACAATACATCTTAAATCATTCCAAATCTGAAGGAAAGAACACATGAAATGAAATGTTATGAGCTAGAATAAATAGGACTTCATTACCTTGAGAAGTACATGGGTTCCCATTTAGACAGGAAAATACCACAAAAATCTATCATTTTGAACATTTAAATGGTAAATGAGAAGACCACATACATGATATGAAAACTGCAGCCTGTTTAGCGCTTTTTACTTATATCCCTGTATACTACAACTGCTTGTTATTGAATATGTGTTAATGCTAGTTAGTGAGGATCATGCCTGTTAGACACTTGTGATTTATTGGCCTCTCTATCATTCATCCCCAGTGTCTTTACTTGGGACGGGGCTAATTTAATGAATTAATGTGCTGTTTCTCAGTGTATGGTTTCAGAGGCCTGTGATTTCATAGTGACGTCCATTTTGTAAACAAGCCACCACTACCAGAGTCTCCCATTTCAAATGAGATGTCATCTTTATAACCCATTAATTCTGGCAGATCTCTGTCACTGTGTAAGATTACCTCCTCACAAGAGAGAGTACTTTTTTTTACAAGTAGTTTCTGCATGCTTCTTCAGGTTATGTCAGGCCCCAAACTGTCTGATAACGCTGGTATCAGGACAAATTTCAGGGTCACTCCCTCTCTCTAATCTTGTCAATGCTGTTACACATCACAGGAAAATAAACTGAGAGGGAAATAAAAACATGAATGTTACTACAATAAGCAACCTTCCTTGCATATCATGTTTTTTGTCTTTGTAATACGTATAAACTTTCCATGGTTTATTTTAGGCTCATGCTGTAGGCCACATATGAGCTCATTGCCCACAAAGCACTAACATTATTGCAACTTTCGTGAATAAAATTTTTTTTTTCTAACTTTTCTTTTTTTTATCACCCTAAACCACAATTCACCAGCTATATTTAAAAATAAAAAACTTCCCATGCAGGAAAACATTTTAAGCAAACTTTTGAAACCAAATAAAATAATAAAAATAAAATTCTAACTTTCCACAACAGCCAAAACCACTGTGGAAAGTTACAGGACAGTTATTTTTTACTTTTTTAATAACAATGCTGACATGAGGTCACTGACTTTACATTTATTTAATATATGTATTTTGTCTTATTAATGATGTTAATTTGAGGTCACGGACAGACTCAGTGACATGGACAAGAGAGAAAATAGCAAAATTAACTTATGAATAAACAATCGAACAATGTGCACAAAGAGTTAAGCGTTCACAAGCCCTGCCATTTTGGATGTGTTACGGTCCAGTGGACAGGACCAGTGCATAAACAGATATCTAAATGGACAAAACAGCACAGCTACCACAGCACGCCTCTTTATGCATTTTTAATTGGCTGCAAAATCTCATGATTAATAGGAGAACACTTTATACACCCTATGCATGAGCAAATGGACATTTTTCTTCTGTATTTCTTATGGTAAAAACACAAAGGTCCTAATTATAAGGAAAATAATGTCTACCAGCAGTCAAAACATTACTAAAATCCCAGGAAATGGATGAGGTGCCATAGATAGACTCTCACTGTGTAATTATCTGAAACGTCTGAAATGTGACAGAGCACAAGAGATCCTACAAGGAGGACTAGTGTGAAACATGAGACAAAGCAGGCCTTCCTCACAAATGGAAAAATGCATTTGCATTTTGCTGAACTGGGTGCAGACAGGCGTACCACTCAGTTCTCAATGAAACCCGGAATATCATATTGAGCCGCATGATTTTAGATTTCATCATTTTGCTCCACTGTCTATTGAATGGTTCATGCTTTAATTCCAGTCCTTGGTAATTAAAGCTGCGATGTTTGTTATGATGCTCGGTAAGTCAAGTGAAAAAGCTTGGACTCTTTCCCAGATCTTTACTTGAATCTTAACAATTATTTTTGACAGTAGCAGAAAGCTTGAAGGGAGGCAAAATGCGCTGCAAATGAACTCAATTTATATGCATTTGATATGTTCTCTGCTCCATGTTTTATGTGCATGTTTTTATTTTCATTGGCTTTATGTTGAGAGCTGCAACTAGGCAACAAAGTGTACTTCCTGTTAGGGTCAATAAAGATTGATTGATTGGTCACTTGACAGTCTTTCTGTCTCTGCATGCTTCCGTCCTGTTTTTGTTTTTTCCCCCCATCACGGATGTGCTCAAACAGAGTGAGTGTAGAAAACAAGACAGATACACACATACATAATGTAATTATGTTGGTTTCTGTGTGTATTTATGAAGAAACATAACTTACACTGGCACACACATCCACACACAATTTCCAATATTTGTGTTTATCTGTTTGTTTGTGGTTTAACAATATTTTATTACTTTGTCTCAATCATTGAATAAAGATGGTAGCCTGTGTTTCAGTTTTAGATTTTTTTTGGGCCAATATTCTAAGAATTCTGCCCAAATGATTGACATATTGTTGTCCCCTTTAAACAACCAAACTTAGATTTCCATACAGAAATGCTCTTCTAGTGCTTGCCTGCAATATACCTGCACAGCCACAATTAATAGTTTGTACACATAGTCTGGAGCTAGAGGTGCAGACATTTTCACATGGAGTTCTGAATCACAATATTGACATGGATTTTGGCATGTGCACAATTTACAATCAAATTTGTGCTATGGGCATTTTAGAAATGAGGGCCCCATGTGTGGCCAGAACCTGTTCAATTGCTTAATTATTTTAATTAGACATGTTCTGCTTTAACTAAAGAAGAAAAATACTCCTGTTCTTTTTAAACAGAAAATAATGATTTTCTTTCCAATAAAAAAAATTTGAGGAAAGAATGTGAGAGCTCTGAGCTGTGTTATTTATAAGGTTGAAGTTTGCAGTTTGCCAAGGCACATAAAGTCATGACAGTAGCCTACATATGTTTTTACAAGAAATAATAACTACAATTTCAACAAAAAAAATAACAATGTCAAACTTTAAACACAGCAATGTTCAGCCATTTTATATAGTTATGTATGTTTAAAACTTTTTGCATTAATATTAAGACTTTTTACGAATCTAGCTCAAATTCTACAACTCTAATCGCTAAAGTACACATAGCGATATGTTGGGCATTACATCGACTAATGCTTTTGATGGGTGAAATTTATGTTTATGGTACAGTTTTTAAATAAACCTTTATAATTCTATGATACCTAAAGTGAATTGGCCATTGACTTAACATGGGGCAGAAAAAGGTTAACAGCATAATGCTAATTCAATGTTCTACTCCCGGGGAGTTGTTTATTCAATGTTCAAGTGGATGTGTAACAATAGATTTTTTAAATTTTTTTAAATGGACACCTCCCAGAGAAAAAAAACCCTAGGAATTAATTTGGTTATATGAGACAAGGTTTGAACCAATCTGCCCAGGGATGAGTACATGTTGTTTGAACTACAGTAGACCAACATAGCTACAGAACTGTATAGCAGTCATATATAAAAACAGAGTAGGCCTACAGGAAAGGCCCGATAGTGTAGAGAGCTGAGGTTTGGCTTGGTGGTGCCATTTTGAATTTCCTGTCTTTTGCAGCTTTTGACCAAGCCAAACTTCTCACTTACAACATAGTTTTTTTGTTATTAATATAAATTTTCTGAGGCCTTCTCTCAGATCATGGCTGAATCCAAATGCTTCCAGTAAGATCAGGAGGAGGGTGATGGTTTATTCATCAGTAGTCTTGAAATAGCCTGTCTGTCTCCGTGACGAGGGTCACAAGTTTAGGTGTGCAGGGAGATGGAGAGGCAAGTGTACAGCTTTCAAATACATGCATTTGAAATATGTGAACATTTATTTCATATTCATGAATTGTATTATACAATACAGGCTGTGCCCCTCTTTTTTTACATGATTTATACTGTGTCCTGCTCTATCTACAAAGTGTCCTCCATCTCCACCATTTTGATTGTAGTTTATAGATCCACCATTCACACCAGGGTCAGTTGCTAGTATAGAAGTGCGGATATTTGGAACAGAAACAATGGCGGCTCAGAGGTTGTGTCCAAATGGTACTGCCCAGGGAGGGAATTAGAGATCAGGCTGCATGAATGCCAGCCAAAACTTTCAGGGTCACATTTTTCCCTGGATCATAATTTAGATGGAAATAAGATGGATGGACAACAATCAGTTTTTTGGGAATGAGTCCTATTTCCTCCACACCCAGATGGTATGCAAGTTTTTAGGGAAAATGTGACATTAGCCATGGGGGACTGTGCTGGATGTACACTGCTGTAGTGGGGCTGAATGACCCTGCTGCTGCTGCTCAGTGCGCTTTGTGAACTATGTGAAAGTAGAAATTACCCATTTACAGAGAGTTTGGGGGCTTTTTTTTTTTTTTGGGTGAAATTTCTGGGAAAGTCAGGAGTTCGGCAGGGATTTGGGCCTCGGTCCCTGGTTAATTTACATAATGTCGGAGAGCAGCGCGGAATAATGATTTTCATGTCCAGTGGCCGATGTGTTACTGTATGATGTGTAACAGAGGAGAAGTGTCACTCTGTTCCTCCTTGACCACGTAAACGTTCCTGACCAGCAACACTCTGCCAGCCCTCTACAGCTGGACTGTAGAAATGTTCCAGGCACCCAAAGATCATGCTTTGCACTCTTACTGCACAACTCTAGAGCTCCTGGAAAGGGAAGCTAGAAGCTGTAAATCTGATTGGCTCTAGCAGGTTTTAACCAGTGTTATGTTATTGGTCAATAAGTGAGATGGCTTGAATGGCCGCTTCCAATTGGACTTTAACCTACATGACTCATGATTCAAGTGTCTGTCCATTTACACATCCCTGGAAGCTGGCTTGATTTGCCTCTCCTGTTTCAACTTGGTCAGACTCATAGCATTCCATGGTATGAGCCTGACCAGTGAAACTAGCGGAATGCTAATGTGCTCTGTTAATGCAACATGTTAATGCACACCGTTACTGCAGAACACGAATGTGCACAGTTGCTGCAGAACACTAATGTGTGCTGGTACTAAGGTGACATGTTCGTGCATAACGCTAATGTGCCCTGTTAATACAGAATGCTAATGTGTGGATTTAACTGTTGAATGTTAATGTTCATGCATAACGATAATGTACACTGTTACCGTAGAATGCTAATGCATGCTGTTACTACAGAATGCAAATATGGTTTTCCTGTAGAACCCTAATATGCGCTGTTACTGGAGAACATGAACGTGCATTGTAGAACAGTATTGCACAGTTGTTACTGCACATACTACTGCATGCCTTTAAGGCATAACATACATTTTAATTGTGAATTATGTACAATAACACACACCATTAATACAGAATGTTAACGTTCACCTTTCACACAGCGCATTAATGGAACCCATGGAAACCAAGGGTTAATGCACACTATTGATGCTGGCCAAGTTTGTGTAAATCATTAACATGTGGACCTAAACTTAACATACATGGTTTGGGCATGGCATTGATGAGCACCGTCCAAACAGGGCGCTAATGTTCCCAGTTGATGCAAAATGTTAATGAGTGGGTTAGGAGCCCGCCCATGGAGTGGTCTTTAGAGGACGACGGTTGTATCCACATGTTCTTGCTCAGTCCTGTCACCTCAGAGCTGGAAGACCACAGCTCAGACAGAAGACAGCTGTCCTCTTTCACTCTCCTAATCTAATATGAAGAGATGACGGAGAGCTCCGTACTGCCATACTGAATCATTCTCTTTATATTTTATTTTGGGAACTAATGTGCTATTTGAACTGTAAGATATATAAAGAAAGGGTGTCTGGAATTTGTTCTGAGTAATCTACTGGCACTTAGAGCATGTCAGCCACTCAGTGTTGTAATGTGTAAGAGCTATATGCGAGAAGTAAAGCAGATGTTTTAAATGCTTTTATAATGGACTGCTGATAACCAGTGATGTGGGGCAGTAGTGTGTGATTATTGTTGATTTGAGGAGTTTTTCAGAGGATGGAAGTTTGAATCTCAGGAGAAGTAAGGCTGTTCTGCTCTTGTGAGCACAATGGCCTTGAAGTTGTTCAAAAAAGCATCCAGCATCCTTGTTTGGGCCGTGTCTAGTTTTGGCCCATGTCAGGCCTGGTTCTGGCCAGGAGGCCCACAAGTTGTGCATGATGAGTATTGCATTTAACACACATTTGGAGGATTGCAATGCACACACAAGAACCTTGGTTTATGCACATTCACAAATGCATACACATGTACTCAGACTAGCACACACACACAAACACACACACACACACACACACACACACAGACAGACAAACACCCACATGCATGTGTACACACTTGCACAAACACGCGCGCGCACACACACACACACACACACACACACACAGCAGGACAGGTGCAGTGCCTTCTAGAATATCTGTAGCATTCCCTTTGCCTTCTTATTTGCCCAAGTTTATGAAAGTTCACGTAAAATGTAGGGACACTCATTCATAGGTAGTCACACAAGGAATGTCATTTATCAGCCTGATTAATCGAGGTTCTCTCTTGCCCTCTGCGTAAACACTTTTATTTTGGAATTCAGTGGGTCATGGCATTTTTCACAGGAGCCCAGTAAACAGGCTGTACAGGCTGTGAGATTAATGGTGCATATAATGTTTCATATGAGGTACAGTATGCATGTTACAGCTAACCTACTTCCCCTGTCCTGGGCTTGGTCCCTTGTCTTATTCAGAGATGCCATCATCATTTTTCCGTGTGTGTGTAATGTGATTATGTTATAGTATATGCATGCCTGCTAACATGTGTACTTGTGTGCGTCTGTGTGGGTTGTCATGAAGATACATTTACCGTAGAGGTCCCACTGTAAGGAAGATCCCTGAAATTTTCAAGAAAACATCTTACAAAATAAAATTTGTAATCACCTGAAATTATCTGCATGCAGAATAGTGATAAAATTGATTTTGACAAGCATTTTAATGGCTTCTACAGGGTTAAAGTAGTGGAAGGGTTAGTCAGTGATTGATAGGTAATGATAACCATGTTTATTATGAGGCTGGTATGGCCCCTTGCTCCCATGCCTAGTTCCAGCTGTATGCTATAGTAAGGAACCCCATGTGGACCCACAACCTATGCATGATCACTGCTTATTGCCTATGCATGATCACTGCCTACTGCCCATGCATGATCACTGCCTACTGCCTATGCATGATCACTGCCTACTGCCTATGCATGATCACTGCCTACTCCCTATGCATGATCACTGCCTACTGCCCATGCATGATCACTGCCTACTGCCCATGCATGATCACTGCCTACTGCCCATGCATGATCACTGCCTACTCCCTATGCATGATCACTGCCTACTCCCTATGCATGATCACTGCCTACTCCCTATGCATGATCACTGCCTACAGCATATGCATGATCACTGCCTACTGCCTATGCATGGTCACTGCCTACTGCCCATGCATGATCACTGCCTACTGCCTATGCATGATCACTGCTTACTCCCTATGCATTATCATTGCCTACTGCCTATGCATGATCACTGCCTACTCCTTATTCATGATCACTGTTTACTGCCTATTCATGATCACTGTTTATTGCCTATGCATGATCACTGCCTACTCCCTATGCATGATCACTTCCTACTGCCTATGCATGATCACTGCCTACTGCCCATGCATGATCACTGCCTACTGCCTATGCATGATCACTGCCTACTGTCCATGCATGATGACTGCCTACTGCCTATGCATGATCACTGCCTACTGTCCATGCATGATCACTGCCTACTGTCCATGCATGATCACTGCCTACTCCCTATGTATGATCACTGCCTACTTCCCATGCATGATCACTGCCTACTGCCTATGCATGATCACTGCCTACTGCCCATGCATGATCACTGCCTACTGCCTATGCATGATCACTGCCTACTGCCCATGCATGATCACTGCCTACTGCCTATGCATGATCACTGCCTACTGCCTATGCATGATCACTGCCTACAGCATATGCATGATCACTGCCTACTGCCTATGCATGGTCACTGCCTACTGCCCATGCATGATCACTGCCTACTGCCTATGCATGATCACTGCCTACTCCCTATGCATGATCACTGCTTACTGCCTATGCATGATCACTGCCTACTCCTTATTCATGATCACTGTTTACTGCCTATTCATGATCACTGTTTATTGCCTATGCATGATCACTGCCTACTCCCTATGCATGATCACTTCCTACTGCATATGCATGATCACTGCCTACTGCCTATGTATGGTCACTGCCTACTGCCCATGCATGATCACTGCCTACTGCCTATGCATGATCACTGCCTACTCCCTATGCATTATCATTGCCTACTGCCTATGCATGATCACTGCCTACTCCCTATTCATGATCACTGTTTACTGCCTATTCATGATCACTGCTTATTGCCTATGCATGATCACTGCCTACTCCTTATGCATGATCACTGCCTACTGCCTATGCATGATCACTGCCTACTGCCTATGCATGATCACTGCCTACTGCCTATGCATGATCACTGCCTATGCATGGTCACTGCCTACTGCCCATGCATGATCACTGCTTATTGCATATGCATGATCACTGCCTACTCCCTATGCATGATCACTGCCTACTGCCTATGCATGATCACTGCCTACTGCCTATGCATGATCACTGCCTACTGCCTATGCATGGTCACTGCCTACTGCCCATGCATGATCACTGCCTACTGCCTATTCATGATCACTGCTTATTGCCTATGCATGATCACTGCCTACTCCCTATGCATGATCACTGCCTACTGCCTATGCATGATCACTGCCTACTGCCTATGCATGATCACTGCCTACTGCCTATGCATGATCACTGCCTACTGCCTATTCATGTTCACTGCCTATGCATGGTCACTGCCTACTAGGGGTGTGCCCGAAGGCGAAATCCGGAAGTGCATATTCATATTCGGATGCGGGAAATAATAACATTGCAGCAGGGAAATCTTTGATTCAGTGCCCACCTGTCTGTATGCCTCTTCTGAACTTTACAGAATTAAGCATTGGATTGTTTATTTGTTTATTAAAACATTAAAATATATAATTAGGGATGGAGCCGTTCGATATGGGTACTCAACCTATATATTTAACGTGTTCGCTATAATCAAACAGTGTGCCTTGTTTATATAGGCCTATGTCAATCTTGTGAGAGCAAAACAAAAAGAAACAAAACGTTGAATGAAAAATCTCAACATCTTGCATGCAAACGATAATATCCCTTTAATGCTGCTCGCTTTAATTTGGCTGCGCTTAATCTCGCCACTTTTTCAGAACGTAAAAACACCTTTTAAAAGAAAGCAAAGGAATATCCAAAATTATTGTTCAGTGTCTCCCAGTTAGGGGGTGGGGGTTCAAATAGGTTAACAAAAACAACCTTTAACAAAACAAAACAATAGATAAGTACGTATAAAGTACAGAATATAGTTCTAAACAGTTTTGAAAAGAAAACAAAAAAGACAGTGAGGGGGTGGATACTCATAAATTGCAGTAACAATTCATTTTAGACTAGAAAATATCACATTTCCAATATGTAACGAAACTTCCGGTAGAAGCCCTGCCCACTTACGGTTTATAGCCGATACAGATAATGTTGGTGGTCGAACAGATACATATATACAGTAGATAGTGGTATCGCTGCACACCCCTACTGCCTACTGCCTATGTATGACCACTGCCTACTGCCTTTGCATGACGGAAGTGTCTGGACACGTAGGCTACTCCAACACCCAGAACACATTTTCAGACACCAGCCACAATTCAGGGCCTGGGGGTCTTCTTCTCTTTAATAAAATCTCTTGCTTTGATGTAGGTTAAATATATTAATAACTTTTTTTGAGTGAAGCACTCTGGTCTGCATAATTTTTCCTCTAACAACGTTTTGATCACTCTTCTCATTGTGGAAGAAATAGCTGTTTTTTGTAATTCCTGGTGCATATTTCTATGCATGACAATGAGAGAGAGAGATGCAGTTTACCCTATTAAGGACATATACCTTGAAGGTTTGATTTGAACTCTTAATGGAATGATACAAATGTAAAAAAGGAAATCTTAAAAAAAAAATACAAATTCAGAAAATAAATATTCAGTCATGCAGGAAAATGTGATGTCCCATGGTGCAGCACTGGTGTGGGAGTGGAGGGCGAACATTAGCGTGCACTCAACTACACTCACGGGTGGGAGCTGAGTATTCATACCCTTGTTGCCAGGATATGGAAGATTTGTGATCATCACCTTTATGCACTGGCTTGTTTTTAACAAAAGCAGTATTAGCTGGTGCTGCTTGCTTATGGGTTTATGGAAAATAAGCAGGGGGCCCAGGTTCGAGCCCAGGTTTACGGTGGGGGTGAGGGGTGGCTTGGATGCACAGCTCTCCATACAGGCTGTGGAAAACCCTCCGCAATCCTCAGACATCCAGGGCTGAGTGAAATGTAGACTCCTCTCAGGATGCCCCGCTTCCTTCCCTAATGATCCAAGGATCATTGCAATTTCATTTTCTAACGTGCCGTGCCGTGCCCTTTGACCTCCTGTGCAGTCACGGCGCATTGCAGCCGAGACCACAGATTCCATAGAATTAGCTGATACTCTGCTCCATATTCTTAACACTGAACATCTCGTCTCCCTACCACTGAAGCCGAAACATTCCAAATTGAAGAACCTTAAGAACTTTCACTTAGGGGCGTAACGTTCGGTTACATTTACATTACAATCACTCAGTAGACACTCTTATCCAGAGCGATGTACAGAAGTGGAGAGTACCAAGTAAAACATGTGGCAATGGACATTCTGCACTGTAGTACAGCACTAAAAACGTCTGTTACTAAATGGAGCCTCCTATAGTTAATAAGTGTGGTGCACGGACAGAATGCAGGCAACGGCCTCTCTCTGTAGGCTCTAGAATACTGTACTGGTGCTACTTCGACAAGCAAGTTTTCAAGCTAGCCAATCAATCTATGCGTTATATAAATTATATAAATAAAGGTGTAATCTCCTGTCTGTTGTCGGAAAGATCCTTTGCGATGGAGTATTAAAGTAAACCAAGCTGTAGATTCTGCTTGGGCTGATCCCCTGTAGGGGTGGGGTTGGGAGTGAGGAGGTGGGGGGAGTCACAGATATGTGTCAGGGACTCCTCTTCAGGAATCCCAGCAGGTCTCCGAACAAATAAATAACACACCCCTAGTTCACATGCCATTTACCTCTCAGGTTTGAAGTGTTATGGCGTTAACCTTAACAACTTAATGGATCTCTTCCTGTACATTTGCTGTAAAGCGCTCATAAAAGCGGCAATAAGGCATAAATGCTTATTTAAGGGCTCTGTAAAAACTGCAGCCGCCGTTACGCAGTGGCCAGTTAAGATGGGATGGCCTGCACTCCGAGGGGCATCTGGAGTTTTTAATGTTTTCTCCTGCATAAGTATGTTCCTCCTTTATCTCGTAGCTTGATGTCTGGCCTGTACCCACAACTGTGCCAAGTGAAAGGAGTAATGGGGCTCTAGGAGAGACCAGCCACGGCGCAGAATTACTGATGATTTAAAGTGGACGGGAGCAGGGGTTCACATCAGGCAACACGTGTGAGGAGAGTTTATAATTATTGCGAGGTCATGCATTCGCTTTGCTCTGTTGGATCTACCGCTTGTGCTCCTTTTGCAAAAAAATTAAAAGCACAATGATTCATCGTCATTCGCAGGAGATAAACTCTGCGGATGCCATTCACGTATCCTGAGCTACTAAAAATGCCTTTTACTGAATACTCATTTATTTATGACAAACTTTCACTTTGATAGTACTGCATTAGAACATGGTGTACAGAATGATCTAAGAAGGGTTGAGGTGGATACAGGCCTTTCGTCCACCTCAGCACTAAAATACCTGATTCAATGATTTGAGGTCTTGCCTGAAGACCATGAGTAATTGATGAGTTGAACCATGTGTTTTAGTGCTGGGCTAGAACACAACTTTGTACTCACACCGGGCCTTCTTAGATAAAACCTGATACCCATGCAGTTTATAAACAAATAAACGATTCCTTGTGGTTCTTATGATATACATATGCAGATGTCAATACCATTTATGTATTGTAATAATAGCTACGTTTGACCAAACTTTCCTTCAATGGTATGAACATGGTAGGCCTAATGCAGGGAATGCTAAATGTTCTGTATGAGGCCAGGGTCTCTGATCTATGCAAACACATGTTCCATGACCCAAGTCATACCGTATGTTCAGGTATGGAATTTCACCGTTTTTAATTCTATATTAACAACTGGATGTCTTGATTTTACTGTGCACGCAGCGTTTCATTTAACGGATATGAATTTCACTGGTTAGTATGTACCCGTTTTTATTTTCTTTATTTATCTTGTATGACCCTTCACACAACCCAGCAATGGGTCCCAATCCACAGTAATCTGCAGTAAAATATTACATATATAAACAGAGAAACTCCTCCCTGTCATCTAGGATACTGCTGGTGTGGTGCAAGTGTTCAATAGGTCAAGATGTATGAAGCAATACAATTTACTTCTACACGGTTTCTACCCCCTACAGAGAGGGCTATTGAGCATGACTAACACAGTTAACCTGAAGAGCCAGAATATCCCGACTTTATTTTGCTGTCCCTCTGTCTTATGTTATTTTCTGTGTTTTTGCTTACAGGCGTGATAAAATAAATTTCATAATTTTATTATGTGTCATATTTTCTGTGCGTACGTGCAAATGTTCTCATGTGCAACTGGGTAAATATCACTGGCTGAGTTAGTGTGGACTAAGAGGCAGAGCATTAGGGCCTGGGCCAGTGGTTATGTGGTGTTGCCATTATACTGAGAAAGGAGCCTTATATGGAGTAAAATACAACAACATGACATTAAATTGTAAATGGTAAGCCTTTCTTTTGTGAAATTGCTAGATTGTTAGTGCCGTTCCCCAGGGTTAACTGGGTAATTGGTAAACAGAGTCACCGAAGGTGACTTGCATGTGATCCCTCTCAAACAGAGAGTCCAGCGTAGGGTGCAGATGGGACAGAAGGTGAGGTGAGGTGAGGTGAGGTGGTTTTAGATACTGGAGAGAGTTAAGCAAAATGCTTGAGTGTGTGTTGCGTGCTTCATGGAGGGCAAAGGGAATGCTACACATATTCTAGAAGGCACTGTACCTACCCTGCTGTGTGTAGGTGTGTGTGTGTGTGTGTGCGTGTGCGTGTGCGTGTGCGTGTGCGCGTGCGCGTGTGTGTGTGTGTGCATTTTGCATGAATTTTCCGTTGGGGAGTGGATGATTGGAGTTATCATTAGTTAAAATTGTCTTGTGAATTAATTACATTAACTAGCATAATAAAGCTATCTTATCATCTGCAAACATTTTTCAGAAAAATTGTTGACTTTTTAAACATAACATTATTTGTCTCTTCATGTCAATGGAGACTTGTGTGTCCTAGGCAGCTCTGAGTAAAAGCTCCCACCCGCTGTAGTAAACTGAAGGCCTGTGCAGTTGGAGTTCCTCTGAGCCAGTCACGGTATTGATTGTACAAAAGCAATGTAATATATCAGGAATGCAAGACACATCATCAATAGCTGAGGGGTGAAAAGACGAAAAGTACATGGTTATCAGAAAAGTGTGTGTGTGTGTGTGTGTGTGTGTGTGTGTGCGTGTACAAAAATATATTTCTTGAAAAGCATAATGTTTACTTATAAAGGGCATAGGGCCATCTTTTCCCATGTTACTTGCAGTTAGTTTTCTGCATAAATATTTGTCCATCCTGGTGAAATGGAAGATGCTTTGTTAAATAATGAAGGTCTGGAGTAGATCACTAACTCCCCTTACATCTTGCCAAGTTTTGTAAAGCTTGGACAAACAATGGTCGACAAGCACAAAAAACAGCAGTCTCTGTTTGGAGGAGAAATAACATTGATCGGTGTCGAGTTTCCCAAAACCAATGATGCACAAGATAATCTTAGAGACACTAAAGTCAATTGTCCAAGACAATCCTTGCCATTTGGCATTTGAGGAAACTATGCTCTGATTAACAGTGATGCCCGTCAAAAACATATCTCATTTAATTTTGTTTTAACATGTGCTACCAACAGTAAACTTATAAGGCATCATGTAAAATTAATAATAGATCCACGGAACAAAATTTGAGGAATTGGGTGACATTTTTGAAGCTGTCAGGACTTTGCAAGCAAGCCAACATAGCACTTAGCTAGCTATTAGTCCCATTCTCATCAGTATCTAGCATGCTAGTTAACATCATTTTAACGCTAGATGTCGAGCTTGCTATGCAGACACAGCTTGTTTGTTTTTTTCTGATGTCAAAACAATTGAGAAAACAAAATGTTGAGTATTTTTTTAATAACATGTTTTTAATAACATAGCTTTTTTGTAACACCATTTATTATTGTAACAAATTATTGTTTGCTTTTTAATTAGCTTCGTTAACTCTAACTGAGTTAATGCCTCCCTCACTCCCAATTAGATTTTGAATGGCTAATTGATCGTATTGGAATTAAATTACATTTAATTGTTTTCATATCCTGCAAGTAAATGTAGCACAGATGATAACTGATGGCAATGGTTACAAGTGACATACACATGTTAAATTCAGTTTGATTACTTACTGTTGCGGACATGCTCCAGTGTTTGTAAATGTTGTACAGGGGCATGCTTGTTT
The DNA here is from genome assembly GCA_029718625.1 of Synaphobranchus kaupii. Classification (NCBI taxonomy): domain Eukaryota; kingdom Metazoa; phylum Chordata; class Actinopteri; order Anguilliformes; family Synaphobranchidae; genus Synaphobranchus; species Synaphobranchus kaupii. Next base: position 4,918,685 of record CM056383.1, on the reverse strand, counting down.
TTGTTAGAAGCAGTGGGAAAAGCCCACATTAAAAATAAGGCCAGTTATATAACATTTGACTTGCACAAAAAAGGCTACATTAAAAATGTAATTGTATTAGTAGTGAAAAAATAGTTTGCAGCTAAGGTATATTAAAACAAAAAAAGATAAATTAAATAAAAGTGGTGAATGTCATGTACAAAGTTCAAATGAAATGTGATTATATTTTATCATGGCCAGGTGTTTAACAGTCTCTTCTGTGATGTTTCTTAGTTTTTTAATGTAGGTCTATTGTTATCTTCTTTGCATAATTTATTGTTAAATTGCAAAATAAATTCAATCCAACGGTATGCAGTGTGCCATCTCAGATACTGCTTCACTCATTCTCAGAAAGACATACTTTTCATAGCATTTAACCCTTGTGTTGTCCTTGGATCAAAAAAGACCCTTTTTTTTAGAGTTTAACAGCAGTGAAAACCCCCTACATTTATTTTTTTCACCATGAAATTTGATAAGTTCTCCTAGAGTTACCCTACGATTATAAAAAGTGAAACATTTCCCTTTTTTAAATTTTTATTATCTGTATACCATTCAGGGTACAATGATTGTCTTCGGGGTTTTTTTGACCCTGCAGTTAAAAATCAATTACAGACTAATTCACAACACATTCACTCAAACACACACACACACACACACACACACACACACACACACACACACACACACACACACACACACACCATACACACACTCACAAACAGACACACACCATACATACAAACACACAAAAACTTTCTCGTGCATGTACAGCATTGCCCCTGAACACTGTACACTGAATAAATACAATTTCTCTGCACTGTGAAGTTTGAAAAACACAGTTATTCACAAAGTTGTATATGAGTGACAGGTTGTTTTTTCATGCAAAATAGAATTTGGGTTTAATATTCAATAAATATTAAGGTTTTATCACAGGGGGGGCAGCGAGGGCGGGTCATTTTTGACCCTGAGGACACGGAGAGGATGCAGAATATGAAGACTTCACAAGGGTTAAACTTCCATCTATGTTCACTTTCCTTCCTCTGACTCTCCCCATATTAGATCAGCTAATTATTTCTATAAACGTCTCATTTAGAAACTCAATTGTATGACTATTCACTTGACCGTGCCGTTGGAGTGTCTCTGGGGACCCCTGGAGGATAACCATTGAAATACAAGTTTAAATCCCTACAGATCACATGGTGGAAACTAACTGGTAGCCCTAACCATGATACAAATTATACCCATAGTTCTCCAAGTTCATAAAACACAAAATACTCAAAAGTATTTCAGATATGCATACTGTCCATCTCCAAGTGTGCGCGCGCGCGCACGTGCACACACACACACACACACACACACACACACACACACACACACACACACACACACACACACACACACACACACACATAATCAGTATTCCAGATATTTCACAACAAAAGGTGAGGTTTTGCTTGCTTTATCTTCTCAATTATATGTATATTTAGCTCTTCATATATTCATATATTTCTGAACTGTGTTTTAATTTGCATTGCATATGCATCCTAGGACTCAGTGTGCAATAAAGGTCTTGTGAGACCCTCAGGCTGTGTTCCTTAAAGGAAATGAAGTGGGCTTGGCATCATGAACTCAGAAATGGAATGGAAATGACTTCCAGATTTTATTGGATCTGAGTATATATGGTCCAATTTTCCCAAAATGGATTTACATGCCATTTTGAATTTGATCCAGTCTGGGGAAACAGAAACACTTAAAATAAATCATAATGCTATTGTTTTATTTATGGATGATATTAGAATATCTCTGAAAGAGGGTCCACAAATTTCCATACTGGTTTTATCTTGCATATGGCAGCCACAATAAGTTGGCTTTTGTTTGCTGAGGGGTAGACATATTCAGTGGTCTGACCCAGTCCTCCTCCTTCCTCAGCAAAATCTTTTTTCCCAGTAACAGTATATCCTACTTTTTTTTTTTTAAGTGGCCCACATGTAATCTCTTGTGTGCAAAATAATTATAACAATGTGATGTAATGGGTGTACTTTCAGAAGTATATATAGTTGCCTGCTTTATTAAAATGAAGTAAATGCTTTATTTGAACAGAAATTAAATAATTGAATTTATTGTATTAATTTAAGAAAAATATATGTTACTAGGGAAGTTTATTCAGTGTCTACAGGTGGATTCTGTGGTGGTCACAGTGCAGCCTTTTAGAAACTAATCATGTTTTGGCATTTTCCCAACAGTACATGGAACACTGAATACAGTTGAATATAGCTGCTTCAAAACTTTGCTCATAATCATATTATATGGTTATTTGAATTATTCTACAGTATATGAGTTATGAGATTTGTTGTTTTCCCAGGAGTAAAGCCATGCTTATTAATGTAATACAAGCATTTCATGATTTTTTCAAAGGTGAATAATATTCAAAATGTAAAAAAAACAAAAAAAAAACATGATAAAATATTCATTGATGTTCATTCAAATGAACAGTTGAAATTCAGCCGTAGTTTATGAGAATGCTACACAGTGCTCTTTGTTTTGGCCATTCCTGTTGTTGGCGAGAGAGAGAGAGAGAGAGAGAGAGAGAGAGAGAGATTATTATTTTATTTTATTTGTAAAAGTTTGTCTGCAATGCTCTTATTTTATATGTAAGAGTTTAAATCGCCAATGTTCATGATCATAAGCTATGTTCACTGACTTACCTATACTATAATGCAATATCTGTACTGCAGTACTAAATTAATTTTTACACCTATGTCTATCTCATTTTAAAAACAAATACAAATTTGTAAAACTGTCCAAATCTTATAAATTACCCAAAATGTCATCGCTTACTATTTCAATGTGGAATATCCAGGGCATAAAATCTTATTTATTTGGTTACAAAAGCAAGTCCCTGGAATTTCGAAAAAATACAAAACATGTTGACATAATCATCCTTCAGGAAACCTGGTGTAGACCAGATTCTGTCACTCACTGTCCCCCAGACTACAAAGAGATTATTGTGTCATCCACAAAACTAAACGTGGTCGAGATTCTGGAGGAATTACAATTTGGTACAAGTCAGAGCTCACAAAATTCATTACCGAAATTAAACTACAAAATTTGCATATTTGGCTCAAAATTCAGAGAGAGATCTTCCTATGCACTGCCTACATTCCCCCCAGTGAATCCCCATATTATGATGAGGATATCTTCCCCAGTCTCCACAGTGAAATCAGCAACTTCCAGGTCCAGGGGTGCGTGCTGATCTGTGGAGATCTGAATGCTCAGACAGGCTCTCTACCTGATCTCATAAATGAACAAAGAAACATTCATATATTTGGACAAAATTATCCACAAAATATAACTAACCACCCAAGAACAAGCTCTGATTTACAGGTCAACAAAAATGGCAAGGATGTCCTGCAGCTCTGCCAAAGCCTGGGTCTGTACAACGTCAATGGTAGGTTACGAGGGGACTCTCTAGGGAGATACACCTACTGCTCACCTCTTGGCTGTAGTACAGTTGATTACATGGTCACAGATATGGACCCTTTCTCTTTCAAAGCATTCACTGTCAAGCCACTTGTCTGATCACAGCCAAATTACTGTGTATCTCAAAAGGACAGAAACTAACACCACCACACACACACAGCCCAGTAAGCTGTTCAGTATCCCCAAATCATACAGATGGGCCGAAAACAGCACCGAAGATTTTCAGAAAGCAATCAACACCCAAGAAATCCAAACATTATTAGACACCTTTCTGGAAACCACATACACTCACAGTAAAGAAGGAGTCAATCTGGCAGTACAAAATATCAATTATATATTTAGAAAAACTGCAAGAAAATATCACTTGAAATTGTTAAAAAATAAACCAAAAAATCCCAAAGAGGAAAACTGGTTTGATATAGATTGTCAAAATATAAGGAAAGAACTTAAGAAATTATCAAATCAAAAACATAGAAACCCAAAAAAAACACAGATTTACGCCTTAATTACTGTGAGACTCTAAAGCACTATAAACGTACACTCAGAACCAAAAAGGCACAACACACCCGCAAGCAACTGACATTAATTGAGGAGTCTATAAACACAAACAGATTCTGGGAAAATTGGAAAAATCTAAAAAAAAACAAATAATGAAGAATTGGCCATACAAAATGGAGAAATCTGGACTAACCATTTCAAAACACTGTATGAGAAAGTAACACCAGGTATGCAACCAAAGAAAAACCACATAAAGGAAAAATTTAATAAATTGGAATTGTCAATAAAAGACAACCAGAATCCTTTGGACTCCCCCATTACTGAGCATGAGCTAAGGGAGAAACTTCAGGGCCTTAAATCTAAAAAAGCAAGTGGACCTGGCAGCATTTTAAATGAGATGCTTAAACGCTGTGACAAAAAAATTAATTTTGGGCCATTCTTAAATTATTCAATTTAGTTCTGAGGGTAGGTTTCTTCCCTGACATCTGGAATCAAGGACTCATAACCCCAATCTTTAAAAGTGGAGATAAATTCGACCCCAACAACTACCGAGGCATTTGTGTGAACAGTAATCTTGGGAAGGTTTTTTGTAGCATTATTAATTCTAGACTTCAAGACTTCCTTAATGAGCACAATGTGTTGAGTAAAAGTCAAATAGAATTTTTACCAAATCCCTGCACATGTGACCATATTTACACCCTACACACCCTGATTGACAAACATGTCAACCAAGAAAAAAACAAAATATTTGCTTGTTTTATAGACTTCCGAAAAGCTTTCGATTCAATCTGGCATAAAGGTTTATTCTACAAAATGATTATAAGTGGTGTAGGGGGTAAAATATATGACATTATTAAAACAATGTATACAGGCAATATGTGCGGCATCAAAATTGGCAACAAAAGAACATATTTATTTACGCAGGGGCGTGGAGAGAAGCAGGGCTGCAGTTTAAGTCCAACTCTATTCAACATCTATATCAACGATCTGGCAACTATGTTGGAGAAATCTACAGTCCCTGGTCTCACTCTACATGACACCAAAATTAAACTCCTGCTCTATGCAGATGACCTGGTGCTGCTGTCACCCACTGAACATGGATTACAGCAGAGCCTGGACCTGTTTGGGTCTTGCAAAAATACCAAAATAATGATTTTTCAAAAAAGATCCAGATCTCAGGGAGCTAGACACAACTTCACAATAGGGAAAAAGTAATTGAACACTGTACAAATTATAATTATTTAGGCCTGAAAATAAGTTCTACAGGAAATTTCAACCTGGCTGTAATGTGGCATGACGTGTGAGGTAGGAGGAGCCAAACGCAGCAAGGGGATTCTTTAAGCACTAGGCCACTAGGACGGGAAACCCCGTAGTTAAGGGAAGGAGAAAAGACAGGGAAACACACACACCAAGGCTACCAACCGGCTCACTGTCACACGCCAATGAGTAGAAGCGCAAATGCCAGGTTTTTCAGTAAGAAAACCCAAACAAGGTGAATGGAAACAAAGCACTAGGCTCCCATACTTCTACGAGCTAAGTGACTAAAGAACGAGCCAGAAATAACAAACGCCCTGTCTCGGTAACGAGACGCATAAAAACAGGCGAGTAGCGTAATGGCACAAATAAAAACACACAGCCAATAAACACTGTAAAATAGTACGAAATAGTATACGAGGAGGCGAAAGGAACGGTGATCTAACGTTCCAAGGCTACTCTCATAGACTTGCAGTCACACACAAACATGTAAACAAAAATCGCCCAGTCTCCCTGTGAGGAGAGACGTACCCGAAGGACGAACAGAACTACTGTCTGAACAAAATCGCCCAGTCTCCCTGTGAGGAGACGTACCCGAAGGGCGAACAGAACTACAGTTCCGAACAAAATCACCTAGTCCTCCAATAGGAAAAAATGAAGGACGAACAGAACAGCTGTTCCGGACATTTACCGGCTCCCTGACTAACGCAAGATTAGACGAGAATAAGCGCTCTGCCTCTTGGTAAAGAGGAATGTAACGAGGGGAAGGAACAGATATAACATTCCATGGCTACTTTCACAGGCTCGCAGTCACATGCAAAAACTAGGAAGCAGGAACAGACAAGAGCCAGAGGAGAAGAGTCCAGATAACTACATGCACATAGGCACATACACCAGGAGGGGAAGAGTCCGGATAACTACATCCACATAGGCAAGTCCCGCATTACTCCAGAAAACGTAAAGGGGTAAACGCCCGATCTCCCAGGAGAGAGAAACATTTTACAGGCGAGCCGACGGAGCACCGTCGTCCCATAACTTTACTAGCAGAAATGACTATCGCAAGCTTAGTATAAAATACACGCCCTAGCCTCTCAATAAATGGGAATGTAACGAGGTGAAATGGAACAGAAAACTAACGTTCCAAGGCTACTTTCAGAGACTCGCAGTCACACACAAGCATGTCCACAAAATCGTCCAGTCTCCCTATAGGAAGATGTACCGAAGGGCGAACAGAACTACAGTTCCGAACAGAATCGCCAAAAACTCCATGTACGGAGACAGGTACCGAAGGACGAACAGAACTACTGTCTGAACAAAATCGCCCAGTCTCCCTGTGAGGAGACGTACCCGAAGGGCGAACAGAACTACAGTTCCGAACAGAATCGCCAAAAACCTCATGTACGGAGACAAGTACTGATGGACGAACAGGACAGCTGCATCGGAATGCACACAAACAAAGACTCCTCTCGCTTTCACAGAAGACAGCAGACAGAGAAAGGAGAAAGAGACAGAAAAGGGCAAAAGATCTAGGCAACAAACTAACAAAGGAAGACCAGAAAGCGGTGACAGAAACAAGCACACAAAAAAGGAATTCAACCTGAAACCTCAAAGAACAAAGGCAAGTCCCGCAAAACTCCAATAAAGCACAACGGAGCAAAACGGTCTCCTTAAAACACTAGACCTAATCATACTGGCTTAAAACTTCAAAAGGGCAAAAATAAACCGCACACAAAACAGCACAAATAATGTCAGAAAATACACCACAGTACAAACAACAAACAATCAATATCGAAGCCCAGAACGAAGGGAACATGGGCTTAAATAGCTCACCGGTCAAACACGCACAGCTGAGAACGCTGATGAAGCTTCTCCGCGAAAAGACAAGACGGAGCCAAAACTCCACTAACGGAGCAGCACCCACGTGTGGCGACCGAGGAACACGACCGCAAGGGAAAAAGGGTCATAAACCATGACACTGGCAGTGAATGAACTGAAAGAGAAAGCACGCAGGGCATTCTATGCCATAAAACGTCAAATCCAACTACAAATTCCAATCAAAATTTGGCTAAAACTATTAGAATCAATAATCAAACCAATTGCCCTATATGGCAGTGAAGTGTGGGGTCCGCTTACAAAGCAAGATTTTGACCAATGGGACAAACACCAAATTGAAACCCTGCATGCATAACTCTGTAAAAAATCTATTACAAATACAGAGAAAAACTACAAACAATGCATGCAGGGCAGAATTAGGCCAATCCATTACTAATCAAAATACAAAAGAGGGCAATTAAATTTGGGATACATCTAAAAAAATAGCGACCCCCCACTCTTATCATTACAAAGCCCTGCAATGCCAAGAGCTGAGCAAAGTAAAGAGTCCTCTCACACAGCTGGTCCTGAGGCTCAGTTCACTAACCATCCCTAACACCCCCCAGTCTCAGGACAGCATCACCATACATTCAATTAGAGTCAATCAAATTATAGCACAACACAAACAAAACTACACCACCTATTGGGACACACAAACACAAGCTCAAAGCAAAATGCAATGCTATTTGGACCTAAAAAGACAGTACACCATGGCAGAATATCTGACCACGGTGACTGATAAGAAACTAAGAACTACCTTGACGAAGTACAGACTCAGTGAGCACAGCTTGGCCATCGAAAAAGGCCGGCATTGGCAAACATGGCCATCTCAGACTGTGACTGTGCAAACATTGCCATCTCAACGAAGTAGAGACAGAGCTGCACTTTGTCACAAAATGTGAAAAATACACTCAAATTAGAAATAAAATACTTTCCCAAAATAAATCAGAGATACCCTCAATCTAAAATTTTAACAAACATCCAAAAACTCCCCATCCTCTTAGGAGAGGAGAGGACATGCTGTGACCTGGTGGCACAATATATAGCTGCCTGCCATCGTCTAAAGGCCGGTATACATTGTGCGATTTCTGCCGTCCTTTACGATTGTTGCATGTCAGACTGTGCGATGCAGCCACGATAATCTATTGTCTTCGTTGTAGTCAGACTGTGCGATAAGATCCTAAGCGTTCTATAATAAGTTCAGAAATTCTATCCTACGATTTGGCTAAAGTAGCCTCCGTCATCTGACGTGATCAAATACGCACTCCAACAGACAGTCTATAAAACTGTAAATCAATGGTTCGCATGGGAACACTCCTACAACAATATTGACCCCGGGCCATACAGAATAATAAAACACTGTCTGTCTTTTCTGTACAACAAACACAATCTATAGCAGGCGAGTCTATAAACCAGTACATAGGCCTATAGGCTATGCGATCTGGCTCCTAATATGACCAGACAAAGTTGCGAGACGCTCAATGAAAAAGTCATTTAGAAAATTAGAAAAGCAAAATGCCAAACGGATCGGAATCCAATTGACCTCCAGTGGAGAGGCAAGGAAAATTAACGTTAAAATTCAGCACGCACACAGATTATACGATACGAGGTTATAGGCTATGGGCTAACTTTCAACAGCCACTTGAAGTTGAATGCACAACTACACACAAAAGGTGGGCACAGAAAATCATTTTTAAAAATATAAACACAACTTAGGCCTACCTTTGATGTACTTGAATTGGCGTGTGAAAGTTTTCTATATGACAATAGGGCAGGGCTTGGTGTTGAAAAGGCTATGGTTATAATGTCATCATTGTCCAAAGATAATATTTATATTTCTCATCCGTTTCCCTGTGCCCGTGGAGTAGAATATCCTGCTTTGCACATGTTATTAACGTTACGATGTAATACTTTCATGCGGTTTCTCTATGAATGGAAATGTTGAATGCAAGACGGCGTTTCACCGACATTTCAGCACAAAAATGTTCACAGGCAAAACTGCGCTGACTTAGCAAGTGCTACACGATGCTGTTTGCTGTTCTCGTGTTTTGAACAAGCCTGCCTAAAATCCTTCCGCAAACTCTCTATGCACCGCCGGAAAGTGTCTGCAGACTTTACAGTAGCGTTACGCTGCATCCCTACTAGCTTTACTGTAGGCTAAGCTACTTCACCTCCCCTGGTATTATCTTGCGCGCAAGCTCTGCGGTTTTGCAAAGCTCGGCGGCCCGAGTCTGATCCAAGCTGCTTGTGAATCTCCCACAAGCGTCGTTTAAAAAAACTTTAACTAGGTGGATTGATAGGCTGTTAGTTTTCATTGGCGTAGCTAACATGGCTAAACAATCTAGTAGCTAACTTACTTGCAGTAGGGACTACGTGTATTGACGGCGTATAAACCTCTGGCACAAATTAATTGTAAGAGTCACTGATAGCTAAATGATAATCAGTTGCATCACATTCACGAAACTTTATTTTTTCAGGAGTTTTTTGGGGGAATTAATATAGGCTAAGAATATGGCAACATTGCACGCAGCTAGCCGAGCATTCATTCACTTGTTTGTTCATCCAAGATGGGCTGGGGCGAAATTTACTGAAGTGAGAGATGTGCTTCAAAGGAAACATTCTTCCTTTCTTTGCTTTCGTTAAGGATATTACATTGGTAGTGACGAGTTTCTCAACTTGGTTTAGGGCTGTTTATTTGGGACGCGAAATGATTTGAGAGCGGTTGCAAACCGGTAACGTTATAGAGAGAAAACAAAGGAGTTTGTCTCTTACGTCATGCGTTGCTGTTCTCCTATTGGTTGTCCATGAAACTTCTACAGTCTGTGGTCGTAGCAGCGGTCACACTGCAAGATTTTGGGCCGAAATTTCTGACACTGTCAGTCTTCCGTCGTAGGCTAAGATTCACAAAATCGGCCGTCGGAGAGGTATGTCACACTGAGCGATCTAAGACGGGCGATTTTGGCCACGACGAAAGATTCTTCTACGATTCGCAAATTTTGTCTGGGACTGAAAAATCGTGGCAGAAATCGCACAGTGTTATACCGGCCTTAGGGACAGTGAGTGACAGGAATCATATATCTATGTACAAACCATTTCCACATTTATATATTAATTCAATTACTTTATTTAATTGTGTAATTTTAATTTTTATATTTATTATATTAACTTTATTATGTATTATTATAAAATCACATTTGTCGTTCTCCATCATCATTATTATCATTGCCATTAATTATTATTATTTTTAATTGCATTTTGTTATATCTTTCATTGTTGTTACTTCTAAATTCATAATTTAAGAAGGGTCCCTTGTTTTCAAGTATGGTTGCTGTTCATTTGTTTCTACTCTTTGCTGTTTTGTATTGTTCAGTGTTAGATAATATGTCTAGTTAGTATGTCTTGGACTGTTTTGAGGCAGCTTTGGCAATATGGATATGTAATGTCTTGTCATGCCAATAAAGCTAATTGAATTGAATTGAATTGAGAGAGAGAGAGAGAGAGAGAGAGAGAGAGAGAGAGAGAGAGAGAGAGAGAGAGAGCTCATCTCTTTTATGTGTCCAGAGAGAGTTCTCCCTCTGCAACAACAAACAGCCAACTGAGACAGAGCTGCACTCCCTCACTAAATGTGAGAAATACAGTGAGATGTAAGAGTCTTCCCCAGGAGTCACATGACCTTGTGGGTGGACGTTTCCAAAATCTGCAGCGTTGTTTGTAGAGGGATGAAATGGAACCTACATCGGGATCTGGGAAAGGTCACCCCAGTAAGCTCAGGGTCATTCCTGATGACCTTTGACACCCACTACAAAAGACCATCAATACAACGGCAATGCACGCATTACTCACTGGAATGGTCTGTGTCTGAAAGAGCCTCCCTGAGAGACACACATGAGTACATGTATGTTCACAATATAAACATAAGGGACATAAGCAAATTGTGCTTTAGGAGACAGCCTTTCAGACCTGATGTTAAACCAAGGCGCAGACTCATTGTAGTCATTAAAGATCACATGGTGCTGGTCACAAAGAGCAGGGGGCTTTTGGTCCGCTGGTAAAATTCCTGTTTCTCTGAACCCACCACATAACCGACCCCCAGTTTAATTGGTTGATTTTCAGTGAGTGTTCTGGTGCAAAATGGCTGCCATGCTTCACCCAGATGAGTTCTACACATTGGTGGTGGGTGGCAGAAGTGAGTTTCGCCTGTTCACTTCAATCCTGTTAACTTTGGCCCACTAGAGGCAATTTTCACCTCGTTTTTTACTAGTCTAATTTCATTTTGAACATCTCAAAAACTATTAACAGCACATCCATGGTTTAGGGTTTGAATGAAAGAAGATGCTGTACCCTTCAGAAATTTGCAACAGAATACATTTATTTGAAGATCATCATATTTACATAATATGTACAGTGAGCACCATAATTCGTTGGACAGTGACACATTTTTTGTTATTTTGGTTCTGTACTCTAGCAATTTCAGTTTGAAAGGATACAATGACAATGCGGTTGAAGGGCAGACTGTCAGCTTTAATTTGAGGGTATTTGCATCCATATCGGATGAACCATTAAGAAATTATAGAACTTTTCGTACATAGTCCCCCCCCATTTTCGGGCATCAAAAAATATTGGACAGTTTAACATAATGTAGAATAAAGTAATCATTTTTTATATTTGGTCACATATCCTTTGCATGCCATGACTTCCTGATGTCTGTGACCCAACAATATCTAAACTCTTGATATCTTATTTTTTGGTACTCATACAAGCGATACTATAACTGATTCTGCATTTGAATGGATCTCTATGGGAATTGGGGAGTGGGACTAGATTTCGCTGCAAATTATGCTGGGAACAGTATGGAAATACATGGTTGGCGAAATGGCTCTAAGTCATCAAGGGTCTGACATATCAAACAAGCCTTAACTCTGCTGCCAGATATGCAGTAGATATGGATGGATAACTTCAAGGGTTTCTTTTCCTGACTTGCATGGAGTTCAAGAGGAAGATTTGTCAGGAGAATCAACCCTTAAAGTGATCCAGGAGTATCAGAAAATAAGATATCAAGCACTTCAACCTCATTGTCATTGTATCCTTTCAAACTCAAAGTGCTAGAGTGCAGAACAAAAATAACAAAAAATGTGTCACTGTCCAATGAATTATGGTGCTCACTGTATATAGAAATACATAGCCTAATGTTTTTATATACGTACAAAAAATGTATATATAATTTTATATAATTTTAAAATGTATATTTTTACATAACACCAGCAACGTATTACAGCCACAAGTGCGATAGGTAGTCCACTGTGGAAATGGAGACTTTGCTGGACAATAGCAGCATGGAATAAGAGAAACTCTTCAGGGTTTATCAGAAAACAGTTGTAGCTTCATAACCAGGTAGAATATATGTTTATATCAAAGATTTAGCAGAAAAAAAATACAATAAACCGAAAGTACATCGGGTACTGTACAGTAGTAGTAGTACGTAGTACAGTGAACAAGGGAAAAATACAACTTTTGAATATTGTATTATTGTTCCTATATTGGAACGTGTAGAAATGGTGCATTTTATTGTCTGTGACTGTAGCAAGTTGAAGGTTGTAAACAATGGTTTGGGCTATGAGCACCCTGCAGTGCAACTTGGGAGGCTGATGTTTTTGCAAACAGTCACACTTTTTTAACAAAAAAAATTCCTGTCGGAATTTTTGGGTTTTCTTAAAGTTGTAATTTATAAACAGAGAAATATGAATACTATAATTGGGACGTTGATGACTCACCACTAGGGGGCCACCATGGATAGGGTGTGTAGATGAGAATGAAAGACGTTACACACGTAGATGCCATCATTTGTTTTAAGTTTCATCAACACTGACTGTTCAACTTCATTCAAAACTCCCATCATGCCCGGTGCTCTGTTTTATTAAAGCTTAGGTATTCTCTTTCTGTTCAGACTCTTATTTGATGTCCAGCGGAAAACTCATAGCTTATTTGATTTAAGAGAAGGATTCAGAAGAGATTTATTTTCAATTTGTTTTTGTGTGCCTGGGTTGTGTTTTTCCTTTCGTTGTTTTTTTTTTTTTTTGCTTACCATGAGCTAGACACAGCAGAACTGATTCAGACCTAAAATGCAGACCTAAAATGCAGACCTAAAATGAAAATGAGAGAATTGCATACAAATTCAGTTACTGTAACACAACATTATTTTTTTCATTATTAAAAAACTTGAACTTTTGCAAATATACTAACACAAAAAAGAAATGAGACAACCTTTGTTCCAGGACTTTCATCCTAATATCTTTCTTTTTTACTGTATATTGACATTTGAAAAACAGTTGTCATAACATTGTACTCCCATGTTTAAAGAAAATCAATTTTTTTAAACAAAGGATATTTATTTATTTGTCACGAAATAAATTTCCCTTGCACCTCCCTAATTTAGAATATCCATTTAAAAGTGACAAGGACCACTATAGCTGAAGTGTATTCATTCCTCTAATGCATGCATCCCAAAACCAGTGAATATTTTACCTAACTCAGGCCAATCACTTACTAACGACTGCTCTCACTTGTAGTGTAGCCTGTGGGAGACTGGTACATATCTAATTATGTCTAATTATAGCAGTGACCTGAGGACCCTGGTGGACTAAAACGTGCAACCTACTGCTGGTGGGATGAGGCCAGTTGTGTCCCACCATTACGGACTCTTAATCATAGTGCCCTGCTTGAAGCCAGACTCAGACCACTACGTTATTATGGGGCCAAGCCTGCATTAGCGAACACCTGGACTGGCTGAGCCTCCCTTACGTATTGAAAATATGTTGTGAGATATTGAAAACATATGCTAAAATATGTGGAATAATACCTATAATATAGTCACTCTATTTTATACAAGCTATTCCAATATATTGTCATTTTTGCTTTAGAATAGAATAGAATACAATAACTTAAATTTTCCCGATAGGGAACTTCAGTTGTAGCCACCAGCAACAACTAAAAAGACATAGACAGTGGGGCAGACCCACAACACACAAACAAACATATCAAATAATACAGCCAAACGTCATGATTAAAAATAATTTACAACACATTTAAAGGGGTCTTTATTTAAGAGTTAGCAATAAATGCACACTTTACATTTTCTGACATCTTTAAGCAAAATTAATTTGAATAAATGTCATCTTACTTCTGTATACCTTGGCATAAACTTTGAAATGATTAAATAAATTGACACATTTTGTATTCATGCCAGCCACTGCCAAGCCGCATACATTCTACCAAAATAGTACCAAAATGAATAAATAAAATTCTTAGGTTTGCTTTGTATAAAAATTGTGCAACATTGTTATGCAAACATACAAAGCATAATGCAGTAAAATTAAACGTAGGAACCCACACTGATGATTTCCTTTGTTTGCTACAGTGCACAGCACACCAAAGGTGGAAGCTACCTCTGAGAAAGGGAGAGGTCATATTTTAGGAACGTTGTGAGGCAACTGTTCAGCGGTAGCTTGGCTGGCAGCTTGCCAGAACTGGTGTGTACTGGCTGCTGTATAATGAGAAGCAATACAAATTAATTTAGCTAATTATGAACAAATGCTTGCAATATCATTGCCTGCATATTAGTCACAAGGGCAACATTATGGTTCTTCCATTTTCTAACTTTTCATACAGTTACTGTTGTGGACACCATTGGAATGGACAATGTTTCAGTGTGACGAGTGAAAATCACATAATGACACCAGACTGTGTTTGATGGTCACAAACTGTAACATTCTGGGGTTTTTTGTAAGATTGTAAAATGCATTCCTTCATGCCTAGTTGTTAATATTATTTTGATATCAATAAATTACTCAGGCATAATTTCTCCTGGTAGATTCTAAGTGTCGTGGGGGTGAAACTGGTGCTTCAATGTCTGAGGAACATTCAGTAAATCTATATATACTGAATTAGAAATATCTCACCACCTGGAATAAGAGCATCTGTTAGTAAATTCTGTTTGTACGTCTTGTTCTAGACCCTTAGAGTGTCCATGGATCAACACACAGTGGGAGATGTTTGAAATGCAAAAGGTTGGACCTGTCAAGTCACAGGAATAACTTTCTGAGTTAAACAAATAACCTGAGGGATATTGACTCTACTCAACTCTCTCTCTCTCTCTCTCTCTCTCTCTCTCTCTCTCTCTCTCTCTCTCTCTCTCTCTGTCTCTTTCTCTCTCTCTCTCTCTCTCTCTCTCTCTCTCTCTCTGTCTGTGTGTGTGAGAGAGTGAGAGAGAGAGAGAGAGAACACTGTGTGTATACCTTTAAACTGAGTTAAATTTGTTTTTGTAAGCTCTTCTACTTTACTTTGAAAAATAGAGCAATTTCAGAAGCAATTTCTCCATGTCTGTCTTTCTCCTTTATCATGCAATAAATAAATAAATAAACGATCAGAACAAGCAGTTGAATCTTTAATCTTTAAGAAGCTTGGTATGACAGAAATGTAGTTTTCAAGACAAATTGTTAAACTTATTATTGCATTTATTATTATTATTTATTTGTTATTTTAACAAGCACAGAATAACCCCATTATTTCAGTCGTTATAATTGAAACATGCAAAGCACAACTAGAAAACTGGATAACTACAAATGGTGCAATTAATTTACTGTAAT
>CM056383.1:4891150-4902421 GCA_029718625.1 Synaphobranchus kaupii | reverse complement strand
AACCTGGTTGCTACAAGGCTGTTTTCGTTCCCATGGCAAGGTAGGTGGCTCACTTGGTGTTTCACTCTGTGCCGTCACTGGAACAAAGGCAGACAATGCCATTTTTGGTGAGGGAACGGCAGATATTGTTCTCTCAAGTATTGTCCTCTGAGCTTTCCAACCACTATCTTTTATTGTTAGAAGATGATATAGGTAATCCACAGTGCATGCTACAAAGCACATACTGATTTACTGTAATCATAGAGTTCCTCTGAAAAACAGCTTTTTGCTCTTAAACTGTTCATTCTAATCCAAACCAAACCAACCAGTACCAAAATTGGTATATATGTTTTAAAATAGAGCCTTGAGATACAAACAGGAAGTGTAAGTGGGTTCTCAAGTCTTAGGTTTTTATGTTTTTTTTTTTTTTTTTTTTTTGGGGGGGGGGGTGTTGAAAACTACATGGCTGTCTGCAGGGAGGGACTTAAATAATTCATCTGAGCACAAATAATCTTTCTGAAGAAAATAATGTCACGCAATAATTACATGTTGTTGACTATTGTGTGTGTTTGTGTGTGTGTGTGTGTCTGTGGGGAGGATAATTATTGGACAAGCATATATGAGGTGGACATGTCTGACTGTTGCGGAGATGAAACAATAGTACAATGCCCCGTCTGCCATTAGTGGAGACTACAGCCTGGCCCTTCTGCACCGTCTGCAGGCTTTGCGGGCCTGAAAGGGGACAGCCACATTAATTAGTTAACAAACTAGCTCATTAGGTAGAGCGTGCAGAGTGAAGCCATTGTGCTAATGGGATCTGCTGTGGTGGTGCCACTCTGGCATTGAGCTGTATCTGCTGAGGTAATTAATGGGGAAATTTAAGACAAAAAACATTCCGTGCCCTAAATACAGGCTTTGATGTTTTTAAAAAAATATTATTATTTGTTGCACACGTAGGGCTACTGTAACCTACATTTTCATGTAAGTTGTAGATTTCTGAGGAAAATCTATGATGACTGACTTCTGTCACCGATGCTTGTTTATCATGGAAATATGAATAGACTCCCTGATTAGCACATGCCACACAGACACAAATACAGGGTATATCATTTTTATTTTCTTCAGTGTTAAGATAATGTACTGTCCTGTGCCGTCTGTCTTTCCACAGTGTAGTTAGTTTAATGTCATTCATAAACCAGTCGGGAAAAGGTCAATCTTCACCCAGTAAATCATGGTTTAAGCACAAGGCAGCCATGAATACCTACAGTCACTATGCCTTGTCTTCGTTTTATTACTGGAACTGTAATCGAAAGGTGAGCTATCTGTCATTGTTTGCATCTTGAGAAGCAGAACAGATTTTTTTTCCGTTAATGCTCTGTTATTTAAGCTGTCAAAACAGATTATGTGAATATCTTAATAAATTGCTTTGTGAATTTAGATGTCAGGCACTGCGGGGAATGCATCATTCATAAAGTGCGTAGCTACCTCATCCTATCCTTCTCACGTATCAGACGCCATTCAGCCTCACTGTCATCATTGCGGCCCAAATTCGTGACAAAAGGTAATGTAGCCATTGATTTCGAAAAGGGCTCTTTTGAGAGCGGCTAGGGTTTCCTACCAAACTAATGGCAGTAACATGAGAAAGGTGACAGAGGGCGCGTTTGTCGCCATCAGATGTGTCCATTTTTCTTTCGCGTCCCCCGTGCGGGTGGCCGGGGGGGGGGGGGGGGGGGGGGGGGGGTGGAAACAGCAGATGGGTGAGAGCCGGCCGCACAATTAGAGAGAGAAAAGCCTGCTGCATTGTCCCACTGAAACTGCGCTTTAGTTTATTATGCAAATGAAAGACTATGTAGAGTCCAGGGATATGTGGCATGGCCATAACCAGCAGTAACTTCTGCATACCTCTGTGCATCCTGCCTTGATGCAATGTTTTTCTCCATGATAGCTTTTTGTATTCCTGCGCAAATCTTCAATAGACTGGATGTCACCCAGTGTTCTGATAAATTGCCACTGAATGCATGAAGCATGCAAAAGAGGAAGCTTGGTACAGAACTGGCGCATGCAATATCTCACCGTCACATAGCAGACCAGGCAAAGTGAATTAGAAAGACACTATATAAAAGGTTATTGAATTTACAGCAGATGCATGGCAGTCAGCTGATCACACAATGCTGGACTGTGATTGGACCTTAAGGTGCCGTCACGCTCATTTTCCTTGTTGTCCAGCAACTGTTGGATTAGAACAAAGAGTCCTTCTTCATTTCAGTAAAAGCACTAAACCCACATTTGCAAACAAAGTGATTTGTTTTGGGTTATGAAGTCCTGTCATGTTAATATGTGTGAAGGGCTTTCCTGTTTTAGTTCTTTTATAGCCTGAAGGAAAAATAAATTGCACTACCTGGAAAGCCATTCAACTGTTCTGCAAAAATAAATAAATAAATAAATAAAAAACACTCAGCCCAAACAAATATTTCTTTGTTTTTTTTTTTGTTTTTTTGACATGCGGTAGGCCGCATTTTGAAGGGGCAGAGTGGAAAAGATTATGCATGGTAATGAGCTAGGGTGTCTGGCATTATCGGGAGTTATTGGAATCAGTTTCTGATCTTGGTAGATGCCCAGAATAAATGAGGGTCACGCGTTTTTACTTTAAAAGTGAGATTTCATCTCCTCCACTGGAAACTTGCAGATTAATTTAAATTGCTGTGAAGGAAAATTGCTGAATATTGCTGTAGCTCCCCCCCCCATCTATTGCCTGACCTCTCGGCTATTGCTGGACTGAAGTCTGCACGTACATTGCATGCATCATTTCAGTGTTATGCCTATTGCTGAAAAACAGGCTCTTTTTGAAATTATTATAATTTTAAAACTTCTATAATTTAACACAGAATAATTCAATGGTTTTTAATCCAAAAGGTAGACCTCAGCAAATCTTGAAGGCTTTTGTAGTCTATAACTGTTTTGATATTGAAAAAATTTCAATGAAACACTGCAGCTTGTGTTTTAAAAGATCAAGCTCGGCAGTTTACTTTTTATAAAATTTTGGCTGAGCATTCCTATTTTTCCTACTGTATGTATGTGCTAAAAGAGAAGTTCTCTCCAATTGATGCAACTAAAAACGTATGGCAAACTGAAACTCTGAAATTGTCAGAAGTTTGAAGAATGAAAAATGTGACTTGATTATAAAGATTCATAGGGAGGCGTCAGTCACTTTTTAAAGCTTTGTTCGAATGTTTATTTCTGTGGACTCCTACGATGCACGTCTGATGAGATGACCACAGCCATTGTGGCCATACAGGCCACAAAAAATGTTGACTTTTTCCAAGACCGCAAAGATGCAGCTTTCATCCACTGAAGGTCTCAGCACTACTTCTGTTCTTACTTTGCATACAACAGACACAATTATCCAAAGCAACTTTCACAGCTTATGGTTTTTCCATATTCTCAATTTATACAGCAGGATAGCGATTGAGGTAAAGTACCCTGCCCGAATGTACAATGGTAGTGCCCCACCTAAGAAATGAACCTGCAGACTTCTGAGTTACAAGCCCAGTTCTCTAACCATTAAACAACTCACTTCTAACTATCGAAGAACAAGTGTGCCACAAGGAACTCACTCCTCAAACTTTCTGGTTAACATCTTTTCTTCTCTGGTGGCAAGAAGAAGTATCCTTGTGCAGTGTTGTAACAGACCACCTTCTAGCTCTATTTATAAAAAGAGCACACACACTTAAAATCTTAACAGAGCACTTAAGTTATTCAGCAATTAAGAGATGTGGTTGCCCTCACCTAATGACCCTTATTTAGACATTATGGGCTGATTCAGATTTAGGTCAGATACCTTTTGAAAAGGAAAATGCAGGTCATGCTAATCCACTCTGCCAGAAAAAGCAGAACACAACACAGTTTTTAACACTATTTGATTATTCAGGTTTTTACACACGTTACTGGGTTGCAGACAGTAGCTTACTTTATGACCCTGAGTGCTCTGCATAGTCTTACGAAGGCCAGACTTTGTGATAAACACAAAGTCTGGTCCATAGATGTGCCTAACGCGGTCAAGAGCCGCCCACTTTGAAAAGATGGCGCCTTTGATTGATATTGGGATGGCAAGTATGCCATCCGCCAAGTTATGGCTTGGTGGGGCATGCCCCACACCTATACAGCACCGAGAGTTTGGCACTTTTCAGGGATTCCTACAGAAGTATCCACAATGACCGCAGACTCTCAGCCCATAAAAACATTAACTTCTGTACATTCTGACCTCATGTAACCACACAGCATTCAGATACAACTTCACACATCCACACAATAAAGCCCCAAACGTGGGTTATTTTGCCGGCTTTTCTCCTTCTGCTTCTTCTCATTTTCCGTGCCTATCTGCCTGCCTCCGTACCCTCAAAGAATAATTCTCCCCATTGGAAAACCACCTTTAATCCGCCTTTAATCCTCTGTTTAAAATTACCTCGTCGCATTTACATGCTTCAGAGGCTGTCTACCTACTACACAAACTGTAAAAGTGTCTGTAGCTTAGTGGTTACAGTGCTGCTCTAGCATGTAGCAGATTGTTGGTTCGATTCTCACCTGATCCTAGCATTTAGTTTTGTTACACAATTTCTGGTACCACAACACAAAAGTTATTTTGTCTTATTTTTCTTACTTAAAAAGAGAAAGTGAAAAAAAGTGAAAATCAGCCGACATGGTCTGGTAGCCTAACATTAGTCTTCATATGCTAAGATGAAAAAACACAGGGCCGCAAGTTACACAAGTTACATTACATAATTTAGGAAAGTTTGGATAGCATTTCTTTGGAATAGAGCTAGTTTAATTAGTGTGAGCTATGATAGGCAATATTGTTAGTTGTAACTTGGCCACATTTTGATATCAATACTTTTAAAGGCAGGCCTAGTTTTTGCAAGTTGGAATTAAAGACTTACAGACAGTGCTTTGTAGGCATGAGTAACTTGGCATTTTGTTACGTTAAAAACGTATTTTTTGGTGAGATGTGATTTACACAAAAGGTACGCGATCTCCAGTAAAATAGTCTACCACACTGAACTTCAAAAACTTTCTTCAATCCAGCGTTAAGGTCTTAGTCTGAAACACTGTTCTTGATGGATTCGCAGCATTCGTTAGCTACAGATTTGTTAGCACAACTTGTTTCCCCGGCTTGGTTCTACAGTTCTACCCAGCTTATGCAAGCCTATGCATCAGACGCTCTGTACAAAGTGTGTCAGAGCGGCTGAGGATGAGACTATGCTCAGCCTAACTAACCACAGAAGCAGAATTGCAACTAGCCGTATGTCTGCAGTGACTCTCCAATTCTCTTCATTTCTCATCTCATATCTCTTACACTGACTGACCCTTAAGCCCAATTTATACTTTCAACAAGTATCAAGTAAACAAGTTTAATTTTGCATTATACTTCACAAATGTCTGCGGGGAGGGTTCTTTTGTCTCTATGGTAACGAGATGCCAAACCCTTGACCATTTCTTTACATTAATAAACTGTCCACTCACACTGCACAACAAAGTCCGTGTCATAACTAAATTCAAGAGGCGCACGACATTGAGAAATATGTCATTTTTTTGAGCGATACTTCTCGAAAGACTTCTCACTGAAGTATAAATTAGGCTTTAATTTATTCTGTCCCTGAGTATATCAATAGGCTTTGAGGTATCATTTCATATTTAAATAACACCTAAAATCTGCAAGAATTTTAAATTTGAAGAATGATACCAGGTCTTGCAGGTAGCCTGTTTCGGTACCATGAAATGCCAAAGGCATCTTTCCTTCTGCACTGCCTTGTTTTTGTTAAAACTTGGAATGGAATATATTCTTTCATTTCCAGTCATGTCAACAGGCGGAAATGATTTAATATGCGCCATGCATCCTCTGAATAAAATGCCCAATTATGCTGCATTACAAAAAGGGAAAAGGCTAAATGAATTCAAAAGCAAATGCCATCTCATTTCCGCCTTCGTGTTTCTTTATCCCTCTGAATATACGAATTGGTGGATGGAGGAAGGGATTCAATTCAGCCAGCATTGGCACTCTATCCTTAGGTTTGAGAAATAAGCAACCAGCAATCACTTAGTACAGTATGTGCTGTAAAAAGCTACATCATAACAGCACTGAATGCAGGACATTGTTCCCTCCCCCAGTTGAATGAGGGGGCACAGAATTCAAGCCTGGTTTATGTGAGGGACATTGGTATTATATATAGAGGCCTTGTATACATGAAACGGCGGTGTCCCTTGTGTGTACCATAGAGGCCATTAAATTCCACTTGCAGTGCATTAAAGAAACTCCTTTTCCAGAGCATATAAAAGCCAGAAGCACAGGGTATTTATTCCTATGATGTCTGTGAAAGTGTGTTTCTGTGATTGAATGCACCCAAATGCTTTGGTAATACCTTTAGCGTGGCAGCCAGGAGTCTTGAAGCTTATTTTGGCAAAAGGTATGGCCCCATGTCCTTACGGCAAGCTGTTAGCAGCCGCTACTCAGGCTCCGGGTTTGAGTTGCCAGATTCAGAACCAACATGAGCAGGGAACCACTAAAGAGGCTTGCCTCTGACCAAAACATGGCTCCAACCGAATGCCGAAAATCAGCGAGAAGGTTCAGCCGGACCCTTGATGTTGCATTTGGATGAGCCGGGCTAAACTCTTTATGAAAAAAGATGCATTCGTTTTGTCAATATTTGTCATGGCATTTTGGGCAGTTTCAAAAAGGGTCAACATATAGGGTCAGAAATATGAAGGGAAAACTCCACGTGGATATAGGCTCTGCAGCATAAATGCATCCCAGCTAAATGGGGGCAAAGGGAAGAAGAAAAAAAAGTATAAGGATCAGCTGTTCTGTCAGACGTGTTGCTTTGGAACGCGTCGTGTATTAATGACTCTCCTGAGAGCGGTACGCTGTTTTAATAGGTGAACATAATCTATGTGTTGCAGTGCAACAGCGTGAAGAAGTGCAATAAATCTTCTGTGGTCTGCGTCCCTGTTTCACAGGTGCCTGTGTTCGTTATTTCTCTAAAGCAGAGGTGAAGAGGTTTCAGACCGTGTGCCACGCGCATTCAAAGTACGGTTATTTAAAACAATTTGGATAGACCAGTACAATATTGGAGTGTAGATTATAGTTTATTGACCCCCCTGTGGGGGATTTCATCTTACCATCAGCACCAGGCAAAAAACATCAACAGCAATAATTTTACTCAAAATGTAATTAATATAGGCAAAGATTTGTGGTTGGCCATGTTCCATGAACACCATTGTATGGTGTAACAATTAGTTTTCAGCCAGTGACATGTTTGAATCATACCGCAACAAAACAGAGTTGGCTACAATCACTACCCACAATAGCTCCACCATTTTACGGTTTCATGAAGCCAATTCACTTCTATCACAGGCATAAATGTCATAATAATAATAATAATAATAATAATAATAATAATAATAACAAAACAACAACAACAATAATAATAATAATAATAATTTATTATTATTATTATTATTATTATTATTATTATTATTATTATTATTATTATTCATAACTTTATTTGAAAAGGATGCTCTGTGTGGAAAACTGCACGGCTACAATATTGCAAACTTTTCAATACCTGACAAGTTCCTTTTGATCCAGCCACAAATGTCCGTACCAAATTAAACTGAACATGAGATTCTTCTGCAGGTCCTTCATGGAGAGCATCCTAACCTTCTGTTTTACTGTGTGGTACTCCTCCCTGTCCATATCCATGCCGAAAAACAACAGTTAGTGGAGTCCAATGCAATACCATCTATTCCATCTATAGAATCAACATCCTGAAAGTAGAAAAACACACACCCTGCACAATTCACAAAAACTTCAACCATCTGGCCATAGGTACAGTGCACCCCAACACCAGTCATGCCTGACAAACCTTTTTTCCATACAGTAACAACATCCCCACCAAACTATGAACTGTTGCTCCTATGTGATACTGCACTTAACATAAATAGTGTAGGTCTGAATTGTATATGCATATGCTTTTGCACTGTGCTGTCTGTTGATGCACTGGTTAACTGTTCTATTTATTTGTTGCCCCTAAATGTAAATACTGAACCGTACCACTTGATGCACACAAATTTCCTGCAAACGATACTAATAAATTGAATTCAATACAGGAATGATGTTGCCTGAAAGTCTTTTGTGTGTGTGTGTGTGTGTGTGTGTGTGTGTGTGTGTGTGTGTGTGTGTGTGTGTGTGTGTGTGTGAGCATGTGCGCATGTGCGTGTGCGTGTGTGTGTGTGTGTGTATGTTTGAGTGTGCAGTAAAACGCTGCAGTATTAGACTAAACGAAGCCGGTAACATCCTGTTAGAGTTGGCAGTGGGTTGGGACAGGGTTGTAATTGCAGGCTTTGATCCACGCTCAGTATATTTTGCCACATGAGCGAGCCCTCTGTTGCTAATGACTCATGGCAGCTGGGTTGAGCACATTTCAGCACAGTCATTTAGGCCACAGACCAGAATGAGTTATTAATGCCACAAGCGAAAAAATAAATAAATAAATAAATAGAAATAAATAAATATGAATCCCACGCAACATAAAGGCCTCTGAACCTTTTTAGGTTTGTAGCCATTTTTCTGAAATCGCCCTCAGGCAGAATGTTTTAAATATTCAGACTAAGTGCTCGGGTGTGCACGTGACCCATCACTGGCTGTCAGCGTTCCCCCTCAGGATGAGGGTTGGCCCGGCCCCCCTCTGGCTGGGGTCAGATGTCGCGCGGATGTTCGACAAAACGGTTCCAGCCAGAAACGGCTCTTATGATTTTCATCTGCCCAAAGCAAGCCTATTGACTTCACGTTCTACAGGAGAAGGTCAGTCCGTCATACACCCACTTCTGTTCTGCCTGTTTCTGTCAGGCGGGGGGTGGGGGGGGGGGGGGGGGGGGGGGGGGGGTGTCTGTGTTCATTATGCCTTGTCAGTCATACCCAAACGGTTTTGGTGAAAGGTTGTGAAACTGTATAAAGATGGTGTTGTGTTCTGTTTGTTTCGCACCTTTGCTTTATACAGTATATAGAAATATTAATTTGTGTGAAGAAAATATGAGATCAGGGTCATAAATCTGGCAGGTAAATTTACAGATTTGCCAGTAACAATGGTCCAATGGAAGTGCATATAAGCCTTTTTCCTGCATGGACAACATTATTTCAGGCATGAGTACACAGCTGAATAATCTGTATGAAAGAGTGAAATACCTCTACTCAAAACAGAAGCTTGCCTTCCGTGACAATCACAGACGTGCATTTGATGATAAAGGTGTAAATGTGGACAAACGTTGGACAAAGAAAAAGACTGCAGCTTAAAGTGGCCCAATTGCAATTGTTTCTCGCGATTGTAGAACTCGCTGTTGAACTCGCTGTTGAACTCGCAACAACAACAAAAAAGGCACGGAGTCGCATCATTTCAGTTCCGATTTGCGTCAAAACAGCTAGTGGAAATGAACGCAAGCATACGACTGGCGTGCGACTCGTGTGTGGATGGCCGACTCCAGAGTTGTTCAGACCACGCATGCCTTTAGTACATTGGTGTACAGCAGTCTGGCAGGGTATGCCCTCAATCAAAGACAGGCTTGGTATAGAAGGGCATTCCCTGGTTAATGTGGTCATAATTATACACTGCATCGGGGTCCTGAACCTCCTTTTGAGTGTGCCAAAGAGGTCACATTGCTGGACTGTTGTACTACTTCTGAAATGTAAACTGAATCGTCACATTGCTACAATTTAGACAAGTATTCAAGCATTTAAGAAATGCACATTTTGCTAGCATTTTAAAAATCCACATTTGCTTAGACAATTTTTTTCATTTTATTTATTTATTTTTCAGTAAAAATACCACGTTCTGTACAATAGTGTTATCATACTGGATGTGTGTTAACACCACTGTGGGCAGGACGCCCATTTATACATTTATATCACTGTATGAGTGACCAGGGAATCCATTAGTAAGTATCCATTACCTACCCTTTCAACAAGCAACGCTATAAAGCAAGGCTGGCAGGAATACAATGAAACAGCAGTACAATGTTCAAATTACTGCATTATATCACTACTGAATTTATGTCCTGGGTTTTACTGTTAACATGTTATACCATAATTCAATTCAAGTCATGGCTACATTTAATCTCATACTCCACTGTTTCATGTCAATTACCTGGAAATTACCTGTTTGGCCATTATATCTGCAAAATAAAAGAAATGCAACCCTTTCCAGGGACAAATGGCCGATGCATATGTGAAAAATGGTCATTTATATGTGGCATGACAGAACTGAAATGTTCTGTTGTATCAGTCACTTAGGAAGGCAATAGTGTGCCAGCTCCACTTGGCATTCAAAATATTTGCAAATGAGAGCTTTCTCTGTGTGCCAGTTGAAAAGGCCACAAATATTTTAGAAATGTCAGACATTGCATTCTTTTGTGCATACCACCCCCCCACCCCCCCACACGCACATACATCAATAAATAAATAAATAAATAGCTGTCTACATTGCATTAATAAAGATAATAATCACATTTTTTAATTGGTAGTGTAAAGGTCACACGGGCTAAATCACGGGCTTGGAATCCATACCATTACGAGATATCGTTTCTATCCTCTGTTTCCGACAGCTCTTCCAAACAAAAGTATCATGTCACGATGAAACCGATCGGCTAGCAAAGGCTTCAGATGTTCTATATGCATGTTTCTGGAGAGCTGGCAGGCGTATTCTCCAGGCTACATTGTGTAAACCATCTCCTTGCATATGTTATGTTATATTATGATTCATTATCGCATTCTGTGAGGCGGTATATACTTAAAGCCAGAAAATTATGTATTTTTTTCCCTCACATGACATTCCAATCTGTTTGCTGTGTTATTGTACCCTTGCCATGATTTGCCAGCCATTTTAAATCTCTCTCACTCCCTCTCTACCACTCTCTCTGTCTCTCTCTCTCTGCAGACAATATTCATATTCATATTTTTTCCATGTGCAGGAAACACATTTTTCTTTTTCTTTTTTTATTATTATTTTTTTTGCAAAAGCCTATTTCCACTCATGTTTCTTTCTTTGGTCACAGAACACAGGCTCTGCCTGAAACACAGACGCAATCATCATTCATATTATTGGACCATATCTGCTTTGTTTTTGTCGTATTATTCTTTCCAGAACCCCAAATAGGCACATCAATTTCATCATTTTTCTGTAAGTCTATATGTGCAATATGTGGTGTGTGTCCATATGCACATACTTAATTTGTCTTCATTCGTCAATT